>JAQMYF010000025.1:24066467-24079981 GCA_030014195.1 Neosilurus mollespiculum
CTGATCTAATGGTGGTGTATTATTGTTTACCGTTTTAGTTAATGACATATGTGACTTTAAGTTTAGGGAATCGATTTTTTGCCTGATATTTGTAATTTTAATTTTAAGATCCGGACAAAGTTGTGGCGAAGTACTTATCAAGGTTGGGTTATTAAAAAATAGGGGGGGGGGTAGTTATGCATCTTTAAGTTTTAGGTTTTGTTTTGTCTTTTGTTTGCTTCACACTAAGAATTATGTTCAAGATTGTAGGCAGGTTGTCTAAATGCACTGATAAATCTCTTCCAAATATTAATTTTATTTCCAGGGTGTAATGCAACAGAAGATGAAAAATGTAAAAGGGGTTGAATACTTTTGCAAGCCACTGTTTGCAAGCCACATTACACATAAAAATCTACAGTGTATACATAATCCACTGTTCAATACAGTCATGGTTATGTTGGCTGACACATTAGTGCTTCTACTGATGTGGTGTGTAACCACTCTCTAAAAAGCACACAATGAGGATACAGCTGGCAAATCTCCAGTGAGGCCTCTTCAGGGCTGAGGAGGTAAAGGTGTGTACACAGCTCCAAGAGAAACTGAGTACCTCTCAGAACATGGCTCAGTCCTTCCAGCAGCAATTCTGATTCTCTCGGGGCTCCATTCAGGCACTGAGGGATAATCTTCACCAGTCCAAAGTCCAAGTTCAGAAGACAGAAGGAGAGAAACAACAGTAAGCTGAGGGCAAGAAGGAGTGCAAGTAGAAGTTAAGAAATACAAACAATTAATTTAAAGTCTTGAACAACCTGCCTGAGATCACAATAAACAAAGTGAATGGAGAGCTGAAAATGTCACTGAAGAGAGAGGAGAGTCTGAAGAGGACTATAAGAAAGTAAAGGCCAAAAGCAAGTCTGAAGAAGAAAAACTCCAGCAGTTTGCATAAATACAAGGAGGAGGCCAGAGAAATGGAGAATGCACTTTGCACAAATACAATAAAATGACAATTATTTATTTATTTTAAAAGATTCTTGTGATTGTAGAATACAAATTAAATTTACTTTTTTGTAATTTCACTTTTAATTTATATATGAAATAATATGATTAGCTAAATATAAATAATATGATAGCTAGTGGATGAACATACCCTGTTGGCCAGAAAGCTGAAGAAATCAGTGAATGACGAAATTGATCTTGAGAAAATAAAGAACCTCAGGGATGAATCATCTTTTTTTTTATTTGTTTTAATATTAGGCATCAGAATTTATTTTGTCCTTAATTGCAATATCTTTGAAATATTTTCTTTAATTATTATTGTGCTGTCACTTATGATAAAGTACATCTATTACATAATTTTGACTGGTGTATTATCCAGAGTGTACTGCTGCCTCCTATCCAGTGTTCCTGGGAGAGGCTCCAAATCCACAATGACCTTGACCAGGATTAAGTACTGCAGTTATTGAAAGGGAAAGTGTGTTTTGTTCACTAATACTAAGGTTAAAAAAGAGTGGCATGGACATTTGTTTCACATGATAATTTCATTATTCTCAGCTTCACTGGTCTGAGTGTGTGATGTGTGACTGTACCATTCCAAATAAAAGCCCATCAATACTGTTAAACAAACAAACAAATAAAAAACGAAACACAAGCAAATCCAGCAAGTAATGGCTAGAAAATAAGAAATGGAGGGTTATGGAATGTCCCAGAAAGTGACCTGATTTTAACCCCATTGCACTGTTGAGGGGGATTTGAAAAGGGAGGTACATGCAAGAAAGCCCTCAACAAACTTAGACAGGGTTACTGAAAGAGCTGGAGCTGACATCTGGCAAGGGGTGGGGTACACCCTCAACAGGTTTACAGTCTATCGCAGGATAAACACAGACACAAGTGACCATATGCCATTCTTAGAACTGTGGAAGGAAACTGCTGCACCCAGAGGAAATCCATGCGGGCATGGGGAGAATGCATCAATGCAAACAACACACAATAAGGCCCCAATCGATGTAAAGTGCACTGAATTTTCCATAAATTTTATTGTTATAAATGTAATAGCAGCTGCAAATAAACATCTCTTTGAGAGACAATATTGACTTTTCATTAGCAGCTAGACACATTATAAAGAACAGGCTCCAACAAAATTAAAACAAGTCATGAAATAGCAAAAGAACAAGAAATAGCAACAATAGAAGAATTAAAAAAAAAATGACACACATACAAATGGCCTTCAAAAAGTGTCTAAGAGAACAAAAGGAATACAAACACTACGAGTTGGGTATGGCTTGGAACTGCTTCATTGTCTTGTAATATACAGTGCGTTTCAATCAATTAATTAATTCTACTATGAATCAAATGCATATTTGTTATCAAATGTTTGTTGTTTGCTGGTCCTCTGTTATTTTGCCTTTTTATGAGTGATTTAATCCAATCAAACTCTAATCCCAACCGCTGAAAATATATTTTCCTATATTGGTGGTAAAGGACACCAGCTCTCAGAGCTCCCTCAGGGTCTGTTGACATAAAGTGCTGGATGGACTAGCTGGGTGAAAGATTGAGAATTGGGGCCTCAAGATTCCTAAAACCGATTAATTGCATATCAAAGAGAGGGTGCCATAGAGTGAAGCCTGCTGGGTATAAGCTCAGTTTGAGTTATTTCAGTCCTCATCTACAGAGGCTGAGTGTGAGGTCAGAGTGTAGAGTGTCCAGAGACAATGAACAGAAATAGGATCCTTGTGTCCCCAGTGATTCAGCTTTATTATAACTTAAGCAAAGTACACACTAAATTGTTATCTAAAACATTTATAGAAATAAGGAGATACTCTTACCAGGCTGAAAGGGATATTTGTTTAAATAAATATAATAATAAATATGGTTGAACAATTAATTAAACATACAGTAGCTTGCAAATGTATTCATACCCCTTGAACTTTTCCATTTTGTCATGCTACAGCCACAAACGTAAATGTATTTTATTTGGCTTTTATGTGATAGACCAACACAAAGTGGCACATAATTGTGAAGTAGAAAGAAAATGACAAATGGTTTTAAAAAAATTGTGACAAATAAAAATCTGAAAAGTGTTGCCGGCTTTTGCAGACTCTAATCGGTTTCTTCCTAGATTGCCCTGTATTTGGCTCTATACGTCTTTCCATCGACTCCGACCAGCTTTCCTGTGCCTGCTGAAGAAATGCATCCCCACAACATGATGCTGCCACCACCATATTTCACGGTGCAGAGAGTGTTATTTCTCTGCCACACATAGTTTTTGCATTAAGGCCAAAAAGTTTAATTTTGGTCTCATCTGACCAGAACACATTTTTCCACATGTTTGCTCTGTCTCCCACATGGCTTGGGGAAAACTGGAAACTGGACTTATGGCTTTCATTCAACAATGGCTTTCATCTTGCCACTTTTTCATAAAGGCCAGATTTGTGGAGTGTTTGAATAGTCCTGTGGATCTTTGCAGCTCCGCCAGAGTTACCATGGGCCTCTTGGCTGCTTCTTTAATCACTGCTCTCCTGCCTGTTTAGCAAGATGGCCATGTCTTGGTAGGTCTGCAGTTGTGACATACTCTTGCCATGATGGACTGAACAGTACTCTGTGAGATGTCCAAAACTTGGGACATTTTTTTTAACCTAACCCTGCTTTAAACTTCTCCACAACTTTATTCCTGACCTGGCTGGTGTGTTCCTTGGGCTTCATGATGCTGTTTCTTCACTAATGTTCTCTAACAAACCTCTGAGGCCTTCACCAAACAGCTGTATTTATCCTGAAATTAGATTACACACAGGTGAACTCTACTTACTAATTAAGTGACTTCTGAAGGCAAATGGTTGCACTGGATTTTATTTATTTTATTTTTTTTTACTTTTCAGGGTTTTTTTGAAAAAGTTTTTGAAAACCATATGTCATTTTCTTTCCACTTCACAATTATGCATCACTTTGTGTTGGTGTATTGTGTAAAATCCCAATGTAGTTGTAATATTTGTAATAATGGAGGGGATAGCTCCACTTGAACACCTCAAACTGGTGGATGAGCAGCTCTCATGACGCGTCTTCAGTCTCTTCAGATTTCTCCTTCCCTCTTAGCAGCGTCAATTTGGCATTGATGGCAGACCTAATGCTAGAAGGCACCACATGAGGCCACTTTGCCAGTGTTGTTTTCTGTGAGATAAATGAAGAAAATGCAATACATTTCTCTTGTTAGGACACAGAGGAGCCCGCAGCTGATGACACTATACATCACACAAGACAAATCAACAGCAGCATACCCACAGTGCACTATTTTGACATAGACCCATGATACAGGCTGCAAGGACAGAACCACCCTACATGTAGCTTGAGTCCATTTTGATCTTTTCCAGTGCTTGAGAGAACTGATAATTTGTGCCACAGACCAAATACTAGGTAGGAAATACTAAATGATGGTCCATCTTAAGCTGAAGTCATAAAAAATGGACATAAAAAAATTCACAAGAAGATACAGTGAAAAAGCAATCCCTTATAACTTTAACCACCAATTCAAATGTCCATACAAGTTAATAAATTCACTGTTTATAAGAAAAATGCTTATTTAATCTTACTAAGCCCTTTAATCACCAAATATTATATACACAAATAGAATCATCTTCACAAGCAGTAATTATAATATATGCCTCAAAAGAGCATAGATTCTAATTTGTCCTTGTCATTATTTACTTGTTCATTTTGATTCTCCTTTTATTTATTTATTTTTTATGAATGTTGTTCAAGGTAACTACCTAAAAAGATGTGTAAAAGCCATCAAGAAACATCTGTGCAATATTTTTCTGTAATTTTTTGAACTACCTTCCTTTCATTTTGAATCTTTGAAGGACAAGGGAAAACATGTCCACGCTTTGATAAATGAATATGAAATAACAAAGAAAGTTGGCATAACTTTCTTTTAAACAATATGTTTCCATGAAGGTCTAAAGCCATGCCCTGTATTCATGTAAATGGGACATACTTATATGTAGAAAATTCCGGTAAGGACAGTGTTTGACAAGCAGCTATTACTGGTGAATGCTCAATATTAATTTACTTTCATCTGAATTTTCCTCTGGTTGCATAGTAGTGTAGTGTTTAGCACAGTTTGCAGTTTAGCACAGTTTCCTCCCACAGTCCAAAGACTTGCACATTAGGCTAATTGGCTGTTCCAAATTGACCCTAGGTGTGAGTGTGAATGGTTGTGTGTGTTTGCCCTGCGGTGGTCTGGCATGCTGTTCAGGTTGTACCCTGCTTTAGCCCAGTGTTGGCCAATATAGGCTCCAGCCTCGCCACAACCCTTATAGGATTAAGCTGTTCGGCAAATGAGTGACAGGGTGAGTGGGCGTGAATTTTCCACTGTATATCTTGGTGGATCAGGTTTCCCTTCCTCTCACAGTGTCTTGTCTGCAGGAATTCCTTAATCTTACTGTTGGTATGGAATTAATTGGGATTTTTTTAATGTAATATAAAAATAATAGGAAAAAGGTGTTTAGATATGGGAAAAAAAAGCACTTGGGTGACAGTCAAGAAAACTTGTGGCAAGACAGGGGAGGTTTGAATCTACCCTCTAAAGGTGG
The DNA here is from genome assembly GCA_030014195.1 of Neosilurus mollespiculum. Lineage (NCBI taxonomy): Eukaryota > Metazoa > Chordata > Actinopteri > Siluriformes > Plotosidae > Neosilurus > Neosilurus mollespiculum. The sequence continues at coordinate 24,072,026 of JAQMYF010000025.1, forward strand.
GGATTGACTGACAGCCCAAAGTGCACAGCCGGTTACACAACAATTCAGCTGACCACCTTGTTTTAGAGTGCCCTATCACCAGGATTGACAGCGGATACAATACCATGCGCAAATGTGACGGAACTTTACCGACTGGATTAGTAAAAAATCAGTGAAGTAGTGCCCATACTAAATTAATCTACTACTAGCTGAGGAGAGTTATTATTTCATTTAGTCTTTTAGTTAGTCAAGCAGATGTCAAGATGTTCTCAATAAATTTAATACCTTTTCTAATGTTTGAAGTGAATGTCCATGTGTTTTAATAAACCTGAAGCTTTTAGTAATTTGTACAAATGAAGAAATGTGAATGATTTGCACATTCAAAAAAGAAAAAAAAGAGAGTTTCGATTTAATTACAATATAATGGTGCACTAATAGGTAAAACCATGTGGAATTCATCAGTTTGAAGCTAATTGAACTTTTTCATAATCCAGTCTGGCTGTGGCGTTATTATCATTAGTGATCTAAACAATCCAAAATGAGATTATTTACAAATTGACTTAGAGAATATAATCAAATATTTACTCATTAGATCTGTACAAAGAATATTACTGGAATGATTGCTGATTGTGTGCTTTGAGGCTTAAGGGAACTCTGGTTTGAGTTTCATGGTTTGTAGTTGCTTGATTTAATTATGATCTTATCTGGGATTACTTGGCTCTTAAACAGTTCTCTTTTGCCGAAACCCTTTTGGAAAGGTTTATTGCTGAGTGTCACGACTAAGAGACATAACTACAATGTGAGAGGATTAAAAAGTATGTAAGCGGTTTTATTCCTTAAAGTATAAAGAGTGTTCTGCCTGTTTAACTTTTTAATGTGGTCATGGTTATGGTATATTACAGCCCCAAACTATTCATTGTGTTTACTGAGAGCAGAGAGAGTGACACAAGATCTTGTGAGATTGTACTGTGAAGGTTTTTTAATATTGTCTCTATCAGCTTTACTTGTTGAAGAATGAAATACAACTACAGAGCCCATTATCATAAACTAGAAACAGTAAACACTGAGTTGGGAAAATGTACACTTGCCATTGCAATGCTAGGACTGCAATTGCCATTAAATTGCAATCAAATATTTATCATGGAACAGTTGATAACTTTAACAAATAAATTGTGTGTATATGGCTAATTCTTGGATAAACAGCAACATTTCCGTAATATAGAACCTCAAATTTGTCTGGATTTATTTAGTTCTTGCCTAGATGGAATTAGACAAGCTTTAAAATGTATGAAATTATGTCATATATTTACTTAATTCCAATTTCTAGTATATTAGCCATTATAAAATCCACTGTATAATGTAATGAAAAAAAATAATTCAGGGAACCGACTGGGTAACGTCCATCACACTTAACTAATGCAATTAATTTATCTAATAATCTGCAGCATAAAATGTTTTTGTAGACAATCAGCATAAGTGTATCAAACATTTTATGTCAAGGAATTCTTTGGAGTTGCCTCTGCTCTTTAAAAACTGTAGGTCAAGTAACACAGTAACATCCATAACATTTTGACAACCCGGAAGATGGTGCAAAATCCTCTCATAAAAACTTGTGCAACTATCTTTCCTTATCATTTGTCAAAGGATAGACTGTCAAAAATTGTATTAGTAACAACTATCCAGAAAGACAACTTTTATTTTGAGATTCTATGTCAGAAATGTTGCTGTTTATCTCAGAATGAGCCGTATAGGAAACAATTTTATAACATGTTTCAACTTTATTGTGATCTATAACCTCTACAATTCAACCGAAACCAAACAAATACTTTAGTAGGGACAGAAGTAAACAAAAACTTTGTCCACTCTTCCTTGCAAAAGTTCTCTTAATCTGTGAGATTGTGAGGGCATCTATTGCCCACAGCCGTCTTCAGATCACCTGTGGATTTTCAGTTGGATTCAGGTCTAAGTTCTGGCTGGGCCATTCCAAAACTTTAATTTCCTTCTGGTGAATTCCTTTGTTGATTTAGACATATACTTTGGGTCTTTGCCATGTTGAAATTAAATCCATATACATTTTGAGCTTTTTAGCAAAGGCCTGAACGTTTTATGTAAAAATTGACCGGTATTTTGAACTCTTTATTATTCCCAAAGCCCCAGTTCCTGATGAAGAAAAACAGCCCCAAAGCATAATGCTGCCACCACCATGCTTCCTGTGTCTGATATGGTGTTCTTTTAAACTTTTTGGAGTTATGGAAACAAGTTCAACCTTGGTCTCCATCATAGACCATACCAGATGTTCCCACATGCTTTTGGATAGTTTAGCCAGGCTTGGTTATTTTTCTTTGGATTTTCTTTATATTATGAATACATCATGGGCTGTCAGCAACAAGTGGAAATCTCCACAAAATGCCAAAATTGACCTTTTAACCAAGTGTTTTTTGTCCTATCGCCTTCTACTCAATGTATACCAGCTTTGTCACATGCATAGATATGTTAAAATCCATTAACAACAAGAGTATATCTCCAAATAGAGCGTGGCCACTGCATGCAACAAGTTGATAGCAGGGTATATCAACTTCTTGCAGTCGCATTTTCATAGGTATTTCCCTTTCATGATTCAAGATGGCTGACCGTGACAACCAATGTGCTCCAGCAGCACAGAAAAAAAAGGAAAACAACAAATCCATAAGTAAATCTCATTTCATTTATAAATAAATCAGTTGTATTAGACTTATACAGTAGAACGAGCATAGAACATTTCTTTATTTAATAAGAACTTTGTTAGTATTTGAACTGTGTTATAAATTTAATGGAGATGTACAGCTCTTGCACTAGAAGACCTACCTTGAAACTAGCAGTAGACTGAAGTAGACAAAAACGTTTTAGACTCAGATTTTGACTGTATTTACCAATGAACTCTACATAGTAGAGTTACTGGGTCTTAAGAAAAGCAATAAATATAATCATGATGTTCATGATGTTAACTTCTTACAGCTCAAGCCACTTGTATCTGCAATCTTGTTCTTTTGGTCACTACCCAAAGCTCGTGACCATAGGAGATAGTAGGAACGTTGATCGACTGGTAACTTGAGAGCTTTTTGACGGACCGGTAAAAGCTCTGCTTCACAGCAGAGGCTGCACTGACTCATGAACAAGACCCCCAGATACTTGAACTCCTCCACTTGGGGCAGGACCTCGATCCAGACCTTGAGGGTGCATTCCACCCTTTACCCACTAAGAACCATGGCCTCAGACTTGGAGGTGCTGATTCTCATCCCAGCCGCTTCACACCCAGCTGCAAATCACTCCAATGAGAGCTGGAGGTCCGAGTTTGATGAAGTCAAAAGGATAACATCACCCGTAAAAAGCAGAGAAAAGATCTATTGGCCACCAAACCAGAACCTCGGCTGTGCCTATAAATTCTGTCCGTAAAAATTATGAACAGACACAGAACAGCCTTGGTGGAGTCCATCCCTCACTGGAAATGAATCTGACTTGATGTTACCAATGCAGACCAAGCTCTGGCTCCTATAGGCGTCGGGTGCAATGTGAGCTTGGTGGCAGCCGAAGGCATAGGTTCTGTTGAACCGATCCTCAGCTACTGACATGGAATGTCACCTCTCTGGCAGAAGCCTGAGCTGGTGCACGTGGTTGATAGATACCGACTAGATATAGTTGGGCTCTCCTTACATTTACATTTACAGCATTTGGGCCCAACACTGGTGATAGTGGGGATTGAACCCCCGACCTTCGGATCAGTAACCCATCGCCTTAACCACTAAGCCACCACTGTCACCTCAACATGTAGCTTGGGCTCTGGAACCACCAGTCTCGAAAGGGGCTGGACCTTATTGCTGCTAAATTTATAAATTGGTAAATGTATAAATGAATGCTATTGAGCTCTGCTTTGTGACGTTTATGTCTATAAAGAGCATTTTAACATATAAAATATGACTAACGTGGTTAGTAATTAGCTACTGACAGACCTTTATTTTTTCAAACAACACATCAACCTTCTTTCATTACAGCATCAAATTCCTTTGCAGACAAAAGCAACACTAACTGATCAAATGGGTAAAGTGGAAAACATTACATTTTAATTGCTATATTTGAAATCCTAATATGTGCACCCATTTTCTTGACAGGATTTAACAAATTTTCCAAAACACATTGTATATATGACTTGTCTACTATAATAATATTGTGTAAAGACCATTTTTAAAACACCATATTAATCTGAATTTAGCTATCAGACACTGTCCAAATAATAGATATTACATTTTGCAATAGTAAAACATAATAGTGTGTATGTGCGAAACTGTATTAAGCTTTGTCTTTGTCTTTTATAGACACCGAAACTCCATGACATTCAGGGAGCAGGCTGGTGGTACCTGATAAATTGCCTGGTAAATTTAACTCCACACTCGACTGATGATGTGTGGGACTGAGGGCTTAGACACCTGTCAAAACATCTCATAGCTCACCTGCTCATGAGAAAGGGGATATTGTAATAATTCATACAGTAGCTCTGTAGGAAGCTCAGCTATGGTGCTGCATGGTCATCTTGGAGCTGCATGGTCATCTTGGAGTTAAGTTAAAGTTACATTAGTGCAATTCCATAGAATGTGCAGCTCATTACATAGGATTAGTACAATGTATAATGGTACTATGAGGATGAAGGGAAATTTTTATTTGTTAATTACGAGATCTGAAAACAAATCACTCTCACTTGTATACTTACAAATTTGATGGTTTGGACTGGAATTACATTCACTAATGGTAATGGTATACTGACATTTATAGAATTCAAACATGCATGGAAGAGAACCCAAGGCTATTTTAATTTAAAGTGAGGAGGAATCTCCAAGGCTTACTGTTGGTAAATTCCAAGAATTTTGGAGTTACCAAGTCTTCAATACCACAATCAGACTTATGTAGAGGATATGCTTGAAAATCAAATATCATTTTTTTGTCACTTTTTTTTTTTTGGAGATAAGAGAGCACAGGTAGGAATTAGGATCGTCTTAATGATCTATAAGATTCTGTAAAGATTAATTTGTCTCAGATTCTCTTCTCTATATTCTCCAACTTAATAAAATAGTATTTAAAAATTGTGTAGTTTTATTGGTAAAGAAAGGTTTAACAAAGAGTGGCAATAACCGTGGCACAAGAAAGATATTATTTCTTCTTAAGGAATTACAAATAGCTGTTTTCAATTTTCATTTCAATTTCATCCTCATGAAATGTCATCACCCAACTATTTCTTATTTGGACTTTTAAGAAACTATTTCATTATCTGATCATCTATCTTTAATCCTAAGCTGTCTGTATTTAAAAGAGAAAGTTTGGAAAGTGTAAGTTTGGGGGGTAAAAAATAGTGAAAAAAAGATGATTCCTCAATGGTAAACGGAACCGTTAGTGCAGCAATCTCTTTTGATGGATTAGGAGCTTTGCCTTATCAGTAGATTAAGGTACCTGGAGGTGCAGAATTTTAATGAGGCTGAGAGGGAGTGTTCTGCATGTCAGACTAAAACACTCACAGGCACTTGCAGGTTTAAAATAACTCTACAGAGGATTTATATCTACACAGGATAGGGAGTATTATCTCCTTGCATATCTCAGTGTAAGCAACAACAAACAAACACACAAAAAAAAAAATCCTAAGTTTTACTTTTAGTTGTGTGAGTTGTTCTTAATGTTATCTGATTCATACATACTTTATCCATTCTCTATTCTAAATGTATAGTACATGCTTTTATTGCTTGTTATATTGAATGTGCGTGTTCATAAGTGTTTATGGCTACTGAAGATGTCTAACACTTGGATAAATAATGATATGAAAATAAGAACGCATATGTACACTGTATAATGAATTACAATATTTGTTTATAAGAACATAAATTTATACAAGTGTAGACACTAAAAAAAATGTTCTGCAGTAGTAAGTTATAATGAACTATAATGTAGGAACTTACATTTATATCTACATTCTTTATACATTCCTTTATAATGCATCATACAGCTTTATTTTAATTTAATGTAAACGTTATTCAAGGATGCACAATTCTTTTTAGTAATGTACCGACAGGTAAAAATCATATGGTAAATGTGAATGTGTTTCCTGTTGGTCCTAATTACTATCCATCTATCCATTATTACTATCAGCTTATACTATACTATCCATCCATCCATCCATAATTACTATCAGCTTGTCCATCATGGTAACAGGTGAGACTACAGCCAAATCCAGGTAACTTCGCAGGTGGGATACACCCTGGTAATATTGCCAGTCTACTGCAGGGCTAGTACAGAGACAACCAGCCAGTCACAGTTACATTCACACCTATCAGCAATTTAGAGTAAAAACCCACACAAGCTTGGGGAAGCATGTAAACTCCACACAGAAAGAACCCATTAGAATGGGTGGCATAGTTGTGCGGTGGTTATCACTATCGTCCCAGTAACTTTGCTGTGGGACGATAGTGATAACCACCGCACAACTATGCCACCCATTCTAATTATTACACTCCAGACTGTTGTATACAATACAACATAAATAACATAATTAAAATAGCATGTTGAAGAAATGTGTTCAAGCAGAAAAATCCCAAAACTACATTTGTCTATATTTGGCTCATGGGGATGTACTCCACTCCTCAAATGAATATAAGCCAATACGCAGTTTGCAAGATTACCTTCATGTCACAAGAAGCTGAATTGTCCTTCCATCTTGTTGAGTTACTGTCTCTTGTTAGATTTTGTCATCATGTTTCATGAAGAGTGTTCCTACAACAGGAGAATGGAGGGACATGCGAGGCCCTCGGGTTCAGGAGCCTTCGTGTGCATTGGAGTGAGAAAAATAATTGCTTTCAACAGTATAATACTAAACAGAGTCTTTCTGAGATCAATAAATTCTCTTGTCATGTGGCCAGCATACTTCTTACAGTCTTCTTTTACCATTCTTGCTGACATGATATGGGTATTTCTTCAATGCGCACAGCCCTGTTGATGAATGGAGCCCTGGCAGGTCTTTACTCTGCATTTTAAGATCTTTCTGATAATCTACTTCTCACCTCTTGTCACACTTGTCTCTTGTTGCCATAAGGATACATTGAAGTGGTAAATGGATCATCTGCTCACTCATAGATGGATGTGGGTTTGAAATATGAGGAAATAAAGCTCTACATAATATCAGGGCTCATATATTAAAAGCAGTCTAAATAAGAATGCTGTATTGGGGACAGATGTTGCTCTATATTTCTTATTAAATTCACTTGCAGCATTCAGATAAAAAACTGTTAAAGTGCTCATACTGTGCAAGCTTTGACACAAAGGTAGCTAGGCTTGAAGTAAATACTATTTTTTCATTTAAATAGATCTTTCATCATGGTGAAATAGAAACTACATGCTACAGGAGCCATGTAGGTTAGAGAAATGTTAATTCCATCCACATTTATGCCCAGGAATACAAAATCATTCCTCATGATCATATATTAAGACATCGTAACCATCTTTTTTACGATATGCAGGTAATGCTCACTTCTACTGAATTTCCCTGGAAGCTTCAATGGTTGTAGATGTCAGAAACCAAATGAAAACTGGTTTGTAGAACTTATATTAACTGCTTCATGAACTGCTCAGTAGCAAAGTATATTATAGGACAATGTATGAGTGGGTGGCATAGTGGCACAGTGGTCAGCACATAGGTACTCCAGTTTTCGTTCACAGTGCCAGAATTGGCTGTTCCAAATTGCCCCTAGGTGTGAGTGAATGATGTGTGCGTTAGTCCTGTGATGGATTGGTGAGCTGTCCAGGGTATACCCGTCTCTGCCCAGATCACCCCACGTCCTTTGCAGGATAAAGCCGCTCAGCAAACGAATGAAAATGAATATATATATATATATATATATATATATATATATATACTTCATCACTTCTTCTCTACCGGCCACCCTGTACCCGTTACAGTGTGCGAAC
>JAQMYF010000025.1:24102304-24115129 GCA_030014195.1 Neosilurus mollespiculum
TACACACACACACACACACACACACACACACACACACACGTGTGGACAATGTGGTTTTCGTCCTGGTCGCAGCACTCTTGACCAGCTCCACACACTCTACATTCCTGAAAGTGACATGGGAGTTTGCCCAACCTGCTTTGTGCATGTGCTTTGTGGACTTGGAGAAGCTTTCATCTGTGTCCCTCGTGCTATCTTGTGGGGTGTGCTCTGGGGATATGGTATACTGGACCCATTTCTATGGGCCGTTCCGTGTCGAATTTGTTTCCAGTGGGGGTTGGACTTCGGCAACACTGTCCTTTTTCACTGGTTCTATTCATAATTTTTATAGATAGAATTTCTAGGCACAGCCAAGGTGTTGAGGGGTTTTGGTTTGGGGGTCATAGGATCTCGTCTCTGCTTTTTGCGGATGAAGCTGTCCTTTTGGCTTCATTGAGCCGGGACCTCCAGCTCTCTGGGGTGATTCGCAGCTGAGTGTGAAGTGAACGGGATGAGAGTCAGCACCTCCAAGTCAAGCCATGGTTCTCAGCTGGAAAAGGGTGGAATGCACCCTTTAAGTCTGGAATGAGGTCCTGCCCCAAGTAGAGGAGTTCAAGTATTGTGGGGGTCTTGTTCACAAGTGAGGGAAGGATGGAGTGGGAGATTGACAGGCAGATTGGTTCAGCCTCTGCTGTAAAGCTAAGTTGGAAGGCTAAGCTCTTGACTTACCAGTCGATTTACGTTCCTACCCTCACCTATGGTCACGAGCTTTGGGTAGTGGCCGAAAGAACAAGATCGCGAATACAAGCGGCTGAAATGAGTTTCCTTCACAGGGTGGCAGGTCTCTCCCTCAGAGATAGGGTGAGAAGTTCTGTCATCCAGGAGGAGCTCGGAGTAGAACAACTGCTCCTCCGTGTTGAGAGAAGGCAGTTGAGGTGGCTCAGGTATCTGAATAGAATGCCTCCTGAACGCCACCCTGGTGTGGTGTTTCGGGCATGTCCAACCAAGCAGAGACCCAGCACACACTGGAGTAACTATGTCTATTGGCTGGTCTGGGAATGCCTTGGTGTCCCCCTGGAAAAACTAGAGGAAGTGGATGGGGAGAGGGACATCTGGACCTCACTGCTTAGGCTGCTGCCCCCGCTACCCAAACCCGGAACAAGCAGAAGAAGATGAAGATGAAATTGCCCAGATTCGCTCCAAATTTTCATAATACAATAATAATCACCCTCAGTCTATGCTGACACCGCTCTATAAATAACCTTTGGGTGTTATTTTGATTTCAGATTTAATCCTGATTCACAACACAGTTTACAGTATTTATGTATGTCCCACTTCCCAAGCTTGCATCCATGTAGATGCATTTAATTATTAAACACCATAAAGTGTTCTTTCCTGCCATTACTGGCCCTGTACTGTACATATAATATGTGGATTGCAGATAGTGTGTTTGAACAAGTGGTTGGACACAAGTGGTTTTTTTTTTCCCCTTCTGCTTGACCCATCATGCTGCCTGAGGGAGAGTTCAGATCACAACTCCACCATGTATTATTGATCACACAGTCATAATAGAAATGAAAAATGTCAGTGAAAAAACACAGAAATTGTTTTTATTTTGTAGAAAAACAATATACAAGGTGTTGTGTATTTGTAGTTGTTATCCAGGTAACTGGCCATCAAAGGTATGGAGTATATGGCCAAAAGTATGGGGATCTATGTGCTCCTTGAAAACATCCCTCTTTGGTTGTTTTTATAATCTCTACTATCCTGGGAAGTTTTTTGAGTAGTGTTAGGAACGTGGCTGTGTTGGTTTGTCCCTTGAGCCACAAGAGCATTAGTAAGGTCAGGCACTGATGTCACTTGAAGAGGCCTGACATGTATTGAGGTTAAAGGCTGGAACACACCAAGCCAATGTCTACAACCATTGGCGATGGATGGCTCCCTGCTGCAGTGCCTCATATTACCTGTGTTTGGGCAAAAAGGAAGTACATGAGAATACTGCAAAGGCCACAGCCAGCCACCGACTAAAACGTACGTTCTCTAGCTACGTGAGAGGAAATAACTCTCTGTACTCTTTATTTGGTATGGTCACCAGGATTCTTATGATCACAGAGATTAAAGACTGTAAGCAAAGTGGTTTTTGCAAATCATTTTCACACATCTCTCTCTGTCATTTCAAAAAGCTACTTTCAATCAAGGAGAATCAGAATCATCAGAATACTTTATTGATCCCGGAGTAAGCTGTGCACACAGTTGCTCCATACCACATAAGATGAATATATATACATATATATATATAGTAAAATGTAGAACATAAATATACTGCAAAATGCAAGTGTATACCAGTGACCATTGTTACTATATTGAGGAGCTGTACAGTTTAATGGCCATAGGCTTTTAATAGAGAAGGTTAATAAGAAGTTGGCACTGGCACTGTCAGCCTCGTTTTCCAATTTTATCATCTTAAACACTAACTTGAACAGCAAATTTGAGTGATTTCATTCACGGATGGACCAGTCACCGATTCAACACGTTGAGTCTACTGAAAATGAGCTTCTGGTGGTCCAACAAGTGCCAGCATGCTGAAAAAAACCCCAAAAAACAAGGGCATCATATAATTACCGACATCCCGACATGAGATGATGTGCAACCATTGGCCTAGCGTGCTCCAGGTATAAGGTTGGGGTTAAGCTTATCTTCTAAGGACATTTTGGCATGTTCTTCGAGCTCATTGAAAATGCTTTTGTGCCTTCTGTCAGGTTTGGGCATCTTAATCTTTTTTCTTACTGCTTCAAACTTTGTGGCAATCCTTTGGCCATATATTCATTCATTAATTTATTTATTTATTTGCTGAATCACTTAATGTTACAAGGGTCACAGGGCACCGGCGATCTTTCCTTGCCAACTCTGGGCAAAGGTGGGGTTTGCCAGACCAGTGCAGTGTCAATGTGCACACCACCATTCACACTCACAACTGGTGGCAATTTGGAACAGAAGACTGTCCATTCTGTGCATGCCTTTGGACTGTGGAAGGAAACCAGAGTACACCCCACATAAGCCTGGGGAGAACATGCAAATTCCACACCCAAATGGCCCTGCAGAACATGGAATCAAGCATGGAATCTTCTTGCTGTGAGGCGGACCACTACTCCACAGTTTTTGGCAAATTATAATTTATTTACTTTAAAACAAAACAATGTACCCTTGCACTAAGCACCTTGAGCACAAACATATACAAGAATTTGTATATAGAACTGCAGTAACTGAAGCCAAAATGTTAAATGTAAGGTTTATCAACTGATGCTCATACTAGTCTGCTTTTTATATGTAAATTTACACATAAATACGCTCTGGTTTTGTTGTTTATTTGTTTTGTTTTTGTTGTAGTTTTATTAACTCTATTTTCCTGAATGCCCATTTCTTGCATTAAAACTCTTTTCATTTCCAGCTCGATAAATAAAGTTCAAGTGTTGGAACTTGGCATGCCATATAAGATGCCACAGTCATAATCAATTTATTTTCTTCGTCCATACTCATCAATCTACTTTCTTCACCCACTGACTAAAACATTATGGTTACCTTAAGCCATTATTCAAACCTTTAACTCATAATGGCTTATTTAAATCTGGGTTCACCAAGGCCAAACTGAACACTGAAAGGAAAAAAAAAAAGATGTGAAAAAGGTTGCTCAGCCATGATGGAAGAAATAGTACAGGAATTTGTTCTTCAAAAGGATAGCTGGTCTGAATGAGCCCTCTGGTTTCATTCTTTCTGCTCTGGCAGAGAATGGGCTCATCTCCAGTGCTGCCACTCAACCAAATGAGAAGTCAATTGTGAATAAGCGCTTCTGCTCCAAGTACACTCGGTGCAAATAATTACAGCTTGTCAGCACCCAACCCGCTCAGCCGAGTGACTGCTTTAACTAGCTGGAGAGAAACTTCAGTTCAAGCAGCTGGGTACTTTAGCTTCACTTTGAGCATAGCACTTGTCAGAGTGGACAGTTCTGTCCAAAATGTCTGCTAAGTAAAATGTATCCAGAATTTCATCTCATGGACCAGTGTAGCACAGCAGTGAGCAATGTCAGGCTACATCAGTGGTTAAAGTTCCTTCTAATCATCTGAATGCCTGTGAGTTCAAATTCAAGGACTGTCAAATAATTGACTATTTAAGAAAGACACTTAAATATCCATCTGCCAGTCTCAGAGACGCTACTTCCCTTTCACATTTATCCTGTTTCTGATTCTACAAATGTAGGTAATGATTAAACGGTGCAGTGCTGCAATCCAGAAGGACTGAATAAGTCCTTAATGATGTAAGTGCAATTAACCCAAAAGCCATTAGCTAGTTCAATCAGTGGCGATTTAACTCAAGACAGTTTGGTAGCAACAGAAGTGATAGTACATAAATTCTTTGCTCAAGTTAAAGGCGGCCATTCACCAGTGAATACAAAGGTTTCCCGTTGAAACACCCCAGCTTATGGGCTAAGTATCTCTTATTCAGCTGTTTTACAACCAGAGGAATTATCTTGTGCATACCTGACAGCTTAAAGTGCAACACCAATTCATAGAAAGTTGAAAAGTTCAAGATGGCAATACCTGTTGCAGGAGACATTGACACTTACATAATGGAGTAAGCAAATGGTTTCAGAATGATATTGTGGCTGATTTTATTTTATTTTCAAGACATATCTCCATATTTTATGTTAATGTACGGGGTTATCTTCTACAGAGGCACCGTGGACAGCGTCCTTTCAAGCTGTATCATTGTGTGGTTCGGGAACTGCTGTGCACAGGATTGCAAGACCCTCCAATGCGTCATGAGAACAGCTGAAAGGATCATTGGGAGCTTTCTCCATCCAGGACCTGTTCCTCACACGCTATCCATGCAGTGCCTTTTGATTGAGACATACCTATTTCACCCCTCTTATGAACTGTTTGACCTCCTCCCATCAGGCACGAGGTTCTCAAGTATCAGAGACGCACCACAAGAATCTGCAATAGCTTCTTTCCCCAACCTGTCAAAGCCCTGAACACACACACACACACACACACATTCTCTCTCTTAATCCGCCATCCTGTCTCACAACACACACACACTCATAATCCTTACTTTTGTATTTTGCACCAATCTGACTACCTCATTACCCTGTTCTCTATAGTCTTTACCCTACTGCTCTACAAGCCAAAAGTGTTTTGTTTTTTTTGTTTTTTTGTTTTGTCTTACACTAGTTTTTTATTAAACTTATAATTATTGTGTAGTAATTTAGGGCTTAACATTACTGTTATTTTTACTGTTTTTTTTTTCTATGGAACCTGGAGTTAACACATAACATTTCATGCCATGTGTGCAGATGGATGACAATAAAGTTGAGAAATTGAGATGAGCCTTGTAAGTGTATGGGCTCCTTAAAGAAGGAAGGAAGAAAGAATAAAGAAAGAAAGAAATGCTGATTTTAAAATCTATTGCAGTAAATATGCAAGGCTACTGGGTTATTTATACTCTCCAAAAATGTTTATTGAACAAAACAGATTTGTGCCTATTTTTCACTACACCATTTACAAACAGTGTATAGTATACTTATTCTATAATTTTTACATTAGTAATCAGACAAAGCTGGGTTTTCCAGGATAGTAGATGAATATCATCAAACCCAATTTCTTTGTTCCAAGTTGTGTGTTCACACACATACAGTAAACAGATTTCTAATGTATGCAGCACATCTCTTAGCTTTATTGCTGTTGACAGTCCTTGTCAGTGAGGTGTAAAATAGTGTTGAGTTTTTTCACATGACTCAGAACTTGCTTATCATGTTCACAATCATTTAATTATACTACTTCAGCAGCATAATTTGCTCAGGAGAGACTACCTAGAAATTTGTCACAGAATGGAGCAGATGTAATACGTTGATTTCATATGCAAATGAGAGGAAGATCATTATTGCTTTTCTCTTTCTAGGGTTTTATTAGATGTCTTTCTTGATAACAGATATTGAGGAAAACCACAAACCAAGCTCCCACCTCAGACTTTTTCATTAGCAGTTTGTAGCTCTTATTGCATCATTTATTCTAGCCAAATGATAAGTCACTTACCTCCCTACTGTGCATTTCTGTTCTTTTATAAAGAAGTTGGTTGTTGGTTAAATTTAAACAGAAATGCTATTTCAAATAGGGTAATTCATTATTAATATTCTGTCATGCTTTGCACAAGATCACAACTAAATCTCGTGAAAAAGAAATATGGCTCTGTTAATCCGCTTAATCCTAATTAGGGTCGCAGGGAGGCTGGCGCCCATTTCAGCCAATTCTAGGCGAGGGCAGGGTACACCCTGAACAGCTCGCCAGGCCATCGCAGGGCCGCTCTGTTATACTTTTAAATAAGTTTTTGTTCTAAAATGATATGTTATATCAGTTATATTTGACCACATTTGACCACATCTAAAAAATGATTGAACCATTTTTCTCCTGATGGACATGGTTTCTTCCTGAATTACTTTGCCACATCTACAAGGCACCGAACCTCACTGACTGGTTTTATGTGAGCATAAATTGAGTTAATCACATGATATGACATTCACAATCACTAGATCTCAAACTAACTTGAACACCTATGAACGATTTTGGACTGCCATGGTAGATAGCACTGTTTACCTGTATTGATAAAATACTACCTGAGAGAATATTATTTGAAACTGAGGTATAGACATGAAAAATCTGCATAAAGGAGCTCTAAAGCTTTTCTGACAGCTTTTGATGGTTCAGTGCTTAATAAAATTTTATTTAACACTTTCCCCTGTTGAATTGATTCCCCAGGATTTGAGAGATAACTTATTAGATTATGTGATTACAATTATTGTCATATGCAAACTGCATATTTCCTGCTCATCTGCATAGGCAGAGCAGAATCATATAAGGTGAGATCAGCAAATTTCATACACAGGAGATTAATGTTAGAGCTGAAGCACAAAAGAGGTTTAAAAAAAAAAATGTCAGGCAAATATTATACATGAATTGGCGCACACAGTAATACACTGACTCAGCATGGCAAAACCACAGAAGCAATACCTCTCAAATTGACCGTGAACCAGAAAGTCTATTTATAGTGTGGTAAATAATAAGCATGAGTGCTGACAGGCTGCTGAGGTCATGTGATGCAGAAGTTGGAAATCTAGTGATTGATAACACTGCAGAGCATGCTGGGTAATGTAGTATTTATTTGTTGTTGTTGTTTTGTTTTTCAGACTGCTTAGAGTTTGCTAAATCTGTGAAAGTTATATTAAGAAATAATCAGTTATTGTGTATTTTACTTGCTTTGGGATCCAATAATAAATTTCTTGCTATGAGAATGAGTCTTTCTTTAATATGGGTTTAATGTA
Source organism: Neosilurus mollespiculum (assembly GCA_030014195.1). Lineage (NCBI taxonomy): Eukaryota > Metazoa > Chordata > Actinopteri > Siluriformes > Plotosidae > Neosilurus > Neosilurus mollespiculum. The sequence goes on from JAQMYF010000025.1 coordinate 24,109,653, forward strand.
TATTTAATTATTTGATAGCAGAGTGGGCATGTGTGACAACTTTATCCTTAATTAAATGGTCATTTATACCATGCGATAAACAATGATAAGAATTTAAATTTCAATGCAAACAACTTCGCCCTGTTGTTTTATTATACCCAGTGGAAGGAAATTGTAGAGAAGATGTATTACACAGCAAGAGAATAAAGCTACTTTTAATGGTGTGTAATTTATTTGTCAAACACACTGGGAAATAAATAATAGCTTTCCTCTCCATCTGTGCTGCTCATCAGCTGAAGCAGGATTCAGTCGACATGGGTTCCACTTAAAATTCCTTAAACATCAGATGACCAATAAAAGATAAAATTATACTTTTAGTTGACAGTCCCTGCTACACAGAGGTGTGTGTGTGTGTGTGTGTGTGTGTGTGTGTGTGTGGTGACCTGGGAAATCCCATCAGACATATCCACATCAAAATACTAGAACCCAGCAAAGAATTAGGAAAACTAATAAAAATAGAACTCTGCTTTAAAAATACATTATGAATTTTACTAAAACTATGTGAAAATCTTTATTTTTATTTAAGTGACTTTTTAAAGTGACTTTATAAAACTGCTTGTACACAGGCAACGGGAACAAGTTGCTCCCAGAACAGCTTGCACCCATTGCAAGTTGCACCCACTTTCCTACACAGTCACTCTCAAATCTATGGCTAGCCAGAAACTAAGGGGACAACACACAAGCAGACCACTGGAGAAGAACTGTCCATCTGCCACAAAAGCCTGTGAAAGACCAAATAACCTGGATTGACCCTACTGTGCATGCAAAAAAAAAAAAAAAACAAACAAACAAAAAAAAAAAAACACTGATTGTGTTCAGATGATAAATTTCACCAGTAACAAGATGTTCTGGAACAACTTGCACTACCTCAAAAAATGGAGCGAGCTATTCCCACCTGTGTCAAGTTGATCTAGAACAATACTTGTCTAGGTTTTGTCTATTCTGTGTTATTGTCCCATCTATTTAGGCTGAAATCAATCTTGATTTTGGGAAGATAAGCAATTAAGTAAAATTAAGTAAAATAAATATAATTGCTCAAATGAATTGAATAATAATAATTCCTTAAATGCATTAAAATGAAGGTAACTTGCCTGATTGAAAAATATAATGTGTATAAAGTACAGATGTTTGTGTTATAATATAGCTGAATTTAATTATAATGTAGTTGAAATTAATAAAGAATTTAAACATTTCTCTATAAACCCTACACATTCCCAGTAAGCAAGCCCGTGGAGACAGTGACAAAAAAAAAAAAGAAAAAAGAAAAAAAAAAAAAAAAAAAAAAAAAAACTCTCTCAGAGGACATGAGGAAGAAACCTTGAGAGGAACCAGACAAAGAATCAACAGAATACGGAAGGTTAACGTATGAACAGCCATGGCAATCCTGATGAGCCTTCACCATTTGTCTATGTCCTGGGCATACCTGGTCATCTCATGCACACTCATATCCATAATGCCTTTGAGGTTGTCAGAGAGTCTTGTTTTTTGCCACCCTCTACGCCTTCCACCACTTGTTCCACCACCCTTTTCGAGTGATTGTCTCCTTAGTACATGCCCAATAAAAGACATTTTTCTTTGGTTTATGTCATTAAGAAGTCTTGATATAGGCCCAAGTTTTTGTTTGAACTCTTGAATACTTCTAGTCTTTTTTGGTCACATTTTAGTAACCCAGCATTCCAATTCGTAAGTAGCAATGGGGAAAACTAAAGTTTGTAAAAGACGATTTTTGTTTGTATTGATATAGAACAGTCTTTTCATATGTTAGTTAGAGAAATTAATGCATCTCTAGCAAATGCAATTTTTTTTGGACTTTCAACTGCTGATTTCACTGCTGTCATCATAAAATGTTGTGAAGGTTCTACCTAGGTAGATGAATTCTTCAACATTTTCAATTTGGTCACCATTGATTATTAGGTAGTCTGGTTCTGTTTGATTCTGGCTGTTTTGACTCTATCCAGGAGTTCTTGAAGCTCAGTCATAGACTCAGCAATAAGCACAACATCAACTGCATATCTGAGGTTGGTTATTACTTCTCCAGCAATTTTTATAGTGCCATTAAAATTTTCTGTTGCTATTCTCGTTATGTTCTCAACATACAAGTTGAAAAGATGAGGTGATATCATACATCCTTGCCTGACCACTCGATCTATCTTGAACCAATCAATTATACTGTACCTTGTTCTTACAGATGCTTCTTGGTTGTCATACAAGCTTCTGTGCTTCTGCCATGAATGTCATCAGGCAATAACTGGAAAAATGCAAAGAACAACACCAAGAGCTGCTCATAGTGTTCGTGGACCTAGGAAAGGCTTTTGACACTGTCAGTAGGCCTCTCATGTGGACACTGTTGAAGAAAGTCAGAATACCACCAAAAGAAGTCAACATCATTCAGAGCTTCCTTAACCCCTAAGTCCCTTCAAGAAGGCACAATAGCTGCACAATGCCAGTGGTGCATGGGGTCTGACAATCAGCAAACCGAGGACTGAGGTTATGCACCTGCAGTGTGATAATCCACCAGCTATCACAATCGACAGTTCTGAGTTGAATCGCACCCAGACATTTATGTACCTTGGTGGTGACCTGAGTAATGCTTCATCCCTTGACTCAGAAATACAGCACCGAGTGTTTAAGACAGCTGCAGCCTTCAATGCATTACGTTCAAGGTACTTTGATCGGAGAGGCATTTTGCTATCCACCAAGATAATGGTGTATAAGGCTATAGTTTTGCCCTCCCTTCTCTATGGGTCAGAAACATGGCCTACACTTGCCCATAAATCAGAAACCAAGTACTATTCAAGTATTTATTTCATGTAATATTGGATCATATTGTATCGTAAACAAACAACAACATATAGTAATAACAAAAATCTTTTTAAGAAAGAAGTCTCTTTAAAAAAAAATTGTATGACCACCCTTTACATTGATTAGAGCATTTAACCTTTCAGGCACAGTGTTCACTTTTTTTTATTTCTTCACTCGCTAAGTCATTCCAAATAGTTTGAAGTTCATTCATACTATGCAAAAGTCATAAAAATAAACTTTGCGACACCTTTCAATTTTTCGGAAAAATTGGTATTTTTTTGTTGCTATTTGTTTATTAGCCATATTTTTACCTTAATATACTTGTCGGAATGATTGTTTTTTTATTTGTTTTAGCATTTTTCAATACATTTTTACTAAAAAATTTGAGAGAAGTAATTTTTACTTCTTTTTATTAGGAGCTCATTTGGACAAAAGTGGTGTTGTATAATCTTCACTGCACCCTACTGTATATACACAAATAAATTGCATGCAGATTAGGTTGGTTAGTATATGTAGTATGGAGAGGCATTATAACTTTAATTGTGCAAGACAAAATGTGCTGCTTCTTTCAGCTCAGACATTCATGGCTGTTTTGACTCTATCCATGGTAGCCTCTTTTTTTAATGGAAAAAGCCATCTGTCCCTTCCTTTAGCCATAGCTTGGTGCAAGATAAGATGCTGTGGATGTCATCTGGAGCTGAGAAGGCATTTCTCTCAGACACTGAAGCCCAGAGGATCTTCTGGCACTGTAGCTTTGGGGCCACTAGAAGATGAAAATGTGTAGACAGCAGCCATGTGCTTGCACTGTGATAAGCCATGTCATGCACAGATGGTCCAGGTGTGGCTTGTGGCTGATCGAAAAAAATAAAATAAAATAAAAATGCTTGAGGTAGGCCAGCTCTCATCTTTTGAAGTTTGATTATTTATAATGAGTATTAAGAAAAAAAAGTGGAAAAAAATCAACCCTTATAGCATGTAAAGAACAAATGTCATTTTACCAAACGGCAAACACCTAATTGTCATCCAATAGCCGGATAGCCGGGTAGTCCTACCCATCTCCTATGATTTACAGTGGTAATTTGGATTCCATAGCAGTGGAAACTTATCGATTCTGAGGAAGACCTATTTATAATTGCTGCTCATGCCAACCGTATTGATGAGCTTCTCCTGCCCAGCATTTCTGAAAGTCAGGAACATTTATTTCAGAAAAGACAGTCCGTGTTTTATGTACATACATAATAGAATATGAATCCCAGTCTCCATCTGAGAAATGAGCGGATGCACCGCTGACATTTCGGGAAACCTGTTTTAATGATAAGGACATAATTTATGGCTTGATGAATGGCACCTGGTTTAAACTGGCACAAAAAAAGGTCAGGTCCAGTGATCTCATCCTAATCCTTGTTCCTGTTTAATTGTCAGTGTCATTTAATGTGATGAATGGCTAATTTGGTTGTACTTCAGGGGTCCACTAATCTGTTAAGCAACAGGTTGAGGTTTTCTTTTTCAGGGTGTTTTTAGAAAAGATAAGTATGCTGAAGAAGTCATTATGTTGCCTGTGACATATTTTGACATTTAAAGTTTTCAGCTGGAGTCGATGATTACTGTTGCACTCTGTAATTGTCATTTATCATTTCTCAAAAATCCTTAGACTGTTGTCTATGTCGCAGGGTGTGCATTATGGACTACACCAAGTTTTCTTCAGGTTCTTTAGCCTCCTCTCACTGTCCATATATTTGGTCTGGCTATACTAAACTGTATGGGAAACACAACAACACTGACCAACATAACCTGGTTTCTACACATGAATGAATAATGCATTATTTACACTTTACTTCCTAAGTAATATACTGTTTTGGCTTAATCCAGTGATGTAAATCTAATTCTATAAAACCACACAAGGTACATTGTTTATCCTGCTTATCTGAAAGGAAGTGAATTTCAGTCAGATTTTTAATATTAAAAGCAACAGAAAGCAGTTAACAGAACACATTAAAGCTAGATTAACCTGCACAATGGTCCTGAGACTGAGTCCTTGGTTAGACAAGGATGGTGAATTGCATATGCTCCCCATTCTTGGGTGGGTTTCCTCCAGGTACTTTGGTTTCCTCCCACAGTCTAAAGCTATGCACATGACGCTCATTGGCTGTTCCAAATTAGCCCTTGGTGTGAGTGTAAATAATTGTGTGTGTTGGCAAGCTGTTCAGGGTGTACCCTGTCTTCGCACAAAAGTCAGCTGAGATAGACTCAAGCCTCCCAACAACTCTAGTAGGATCAAGTGGTTCAATGAATGAATGAATGAATATTTAGATTATAGTAATCCGCATGATTTTTTTTTTTTGTTTGCTTGTTATGTTTTGTTCTAAATGAGCAAATTATTTATAATACCTTGGGTTTATTGTTACTTTAACCCATGTTTACATTCTTTTTGCTATGTTATCATGCTCTGTATATTTTGGATGCTTAGGTAGAATGCAATGTAGCAGCTTCCTTACAGAGAAAACTGGTATATTAAGTACATTATTAAGTATTAAGTAATTAAGTAAGTGTGCACTTGTGGGGGTGGGCCTGGGGGCGGCGTGCAGTGGGTCTGGGCTCTCCCGCTGTCCTCCTCACTCTACTCTTCTTCCCCCCCA
>JAQMYF010000025.1:24140388-24150410 GCA_030014195.1 Neosilurus mollespiculum
CAGCGCAATGCGGCAACCAGACTGCCATTCTGCTTGCTGTGATGCTGGACAAGACAAAAAAAAAAAAAAAAAAAAGACTGAATTCATGAGACTGCAATTATTGTTGTCTCAATGTTAACTTTTAGAGAAGATTACCTCAAACTAGTTTAACTGAAATGGCATAATTTTTCAGTCATATAACTTCAAAGTTTAAAAAGATGAGCTATGCTAACTTGCTCCTAGGTGTGAATGAGTGATGAATGGTGTGTATGAACCTGTGTCTCAATCTGGAAAAAAATGTCCATGCGTTCCAGGGACAAAGAGTCTAGGTTCCAATGTGACAGTGACCAGGATAAAGTTGTTACTGAAGTTAACTGAGCATTAGGACTCTGGGGTGGCAACCTTTTATACAGTGGTGGAAGGTGACCACCACACTCTGTCCTAGCCGTGTTGCATTAAAAGCTCCACCTCTACGCTGCTTCATGCTGCTCAGCAAGAGTGAAGTTTCGGCTGATGTCAAGAATCACATGTACTTCCTTCTCTAACTCCTCTGACAGTACTTTCACATCATTCTCAGATCACTCTCAGAGTCTCGCAGTAGAACAGAAAGGGATGCTGGAAGTCAGGGTTCCTGAGGGCTGGAAGTTGGTCAAGGCAGTTTTCAGGGACTGGAAAGCTGACTCTTCTCCAGCCACCCACTTCACTGTCTCAGGCTCACCCTTTCTGGCCATATCTGAGAGGGGGAGGCTAAAGAGGAAAAGTGAAGCACAAAATGCCTGTAGTAACCAGGCAGCCCTAGAAATGCATGTATCTGATTTTTTGTCTTGGGCCGGAGGTACTGTCTGATGGTGGCCACTTTTTTCTCTTGCAGCTTCAGGAGCCCCCAGCCAAAGTAAAAGCCAGTCAGACCCAGGTGGCTCAGCAATCAGCCCAGCCTGTCAGACTTTGGCCAACCCTTTTATAAGATGGTGGCAGTGATCATGCCATATGGAGGACTGTATAATGATGTTGTCCAGGTGTTTTGTGGCATACTTTTAGAGGGAGCAAAGGATGATGTCCACCAAGCTCTGAAATGCTGATGGTGCCCTGTGGAGGCCAAAAAGGAGAACCCAGTACTGCCAGTGACCAGAGTTTGTGCTGAAGAACATTTCGGGGTAAGCAGCTGAAGAAAGTGAATTTAACAATAAAATTTCTTAAGATCCAAGGTGATATGAACTGGGGACTCCTTAAGTGCTTGATGAGGTCATCCACTTTAATCATCAACCTTTTGACAGGTTGATTTGGAATAATTGTGTTACTACTTGCATATGTTGCTTCTGTGGATGGTAACTGACTGGGCCTATTCTAACCATAAAAGTGCAGGGGTTGATGGTGGTCCAACAAAAGTATTTAAAAAAAATAATAATAATAATAGATGCCTGACAGTGTGTGTGGTACATCCCATGGAAAACATTTTCCCCAACATATTTAAACAAGTAAACATTTCACCCTCTTTGATAGAGTGCTGATGCTATAAAGGTAATATACTGCATATATGGATAAACAGATGAGGGCATATGTTCATTTTGCCTGAAGCAGAAAAAAGGTCTCGTCTTTAAAGAATGAATTTAAACAAATAAGTGAACCCAGAAAATATAATTTCTGACTTTTCCTAACCCAGAAATGAACGCTGGCACATATCGTGCTTTGGGGTAATTCACTGTGAGAAGCACATCTTAAACCACAGAATATGCTTTGGTGTGCATATAAAGCACAGCCATTGGGCCAGTCAAGCAGCGCTGACCGTGTACAGAGGCTATTGAAGCATGATACCAGGATCATGGTCCAGAGATTATTTTTCAGTGAGAGAGAGGGTGGTTCTTATTAATAATAAATAGCCTGTTTCCTAAACTTAAGACTGGAGCCTAGAGCCTGAGGCCTGGCAGCTTGATATGTAAATGAGAGGAGCAAGGCAACAACAAGCAATAAACATGCTAATTTAAACATGCATTGCAACCACTCATCTGTGAGAGGGGGAAAAATAATAAGCTTTTAGAAAACTTAGGAGGTGGATGCTGATATCATACAGCATGAATGGGTGGAAGAAAGAGAGAGAGAAGACGATATGGAAAGAGACAGAGGTAGAGAGAGAGAGAGAGAGAGAGAGAGACAGACCCCACCATCCTCCGCTTTCTGGCTGAGAAAGACATCATTCCTCTCTCTCTCTGTCTCTCCTGTCGATCAGAGCTATGCTGGTCAATCGTGGGCGTTTGTGAACTCAAAGACACAAAATAGGGCTGTTTCTCACATTATCTTCTGAACACATTGAAGTTACTATTTTACATTTGAAAATGAGAGTATTAAAAAAAATGTAGCAGTAATTATATAACCCTCAAGACCACACGGGGTGTTTGACTGGCCATATAGAAGTTAGACTTTAAAAAAAGGTTTCCATCTGAACTTTTTTTACCTTTTTTTTTTAATTAAGTCCAACCATTCAGAGTGATTTTGTTCATCATCTTTAGCCTTGTCTGCAATGATAATTGTCCTTAAAAAAGAAACCATGGTACATTATGTTGGGAAAGTTTGTACTTGGTCATGGAAAATAATGAAACTAAAGAATCTTAAGTTACTTAAAAATACTTGAATAAAGTACAAAACCAGGGCTGTTCTCAGACTTTGGGTATGAGGTATTCAGCCTTCACACACACACACACACACACACACCATTCCAAATACTTTGACCACCACCCCCCCCCCCCCCACCACCACCACCACCATTCCTCATTCACCAGAGCTAATTTCATTAGCCCTTTAGCCCTTTTCATAGTTTTCCAAGACAGGCATTTTCACAAAAGGCCCAGTTTTAGAATAAATAAGTTTACAAAATATACTACTACTACTACTACTACTATTAACTAGTGTAATCTTGATTAGACAAATCCACTCACATTAGTTGATTGGCCTCTTTAAGAATAAAATGTTTCTTCAAGGTTAATTTTAAGATCACACCTCAAGTATTGCATGTGCTGTCTCTTAGTCTATCATGTATTTCCTCATGCTGAGCATATTTACTTTCACTTTAGCATTCTAATCCAATGCATTTTCTTTTTCAAATTCATGTACTATCTCCTCAAGGCCCACTACCTGCCTGTTCAATGTGTGCACTGAAATAAATATGCTATTCATACACATTGTAGAGGGGAAACAAATTAAGTAGCTTGTTGCAAGCCACACACACACTATTCCATTCAATCAACAGCAGTAATGGCACGACACAAAATCAACTATCATAGATTGGCTGGATGGGAGATCGGGGTGTCTTTGAGAGTTGGTTCCCTGGCAATGAGTGCCTTTAAATTTGAGACTGGAGCTTCTGAAGAAACAATGACTCCTGCTTAAAAGGAAATAAAAATAATGAAAAAAATCTAATTTCAGAAAATTATATTATATAACATGTTTGAAACAATGTATGCATTACATTAACAGACGTATACATTTTCCCTTATTTATAAGTCCTGTTTAACAGGGTAAATACTGTATACTTGGAAATTTCCAGAATAAGCTTTGCACCCACAGCTGCACTGATCAAGATAAAGCAGTGAATGAGGATGATTAAATAAATCAATAACTCAATTAAATTTCATCTCAGTCTCAGACAGTCCACAGACAGGCTATGGGTAATCTGATACTTACTGTACACTTTTCTGACCACTAGCTTCACAACCGGGAAGACTGTACTTTGATTAGCTTCTCGCATGTGCTTGTATGTGTGCCAGTTTCTGAACATTTGAACCATGTGTCTCATTAAGTTTTTTGGTGCAAAATACTGTATTTAAAAATTTAGCAATGGGTTTATTTTGAGGGATACGCAATTAAGCATGACACTTCTCTAATGTCTTTATGTCTATGATTACAGTAGTTGCTCGAAATGTCAGTCAAATGGCTTCCTCCTGTAAAAGTGGGTGATTCTTATCTTTTTTTCGTAAGTAAATGTAGTGCTTAGTGAAGGTTAGTGGTCTGGATTGCAAGACTAGACTAAATATAACTGAGTTAGACGTTTTGGATGAAATATCGCTTCAAAGTGTGTTTAAAAATGCATCTTTTTTGATTTTTGTAACTAAACAGTCCAAATACATGAAAATAAATATGGGCATAACATTGCTACCTTATTGTTTGCCACAGTGGAATAGTGGTTAGCACATCTGCCAGCAAGAAGGCCATGGGTTCTAGTCCCGGGCTTGGTAAGAACATTTCTGTTTCGAGTTGACATGTTCTCCACATGTTTGCATTTGTTACTCTGGTACTCTGGAAGGTAGGATTAAGCGATTCGGTAAATGAATGAATGAATGAATAAATGTATAAGTGGAATATGTGTTGATTATCTAGCTGAAAATATGAGCAAAATGTGTACTGAAGCTAGTACAGACCTGTATAGAATTCATGAGGTAAAATACAACATAAAATATTCACTGGAACATCTATCCAGAGTTTTAAATAGAACTGCAATCCATGCTACTATTAAAGCATAAAGCTGTTAATGGTGTTATACTGTAATTAGTAAAAATGTGTCAAGGCTGTTACAAGCTCTATACGAAATTGTGTGTGAGTCTGTAAAATAAACAGTGCACACAATATGTACATGTATTCTTGTTTCATGTTCTTAGATAGTGTATGGTAAAATTTTGCACATCCATAAGGTGCTGTCATCTTTCATAAATATCTCCTTGTTTTCTTTCACTCTGTGACCTCAGCCGCAAGAACTGGAGCACACATCATTACCATTACAATCGCCCTTATAACACCTGAGAAACAATCCTGCTAAATGACTTGCCTGTACATCCACCCCCTGTTCGTTTTCCTACATCGTCTCTCTCTCTCTCTGATCATTTACTGTTGGGCGTCCTGGAATGGATTCTACAATGGATATTGAATTTTCTTCCCTGGAGATTTTTGATGAAAAAGAGGCTGAAGCATCGAACAAACACTTAGTGTGGACGGTGTGCAAAATTGGTATTAAGTATGACCCGAGAAGACCATCATCCAGAGCTGGCTAGGAAGGCCCAGATGTCCAAGAAAAGCCATTCTCAGATATTTTCATGTTATTTAATATTCACTGGGCTATCCGTTATTCATTTCCAGTCTGAGGTAAGCCTGTAGCTTGTCTCAGCTTTTATCTTATTTCATTCAGATAAAGAAGGAGGGTATATAAAGCATTAGGGACCTTTGATATTCATCCTGTTACATGCCTGTTAAATCCGGCATTCAGGTAGATGGCTGCTTCATGTACCCTAGGGGGCACTTTCTATCATAAGAAATTGATGGTGATGGCCATGTCTCCAATGATACAGCCAACTAAATGCAATTAAAGTGCTATTGGATACATTTCCGTTCTAAGGGTATGAGTTTTTTGTTTGTGTGTGAATGTGTGGTGTGTGTTTTTACTAAAAACATTAACAGGAAAGTAAGGTTGTTAGTCATGAAGTGACATCAATTTTTTATCTAAACAAAAATGTGATTTCTTTCTTTTTTGTAACTTAGGCTTGTTTAAATCATATTTCGTGCTCATATTTCAGTGACACAATACCCACTTATACTTTCATTCAAAAATGCTTTTGAGGTTTTATGGTTTTTGGTATTAACAAAAGGGTTACAATTTAGCAGGGCAATGCAGACTTGAACTGATCCTGAAAACAGTTCCCTTTCTGCCTTTTAGTCTGTCTAGTCATTTTAAATAAATTATACGCAATACTTTAACCTTACTGTATTGTTTTATTGCTTATAATTTTTGTCTCATCATTTTAATGATGAAACAATGAAGTGGCGCAGGCAGTGGAGACACAGAAAACAAAAGTGGGGAAAGAGGGGGGCTAAGAGCTAATCCATTCCAAGCCTATTCTCACCAACTCCCGGTCACTCAACAACAAGATGGATGAGTTACGACTGCGCTATAATTCATGCTGCATGGATTATTGTGTAACGGTAACTTCTGAGACTTGGTTGGACACTTTCACTCCAGACGCCGCGATTGGGCTAGCAGGCCATGCTTCCTTCAGAGCGAAGAGAACCAGCATTTCCGGTAAGAAACACGGAGGCCTGTGTGTCTACATTAACAACAGCTGGTGCTCCAATGCCATAATCAAAGATATTCACTGCTGTCCAGACATAGAGTATCTGATGGTATAGTGAAGACCTTTCTACCTGCCGAGAGAGCTTTCGTCTGTAGTTATAACCCCAGTTTATGTGCCGCCCCAAGCTAATGCTAAGCTAGCCATGGAGCTGCAACAACACTCCATTAATAAACAGCTAGCACAGCCGGACTGTGTTATAATCGCAGCAGCACACTTTAATCATGCAAACCTGAAGTCTGTGTAATTGGAGAAGGGTGGCGATACACAGCACAAGAAGACACCCAGCTACACCACTGAGGAACCTTCCACTGCAAAGCAGCCCCGTTCACCATACAGTCAGATTCTTAAAATATACCACAGGCCAGAGACATGGTACAATATAAAAATATATAGTTTTTATTTTTTTTTTAAATTATAAAAACAACAAACACACAAGTTCAAAAATTAAGTCGACGTAAGTAAATCGTGTAAGCTGTGTAACCACATCAGGGCGCGGCCTTACCATGTGGCAGGGCCAATCACTAACAGGGAGAAGAGGGCTTCACTCTAATCACCCGTGTTATCACACACACTTACACACTCACAAACACAGCAGGAGGGGGAAAATCGTGAACCACCACCAATGATTGGACTGCCGCCCGGGCCCTCAGCACCTGACAAGAAAGGAAAACACAATTAAACAATCACAGCACAACACATTTTAGAAACAAACGACATGCAAAATTAAACACATGCAACAGAAAATAAAAAGCCAATACGAAATCATAAAACTAAATAAACAAATTAATACAAACACAGAAAATTTATTTAACACAGCACAAGCCTGTTTCTCCAATTAGTCCATGCAGCGACCCGTTCGACCAACAGGCCCACGTTCGAACTGAACAGAGCAGAACGGAAGCTGAACAGACAGAGCACAAAGCTATACAGAGTCGATGCGGTTCATGCAGCAGCCTGTTCGTCCAACAAGCCCACGTCCGAACCGAACAGAGCAGAATGAAAGCTGCAACAGAAAATAGAGCCAAAACAGCAGCAGTCCTCCAAGGAGTGGTGGCGCAAAGCAGCCCAAGATCACCCCGTTGGCATGGGCGCACCCCCAAAAAGCGTGCAGAGGAGAATCTGAAATGCTGCGGCTCAAGTGTACTGTAATCAGAGGAGACACTTAGCAGCGTGCACCACGTCCACAGAGCAGTTGATTTCCCTCCCTCAACAGCCAGCCACGCTGTACACAGAAGACTAGCCGTCACCAACAAGACGCCAAGACCAAAGGGCTTAGCCATGCCAAGCCACCACAGGAGATGGAAGGAAGAGATTCGGCTGGCCAAACACATGCGTCTTAAAAAGGACCCCGCAGCACCACCCACCATTCAAGGTAATTGGCAAGGCTGACAGTGCCATATAGTGTCCAGGAGAAAAACAACCTCTGGCCACATCTGTCCTGCCTAGATTCTACAAAAATGTGAGTTTTCTGATGAGAGGAAAAAACACACTGGACCAGGTCTACACCAACATTCCTGATGCTTATTAAGCCACCCCCCTTCCACATCTCGGACTCTCAGATCATCTCCCTTCGTCCCTGATTCCTGCTTATAAACCTAAAATCTATAGCCAAAGACCAGCAGTTAAAATAGTTCAGGTGTGGACTGCGGAAGCCACCACAGCTCTACAGGATTGATTTGACTCTACAGACTAGGGAATATTCGCAGAGGAGACAGACCTGGAGGGTCACACATCAGCTGTGCTCTCCTGCATAAACTACTACACTGAGAATGTGACCACAACAAGAACTGTTAAAGTATTCCAGAACCAGAAACTGTGGTTCAGCAGCAAAGTGTGCACCCTGCTTAGAGCATGGGAAGAAGCATTCAAGTCATGAAGGGCCCTGTGAAGAGGCATCAAAAAATCCAAACAACTCATCAAGGAGCACTATGATGATAACAATATCAGGAATATGTGGAAGGGGATCAAGACACTCAGAGGCTACAAGAACATGCACACATCAGCGGACTCCTCAGATAGCACCCTACCGGACATCCAGAACCAGTTCTTTGCTCGCTTCAACCAACACAACAGAGAGGCACAGACATGCCCCGCACTTCCAGAGAGGGACAAAGACAGCTGCAGCAGCACCAGATCCGATCCACTCTCCACAGAGTCAACGCAAGGAAAGCTACTGGTCCAGATAGAGTACCATCATGTAGCCCTGAGTCATCTGGACAGTGGAAAGGGGAATTATGTAAAAATGCAGTTTGTTGACTACAATTCAGCGTTTAACATCATAATTCCCTCCATACTTACCACTAAGTTGACAGACAGACAGACCACAGGCAGTACGGTTGGGCAACCATGTCTCACTCTCACTCACCCTCAGCACTGGAGCCCTCCAGGGCTGTGTTCTGAGCCCCCTGCTGTACTCTCTATTTACCTACGACTGTGTGGCCACTTCCAGCTCCACCAACATCATTAAGTTTGCAGATGTCACTGTGGTAGTGGTCCTGATCTCTAACAACGACAAGACGGCCTACCTAGAGGAGGTTAGAAACCTGGAATTATGGTGCCAACACAACAATCTCCTCCTGAACGTCAGCAAGACTAAGGAGCTGATAGTGGACTCCAGCACAAAGCAGGAGAGGAATTACCAGCCCCTGATTATCAATGGTGAAAGTGGACAGTTTCCGGTACCTAGGTGTTTACATCATGCAGGACCTGACATGGTTCGGTCATGTTAACACCCTGGGGAAGAAGGCCCAACAGCGTCTCTTTCATCTTAGATGCCTGAGGAACCCTCAAGGTTGCTAAAGACTTTCTACACCTGCACCATTGAGAGCATCCTGACGGGAAGTATCAAAGCCTGGTTTAGAAACAGCACCAAACAGGAGAGGCAAGCTCTCCAGAGTGTGGTGCGATCAGCAGAGGGTACCATCCGTATCAAGCTTCCTGACCTGGACACTATATACAACAAGTGGTGCTGGACCAAGGCCAGGAAGATAACGAAGGACCTCAGCCATCCCAACAATGGACTCTTCTCTCTGTTGCGGTCAGGGAAACGTTTCCGTTCGTTGAAAGCCAACACTGAGCAAATGAGGAGGAGCTTCTTCCCGCAGGCCATTCAGGCCCTCAACCAGAACACTAGTACCTGGACTTGGACCTGGACTCTCTGTACACCCTGCACTACTCTGCACACGCAACAACCACACTCACTTGTGTGCATACTGCAACGACACTTTACATACTGTATTACTTATAAAATCGTCACTACTTTTATATATTTTATATCCGACCTTTAACTATTGGTGTCATTCAAATAGTTATTGTCATTTTTCTTTTTTTCTTCTTGATATTGATAGTTTTTTTTTTTAAATATAGGATAGTCGTAACAAGCATTTCATTACATATTGTACTGTGTATGATTTTGTACTTGACAAATATGTTTGAATTAGAATTTTTGAAATTGAGTAACAGAAAGGTACTTTAAACATTAAGCCTCAAGACAGCCACCATCATTCCTGTGCCAAAGAAGAGCACAGTGAACTGCCTGAATAATTATCGTCCAATTGCCCTAACCCCCATCATCACCAAATGTTTCGAGAGACTTGTCTCAAATTAAGGCTGCCATCCCTGCTGCACTTGATCCACATCAGTTTGCATACAGAGCAAACAGGTCAACACAGGATGCCATCAATACAGCCCTCCACACAGCCCTCACACTTGGACAGCAGCAACTCCTGTGTGAGGATGCTGTTCATAGACTTCACCTCTGCTTTCAATACAGTTCTACCACATAAACTGGTTCAGAAGTTGGGCAACCTGGGCCTAGGGAGCTTACTGTGCACCTGAAAACTGAACTTTCTTAGCAACAGACGTAGGAACGCCAGGATAGGAGAGTACATTTTTATTTTATATTACATTCGCATTTTATATTACATTTGCATT
>JAQMYF010000025.1:24150510-24162918 GCA_030014195.1 Neosilurus mollespiculum
CACACACACACAACATCACAGTGTCAAGATAATGTCACTGCAGTCCAACATGGTTTGGAACCACACTGAACTGAAATTAGAACCGGCACGTGTGAGGCCAGCTTAACTTTCAAATCATTCAGTAAAATAAAACATTTGTAATTTGTTGTTATATGCACACCTTGAGTTTCAGTTCTATTTTTTTCCCTCAGACAATTTTAAAAAGTGTGTTTTTTTTTTTTTTTTACTTTCCCAAAAGACCAAAAAAGAAATCTGAAGTTTCATACTATTATACTGTGACAGTTCAGATGTGTATTGCTGATTCAGAAGTACTGGTGTTGCACATATCTTGATTTTTATAAAGGTGGCCCAACAGTATAATGCGTTGCTCATCTCATAATATTTCATTTATAAGCCATTGATAAATATTACATTTAACCTCCCATCTAATATCACTACCAGGCAACACTGAATAAAAACATTTTCATGCAATTATTATTCATCCTGACACATTTTATTATCTGAATCATCACAATACTTTATTGATCCCGGAGGAAATTGTATAAATTGTAATGCTAAAAAAATGTGGAGAAAAAAATGTGTATTTTGATATAATACTTGTCAATAACTTTAAGCCAAAACCTTTTTCTTTACTGTACTATTGTACTTTTGGAAGTGCTATTTCAAGGTGAAACATTCTTTACAGAAAGAATAGGAAGGGGCCTCAGATATCTTGGGCCCAGATAAAAATGAATTAAAAAAAGGGTTAACAGGCCATGGACTGAGTTTTATGTTTTATTAAAATCTTTAACAGACAAGAGCCTATCATGTTCTCCCTGTGCTTGTGTGGATTTCCTCCAGGTTTCCCCAGTTTTCCTCCAACAATCCAAAAGACACGCATATTAGGTCTACCTACTCTTAAGAACTCCCGTAGGTGTGAATATCAGTGTACATGATATTGTTTGTTTCTGTGTTAGCCCTGTGATGGATTGGCAACTGCCATACATGCCATAAATGGAACTGGGATTGGATTCTGCTTCCTCCATGACACTGAGAAATAATTGGTATAGATAATGGATGAATGCAATGTTCAAGAATTGCTGAGTTTGAAAATGAAATTCAAGGTGTTTCTGGGACATTACTTTAGAGTGTATAAAAACCTTTGAATGTCAGGTTTGAATTTTGTCGATATTAGTTAAATGTAAATTTGTTTATAGCGATAAGATTATAACTGACATGGTTGAGACCATGATTACATGATTACTTTTCTTTTGTTAGGTGGGGCATTGCTTTATATAATGCATTCACATCTGTTAAATATATTTAGTGTACAAATAGAAGCTGCAGTAACAATCGCATAATATCTACCTGTAGTTGGTTTATTGCCGGTCAGTGGTAGATTGCTTGAAGGTGAAAACCTTTTTAGCTCTTAATATTACTGTGGCTGGCCAGCTTCTACTGTTGGAAGTAAATGTTGTAACAGCCTCAGATTATGGGCTATTCCAGGCACATGAAGTGATTTAATGCTGCAGTTTCTCCCTCATGAACTCTTACTATGAACAGGGCCAAATGAATAACAGGCACCAAACACTAGATATATCAATATTGGCTTGCTGATGACTGGATAGTTCCCTCATAAACAGTGTTTTACAGCAAAAGGTTCCCAAGAGCAAGACCATCATTAGACCAGGAAAAGCAAAACTGATTTTTTTTTTTTTTTTACAGTTAGAGTAGGTACAGGAAAGTTACAGTCATTAACACAGACCTCAGTGAAACACAGGAAGGTAGTTGATAGTAGAGTTATAATCTTAGAGTAAATATGCTTAAAATAAAAAGTACAGTTAATAAACATGGGGTGACTATTACAAACACTCTGGCAGCTAAGTATCAACTGCATTTCAAAGAGAAACCAACATGTATATAAGTTTTTGTTTATTTGCTAGCGGCATGGTGGCGCAGTGGTTAGCATGTTCGACTCACAGCAAGAAGGGCCCAGGTTTGATTCCTGGGCTCAGGGTGTTTCTGTGTGGAGTTTTCATGTTCTCCCTGTGCTTGCGTGGATTTCCTCCCACAGTCCAAAGACATGCACCCTAGATGTGAGAGTGAGTGTGAATGTGTGTTGGCCCTGCAATGGCCTCGT
Source organism: Neosilurus mollespiculum (assembly GCA_030014195.1). Lineage (NCBI taxonomy): Eukaryota > Metazoa > Chordata > Actinopteri > Siluriformes > Plotosidae > Neosilurus > Neosilurus mollespiculum. The sequence continues at coordinate 24,152,630 of JAQMYF010000025.1, forward strand.
GAACTGTTCAGGGTGTACCTCGCCTTCTCCCAGAGTCAGCTGAGATGGGTGCCAACCTTCCTGTGATCCTAATTAGGATTAAGCGGCATAAATAAGAATGAATTAATGAATGTTTATTTACTTCTATCTAATGTCCAAAATGGACAGCATGGTGGTGCAGTGGTTATCACTCCCACCTCACAGCAAGAAGGTCCTAAGTACGAGCCTCATGCCTGAGGAAGTAGTGAAGGTTGTGTGAAGGTTGCATGTTCTCACTGTACTTGTGTCGGTTTCCTTCAGTTTCCTTCAACAGTTCAAAAATATGCACATTGTGCTAATTGGATATTCTCAACTGCACTCAGGTGTGCGTATGTATGATTGTGTTTCTGTTTTGGCCCTGTGATTGCCTGGTGAGCTGCTCAGGATTTACCCTACCTTCAGAGGCAACAGCCTTCCTGTGACCCTAATAATCTATAAAGCTTGGAAAATGAAATTAAATTAATAAATAATATCTTAAATTACATTATTTTGCACTTTTGTGGAACCAGATTCAATAACACCCCCAGTAATCTTTAAGAAATATGCACAAAATAGTATGAGGAAACAAAGCTGGAAGGATCTCTTTTGAGATATGATTGTAAATTCATGCAGCCTGACAGTGGCAATTGTGGGATAACATAGTGAAATGCCCCCTAGATCAGCTATCTCAACCATTTTTCCTCTGAGACCACGCTGTGTTCAATTTTTTTGTCTACATTGTTTATTATGCTAGAGAAACACTGTACAAACTTGGCAGGCAATATAAAATGTAATCCGTAAAAAATAGAAATCATGCAAACAGTTGCCTATCTGCCGTTTAGTGTGTGTGATAGTCACATGAAACTACCTTTTTCTCACATAATTTTTTACTAAATATCAGGGAATGCTCTGAATAAAATGATTAGTGGTAATCCTTCGTTAGTGGTAAAACATTCTAGACGGCAAATCCTGGCACTCTCATGACCTCCTGGATCAAGCTGGAAAGGACCATGCCCAGAGAACCGAGAACAATAGGGATCCTGACGACTTTGTACTTGGGATGCAGGCGTTTCATTTCAAAAGCCAGGTATTATTATTATTGTTACTAATAATATTATTATTCTTCAGTCATTATTTCTCAGTCTGAATTGAGAAAAGTATTTTATTTAAGGCTGTAACGCAAAACAATATGGTGAAAAAAAAATAGCATTTTGCTATAATATTTGACACAACTATTAACCAAAACTCACTGTACTTTAATCACAATAGTACAACATTACTGCATATTATTGTACTTTTTGCTGTGCCATTTCAAGGTGAAATAAAAAGGGAAAGACTCTGATATCTTGGTGCTAAATCAAACTGAAGAAAAAAATTACCTGAATAATGGTGTTACAAAGCCTTTTAATAGACCCTAGACTGAGAGGCACGTGTGTCCATTTCTGCACAGGTATGAGTAAAAGCCTTCAAGGAGTGGTACAATCCACATAAACCTGCCATGGCTGAACTGCTGGAGGAAATTACATTTTCACAAGGGTGCTCTTGTACAAATTATGATGACTTGCAGCCATATCATGTTTTCCATGAAGCTGAATAAAAGGTTTCGGTACAATACAAGAGTCTACCATCAAGTGACATTCATGAAATAGAGGAAACATTAATCAAAATTGGCAACATATTTTATAAAGGCCTTATTTATATGACTATATTAACATGTTATAATGCATTCATAAATCAATGTATAAATTGTTAAATCTGTTCATTAAAATTACATTACTGTTAATATAATGTTTTGAACAATGATTTTGTGAAGACAAGAAGGAAAATCTGTAGGACCAATAATGCATATGAAGTCAAGGGTTCCTTGGTATGGCTGGCATAATGCAGCATTCATCATTCATTCATTTCCCGAACTGCTTAATCCTACTAGGGTAAGCCGACATGGGGCAAAGGCTAAATACACCCAGAACAGCTCACCAGACCATCGCAGGGCAACACACAAACAACCATACACACCCACACTCACACCTAGGGTCAATATGGAACAGCCAGTTAGCCTAATATGCATGCCCTTGGACTGTGGAAGGAAACTGGAGTATCCAGAGGAAACATACACAAGCACAGGGAGAACATGCAAACTCTACACAGAACCGTCCATGCCTGGAAATTCGAACCCTGGAGCTTCTTGCTGTGAGGCGGACATGCTAACCACTAGGTCACCGTACTGCCCACAATGTGGTATGTGAATAGTATAAGGGTATCACCTCTGGCAGTCCTAGCTCTAACCCGCACTATAACATCCTTGTATGAACACCACTTCTCAATAGAACTTTATTTTCTGTCTATAAAAGATGTGGTTATTTACTTCACACATGCAGTATGCATCTCAATCCAAAAACCCGTACACCAAATAGATCAATAATTTGCATATTCCATATCTCATGTTAATGTTTGCCCATTTATCATGTTAGACAACTTTATGGATGAGTTTTTCCTTTCACTGTAATATTAATCAAAAGCAACATAAATATAAGAAAAGAAGAAATCAAAAAGCAGTAAATAAAAGATGCTTCTCATCTGAGCTCTTTTGAATAAATATTGTATACAAATAAACTGTCAGAGTGAGCAAAAAAAAACAAACAAAAAAAAAACCTTCTATCAGCACTTTTTGTGATTTTTTTAATTCACTAAACTGAATAAATGGCATTTTTATGAATGAGTGATGTATCTGAAATGTCTATGAGATATTACAAAAATATCAATAGATACACGTTTCAAAGTGCAGTGGAACTCTGAAGAAGACCTCAAGGTTTGGTAGAATGGTGAATGTTGGGAAAATGAGTTACAGACCAATTTCATATACTCAGTTTAAAGAATAGATGAATTTCCTTAAATATAAAATATTATTTAACTGCCGCCAAAAGTGTGCATAATAATTATAATGATTAACTCCAATTTAATCTAATCTAAAATTAATATAAATTCCAAAGTGAGAGTGCCTCTAACTGTGCTTATGACTGAAACTTTAAATTCTCATGCTAGTTAGCTCATGTCAAATTGCAGTCTTGTACATTATGAATATGCAATACTGTTATATAACACCATATTTACAGTCAGTAATATTTAATATAGAGAATCTAGTGAAGCTCTTTGCAAAGCTGTGGCCCCACTGACAAAGCCATTTATCATTATGGATTATTCTGCACATCCCCAGCCACTTTGGTTTAGTATCACAACCAAAAGGTCACCCACACTGTACATTTCATTTGGGTTCAGTGACTTTATTAGTGTGGCTTGATCAATAAAAAGCTCAGGAGGTGACAAGATGCAAGATGTGATAACATTTATGGGGAACAATCAATTAAGGTGTTGGCAAGATAAACTGATCATAAAAATTAATAATTCTTCCTCTATAATGCTGAAATTGTATGTTGTTTAGTAAATAGCCACACAGCCAAATCTATTTTAAAGTTGTTATTTAGTGCTAATATATACAGCTAACTTTATTTCAGATTACAAAGATACAGATCAGATCTGGCCAGGATAAGATCAGATATACTCTATGCCTGTTAAGTGATCCAAGTACCACCTTTAGAAGTCATGCAATAAATAGTTAAGGTAATCCTACACAAATAACTGTCTCTAATGCAAGAATTTTTTATTAATTTTCTTTTTATCTTTATTATAAGCTGTGATCATAGGGTATGTGCCAATGAAAGTTACAAAAGCACAAAATATATGTAGCTACACCCGTGCTAGGCTGGAATACATTTTCAACATCAAATGAGAAAGTGTATGCAAAGTGGTATTTTATGAGTGTCATTTTTTACAAATATGTATTTATTAGAAAACTACTACAAAAAAGTACGCTAAGAACTAGTCAGGCACAACAGATAAGCTAGCTGTCCTAAACTAGCCATTTGGCTAATTGTGATTTTTTATTTATTTTTTTAATATATTGTATTAATTCCGCAAGGGAAATTATTGCCTCTGCATTTAACCCATCCAAAGTAAGCAGACACAAATTCAGAGCAGTAGGCTGCCACACCCTGGGGCACCCGAAGAGCAGTTGGGGGTTAGGTGCCTTGCTCAAGGGCACAGCCATGAATGTGGAGGAAGGGAAGGTGCAACTCACTCTCCCACTGCGACCCATTTTACCTTTAGGTCCCAAAATCGCTTCTCTAACCATTAGGCCAGGGCTGCCCCAAATAGACTACTGGTGCAAATACCTGCACATGCAGTGACATAAAATAGTTATCTCTATACTTTATTTTGTTACCTGCTGGTACAGCAAATTATGAATAAATAATGTTTTTTAAAAGTCCGTTTGCATCCACTTGTGGCATTGATGCTTTGTTAAACTATGCTGTGTTTTGCTTAATTGCACTTTGTAAATCTTTCATTTCAAACTCCATGAATTCCTTATTAGTTCTTTTGTAGGTCAGGCATCTTAGGCAGGGTGGGTATTGTTCACAGCAAGGCAGCACATTATGGGCGTGGAAACTACTGGGCTACCTGCACGATAGTAAATACACAAATAGGATTTAATAGCACTGTGATAGCCCTGGCTTACTCTGGCACAATAGTGGTATAACTGATAATGTTACCTTACCTGGGTTTCCAAACCTTGTTTTCTTTGTTGCTCATTCTGTTTTTTAAATCCTTTTGGTTTTTGGACCTAGAAACATTGTTTCTGCAGTGTACAGTTGATAACTCCAACAAAATAAACTTCATATCAATGACAATGAATTTCCTGATTACATTTTACAATCTACAATTGCTTAGTAGATGTTTTCTGATGTTTACAACAGGTGAAGTTATACAGAATTTCCAAAGTTACACCATGAGTTTTTTTGTTACTTTGGAAATATAGTTCTTCATGAATACTGCATAACTATTTAGCTGCTAATGAGCTTCTGTTAATATTAAGGTGTCAAATACCAACACATACCTTCAGAGGTCTGGTGGAGTCCGTGCAAAAGGGTCAGAGAGCCGTGCTCAAGGGTCAGCCATGTGATTTTTATATATTATGGCACAGAAACTAAATAATAATATGTAATATTGCACGCATGCACACACACACACACACACACACACACACACACACGTATATATAAACTGTAAATAGATGTTGAACTTAATTCAGAAATTCTACAGGCAATTCTATTAGTGTACTCTACTTTTGGTTGCTTCACACAGTTTAGGAAAAACAGAATATATCTGGCTTGTACTTCTCATTTTGTAGCAAACTTTCCCACAATCTTTTTTATTATTATTTCACTGTACTCTGGCTCCTAGCTGTTGATCTTAGGATTATTCTCTTTTATAATATTTATTCATTGAATGATTACTTTCAGATCACTTGCACCAAGTCTCCAAGTCAAGAAATCGGGTCTGCTGCCTTTAGCACAAGGGCAAGGTATTGGTCATTTGTCACATGGGTTTACCACTGAAATGTATAGTGGTATTTATAAAATGATTGATTAATTTGATCACCGTTCTCTCTTTGTCATTTCTCAAGGTTGATGATGATAAGGGCTAGGGGAGGGGCTACTGCTAATTAGGATAATTTGGCTTGATTAATAGATTTAGGCCTAAAGTGTAGTGGCTGTTCATGGATGGTTCATACATAATCCAGTCTATTATAGAGTGTACCTTCTCAAGGTTGTGGGGTCAGGTGACATTTATTTTGACTGAGTGTCAATCAGCAATAATGAGAATGTCAAAGCTATTAAAGCAAAATTTTCAGTCTACTATATGGCACTTATGCCAGTGATCTGAATTTAAAAGTGTGACTGTGTATGATGAAAAAGTGCTTCTATAATATAAAGTGTCCTCTGTGCTTATTGGTACCCTTATTAAGATTAGAATAAAGGGCTAGAAAGAAAATGGTTCAGTAGCTTCATCTCACACTGAAAAAAATGAGAGAAATGCAACTGTTAATTCAAGTATGTTTCCCATTTAAATTATGCATTTTTAGTTGACTGGAGTGTTTCGAAATTTACAAAATGTAATCCATGACTTTCCGATTAATGTGGGTACAAATATGAGGTGACACTGAGGCCAAATTCCATATAATATTTAAATTTTAGTATATTGTAAGTAACAAGTTTTGATCTCTGAAGATATAGAGGAATATGCATACTTATAGGTCACAAAAAAGAGAATTGGGAAAGAAAAAGCTTTTGCCTGTTCAAGCTTTAGTTTTTGGAGAAGAACATCACCTTGTTTTAACAGGCTATATTTACAGGTTGTTGAATATAATGAATTGATGGGATCATGGTTAGAGGTACATCAGGAATGGCATCTAGCATAAAACCAGTGCCAAATCATACTTGCTATCTTTTTGATCTACTGTGACAACAATTAACAGGAACCCCTGAAGGAAGAAAAAGAAGAAGTGTCCCATCAGGTAAAAGTGTTTCTGGCTCCTGCCATTACAGCCTAAAGCAGGAATAAATTATTGATTAGTTTTCACCATTGTATAATTTGGAAGGCAAAGTAAGCTTGTTCATATTTCTGCTTGGTAGCAAAACACACTTTGGGGATGCTAATTCTACTGGATTATGGAACTAAAATAAGAGAAGTTACCCTCCAGGTAAACATGTTTCTCGCTCCTGCTGCTTTGGTACAAGCAGAAAGACTGCAGTAGAAATTAACTTTTGACTAGTTTTTATCAGTGTTTTTAGACCTAGTTTATAGTATATAGTTTATGTTTATTTTTAAACGACACAATGCTAATTGTTTAATTTAGGAAGACTTTAGAAATTAATATTTGGAAAAATAACCATAATTTTTAATCCTGGCTTTCATACATCAAGCAGCACACTGACGTAATGGTTAGCAAGTCCGCCTCACAGCAAGAAGGTCCTGGTTCAAGTCCTCGGTTCATGTGTGGAGTTTGCATGTTCTCCCCATGCTTGTGTGAGTTTTCTTCAGGTGCAAAAATCCAAACAACTCACCATCAGTTTATAAATAAGGACCATTCACCTTGCTCTTAATCACATTGCAGAGATTTTCAGTGGAGTTTTGGAGACTGGGTTGGAGCTATATGTTGATCTTGTAGTCCTCCATTCACACTTTAATTGACGTGGCTGTGTGGTATGGCCATTATTCTGCTGGGGAAAAAAAGAGTTAAGGAGTCAGAGCAGAAGGAAGTAAGTTTTCTTACAGGTAAATGTCATTCATGTGCTTTTGAAAAAACCTGCATGATTCCCACCTTACTAAAGCACCAATGATCCTCCACAAAATTTCACAATCGTTTGTAGGGTTCATGCTTCTGTCTAATCATTAGATGACCAGGTGTTAGGTAAAGATAAAAACTTGGTTCATCATAAAAGATGATCTTACCCCAGTCCTCCATGGTGCAATCCTTATCCTCTTTTGCAAACCTTTGCCTGGCTCTTTATTGCTTCTCATTTGATTCCAAGCCAAAACCAGGCAAGTAAAGGTAATTACTGATTATGTTGTCTCAGGACTACTTTGAGGCTAGAAGCCTGGGAATTTGGCCTGATAAAGCATGGGCCAGATGAGGTCAACTCAAGCTTAAGGTGAAAGATGTTTTTTAGACTGTCTCAGTCTGTGAGGTTTTTAATTTGAGGCATTATTTTTTCTAGCTAAACAGCAAAAATGATTCACCAGCAAGTTTGTTAAAAGCTTAATGGTTTTAACTGGACTTTAGTACCCCCAGTACCACCTTGTGAATATCCGATCCTGTCTGATCTCGGAATCTAATCAGGACCGGTCCTGGTTAATACTTGGATGCCTGGAAATACTAGGTGCTGTGCAAGGGGCACTGAGGAAAGGCAAAGGCAGACCACCGTCATGTAATATGCCTAGTCATCCATGAGCACCTGATGCCTGCTAGCAGCTGAAGCCTGGAACAGGCATTGTACATGAAAAAGAAGCTTTAGCTGCCTCATCAAAGCTTGTTCACATATTGTAAAGAAAGAAAAGGAAATGTGTAAGGAAATGAAAGCCTGTATAACATAAGTAAAAAATGGAATGGTTGTATAGATTTTAAACCTTTATTCTACACTGCCCGGCCAAAAAAAAAAAAAAAAAAAGTCTCACACCGTAATATTCTCTTGGAGAGCCTTTAGCCTTGATCTCAATGCATAATCTCCATGGTACTGTTGCTCTAGTTGGTCAGGTTAAGGTTCAGCAACATTAATGTTGCAATAAAATGAAGTCAGCTGATGACCTGAATGTACTGAATGACCAGGTTATCACATCAATGGACTTTTTCTTCTCTGATTGCACGGATATACAATCAGGTCTCAAATAATGAAAGACTGGTTTAGGGAGCATGAGGAATCATTTTTACACATGTATTGGTACCACAGAGTCTCGACCTTAACCCTATTGAAAGTTTTTGGCATGCGCTGGGAAAGACTTTATGGAGTGGTTAATTTTTTCTCTCATTAATTCAAGACATCTGTGAGAAATTATCCCAACACTGGATGGAAATAAATGTTATGTTGCTTAAGTTTGTTAAAACAATGCCATGGAGATTACGTGCTGAGAACAAGGCTAAAGGCTCTGCAAGAAAATATTTGTGTGACTTTTTTCCTAGGCAGTGTGGAATGATGGTTTAAAATGCATAGACTGGCTTTTGTGCTATATGTGGGCTCTCTGTGTAAAAAGTAAGCATAAGTACTTGTTTTTGTTGGCTGTGATGAAGACTTTATGTAAATAGATGAACACCTGTGTTTGCTGTAATAAGCAATTTAAATCAATAGTTCACTACATCATTTTTGCCTGATTTGATTGGTTTATCATGTAAATTGTACACCTCTAAGTTTGGCAAAGTGTGCTGTTCTTTGCTGGATTGCTCTTGAACCCTCCTCACTATGTACTTCCTCCAAACCTTCATTTGTCATTTTTTTTAGGTTAGTTGATGTCATTCTGCAGTTGATGAGTGACATTCAAATAAGTTGGCAGTCATTCTGGTCAGTGGAAATTTATTTTCACCCTCTGCCAGTCTGTACCTTTGTTTTCCCCAAGCTCTTTTGCTTGACCTTTTTCTTATGAACAACCGTCTTTGAAATTTTAAGAATAGAAGCAGCCTGGCCTTCACTGTATACAGTAATGCTAGCAATGAAATTTTCTTTTCCTTATTTAAAACTTTCCTTTTGGCTTGGTTAGTGGTTACTTTTTTATTCCACTTACTTTTTAAACTACTAGCACAAATTTGCTATCTAATCTTATTACAAGAGGAAAGTGATGACCACAGCAGTGTTTTCTTTATAATTGCTCTCATTAAATAAGATTTAGTTCAGGTGATCCTCTAAACAGTATCTCATTAGGTAGAATGAGGTGTTCTTGTGATGGAATTCAAAAGACACTGAAATGGAATGGCGGCCAAAATGTAGAAAAACATTCTTAATATTTTTTTTCCAGAAATGTAAATGTATGTATGTATGTATGTATGTACCTTTTTTTAAATATACATCCATAATCATAGTTTCAGTATTGGTTAGTTGTGGAAGGATTAGTTTTGATTTTCTACTCACATTAAAGTACTACGTTCCTGGTGGCTACAGAGTGGAACGGAAGAAGAATACGTTGGGAACACTGATCTAAAAATAACTGGATTAAGCACTCGGCTTATCAGCCCACTCAGAAGTAAAGCCAGCCAACCCAGGCCAGCCGCCATATTACTAGTCCCAAAACATTACTACGATGTCTGTTACGTGGACCGCTCCATAAGCATGATACTAAGAAAAGTGGTCAAGAAGGATCTTTTTATAAATACTTGATAATTGAACTTTTTTTTTTGTTTTGTTTTGTTTTTGTTTTTGTTTTTTGTTTTTTGGGGGCGGGGGGTTCTTTTGATATTTATTTTTTGGACTTTTTTGCTTTTCTTGATAATTGAATTATGTAATATTTTACTGTCTTGCTTCGTATGAAAAATTTTAGGCTGTAAGATGTAATTAACTACTATTATATATAGACTTAGGCCTATATAGGTGTATATATATATATATATATATATATATATATATATATTCACACACACAGTGAGGGACAAAATGTCACGTATATAGCACTGTATTTAAAGTTTTATATACTGAGAATATCTTGCAAACCATTCTTAACCTCTAATGTAGTTTATATTAATTATTATATTAACCTCTAATATAGTTAAATATTAAGTAAAATATATATTAATTTATTTAGTGCCTTGAATCTTAATTTAGCAAAACAAAGTAGATTCATTCATTCATTCATTTTCTGAACCGCTTATTCCTAATTAGGGTCACGGGGAGGCTGGCGCCCATCTCAGCCGA
>JAQMYF010000025.1:24196246-24221891 GCA_030014195.1 Neosilurus mollespiculum
AAGTATCACAGCCTGGTTTGGAAACAGCACCAAACAGGACAGGCAAGCTCTCCAGAGGGTGGTGCAATCAGCAGAGTATACCATCCATATCGAGCTTTCCGACCTGGACACTATATACAGCAAGCGGTGCGGGACCAAGGCCAGGAAGATAATGAAAGACCTCAGCTATCCCAACAATGGACTCTTCTCTCTGTTGCGGGCAAAGAAACGTTTCCGTTCCTTGAAAGCAAACACTGAGCGAATGAAGAGGAGCTTCTTCCCGTATGCCATCCGGCCCTCAACCAGAACACCTAGTACCTGGATTTTGTAGACTCTACCCTACACATGATCATTACATTCTACCTAAGCTGATTATTGCACACATGAATTGCACTCTCTGTACACCCTGCACTACTCTGCACACACAATAACCACACTCACTGAACATCTTTGTGTGCATACTGCACTGACACTTTACACATTATTTGTCTTCACTACATTTATATTTTATATTTTTAGTTTTTATTTGATAGATTTAATATTTATTTGATTCTATATATTGAAAGTTTTTATTTTTATTTTTCTTCAAATATAGGACAGTCATAACAAGCATTTCACTACATATTGTACTGTGTATGGCTTTGTATGTGACAAATAAATTAGAAATTTGAAACCTAAGTATGTCACTGTCCTGATATTACATTGCATTGGATGCACAGCTGATAAAGGATAGACGTTCATTCTAGCATTCTTCAAGGAGCATTTTAAATCGCACAGACTCCATTAATTTGTTGCAAATGCGTAAAGAGTCCTGGGTTCGATTCAGGCTTGGGCATTGCGGTGTGGAGTTTTTTGGTATTTGAACTGTGGGGGAGAAACAGAGTACCAGGAGAAAACCCATGCAAGCACAGGGAAAACACACAAACTCCACATATAAATGCCCTTGAGAACCAGGGGCTCAAAACCAGGACTTTCTCGATGTTAGATGGACATGCAATCCACTATGCCATCGTGCCCCCTATTAATATTATTATTATTATCGTTATTATTTTTATTCCTGCTTGCCCCTAGAGGGTCATAGAGCATTGGCAATAGATCTCCATCTGTCTCTGTCGTGTGCAGCTTGTCTTTCCTCTCCACATGACATCCATATCAACCTCAACTCCATATGTAAAATTCTTCTCCATGTTCTCTCAGGACACTCCCTGCACCTCTTGCCTTGTGGGTACCAGTCAAGTGCCTGCTCTATGATGTTGGTCAGGGGTCTATGAAGTATATGACCAAACCAACACCACCTGATTTTCTAATGGTATCTATAACTGGAGCTTGGTTGGTCTTTCTTCATAGCTCCTGATTGGACATTTTCTTAGGCCACTGTATCCTTGGTATATGTGGTAGGCTAAACCAGCCATGTGGCGGATACAAAGACAACAACAGAGTGACCAGCTCACCTGGAAAGACATGTGAGTTAGACCTACAACTCTCTGATTCACTATACACAAAAGTCAATAAATATGTCCCTGTACAATTGTTTTGGGTTTTTTTTTTTTCATAAAGAAATCACTTTAAATAAAGGAGTACCTTCGTTTTATTTCTATATTACTGTTTTCGCAGCTTACAGAATTTCATTCATCATCAAAGCTTATTTCATACTTTAACATACATTAAATGTGATCCATGTGACATGTGTGATGTGTTGACCTGAAGAAGGATTATATTACTGTTTCTGTTCCCACTCATGGCTTCGGTTAATTTCAAGTTTAGTCACAAACAGACAGAGAATGGTTCAGAAAATTGGTTCTAGTACATAAAATTCGTAACGCTTCATGGAATCAGTAGTTAATGCAGCAGAGGCAACACAGTGGTGAGCACTGTTGCTTCATAGTGAGAAGGATCTGGGTTTGATTCTGCAAGGATGGAAGGACCTTTCTGTGTGGAGCTTGCATATTCCCTGAGCTTGTGTGGGTTTCCTAGCCCACACAAGTTCAGGGAATATATGTAAGCTCCACATATATATTCTTTGCTGTGTTCCACTGCACTTTGGTAGAGCCTGTACTCCTGATTGATATCTGGCCCACTGATTCTTCTTATCACTATGGATGCCAAGCAAGTTTTGGTACTCCAGGTACAAATTTTATTTAATCATCAAACCCAAATCTAATGATCCTGGGCCCAGAACACACAAAATTGAAAGAATTCATCAATGCTCAGAATACTTTTTCAGTGACAGATATGAAGGTAAAGATCCCAGAGTTCTGTAGATATGAGCCAATAGGATTGTCCTTCCATGTATATTATGTGAATATAAAAAAATACTAGTTGAAAATTTAATCTATAAAAAAAGATACTGGCTAATTGGTGGCACAGTGGCGCAGTGGTTAGCATGTTCACCTCACAGCAAGAAGGTTCTGAGTTCAATTCCCAGGCTGGTGGAGTTTCTATGTGGAATTTGCAAGTTTTCCCCATGCTTGTGTGGGTTTCCTCCAGGTACTCTGGTTTCATTCCACAGTCCAAAAATATGCACAGTAGGCTGATTGGTGGTTCCAAATCGCCCCTAGGTATGAGTGTAAGTGTGAATGGTTGTATGTGTGTTAGTCCTGCAATGGCCTGGCAAGCTGTTCAGGGCATACCCTGCCTTCGCCCCAGAGTCGGCTGAGATGGGCGCCAGCCTCCCGGCAGCCCTAATTAGGATTAAGTTAGGCTTAGAAAGTGAATGAATGAATGAAATAGTGTCACAAAATATAACTATTTAATTCTAGGATGGAGCAACACAGTGGTGTAGTGGTTAGTGCATCCAATTCCCAGACTTGGGCATTTCTGTGTGAAGTTTGCATGTTCTCCCTGTTCTTGCATGGGTTTTACTCTGGGTACTCAAGTTTCCTCATGAGTCCAAAGACATTCACATGAGGCTAAATAGCTGTTCTAAATTGCCCCTTGGTGTAAGTGTGATTGTTTGTATGTGTTGGCACTGCGATGGTCTGTTACGCCTCTTAGGGTGTACCCCGCCTTCTCCCAGTGTTAGCAGAGATAGGCTCCAGCCTCCTGTGATCCTAATGGAATTAAATGGTTTGGCAAATGAGTGAGCTGTAGAATAAAAGTTGATTTATCATTAAAGGTGCAAAGTATAAGATAGAGTGTATTGCCATAGGAAACTCTTGTGCCATGTAAACATAGGAAGAAACACAATTTTTTGTTGATTTATCAGCAAAAACAACATGAAATGTCACCTCAACCCTAAACAAGAAAAAACAGTTACTGAAGATGAATAAACGAACATCAAATGTCAAATCTATCCATTACACAGCTGCTTTGGTGACCTTTTCCTTCCTTATGCAGGTGAAAAACAATTTATTGTATAGTCTTTTCTCCCTAATCAGTTTTACATCCTCTCCCAGATTTCTGCATGGTCATAGTTCATGGAGAAAAGATTCATTTGCATTTTTGCCACCATCCCCTCCCCGGAATTAATTAAAGGTGTGAAACTGTCGAAGAAAAATATCATTCCAGATTGTTCTGACGCCACTAATGCTATATTGTCTGAATGAGAAGCTGAGGATCATCAAAAGATGTAAACTATAAAAGCCCTGAAATATAAACATACATTTTAGTCACATGTTTATGAGGTACTCCTTTAACCAATCATGACCAGTCATTTTCACAATTTGAGCCAGATGATATTCTGATAGTATTGTGACAAAATTCTGATTCAGAGGGTATTGTGACAAAAGTTAAATCTGTTGTGACAATCAACATTTCATGCCATAATGAATGACAAAGAAGGGACAGGGAGTGAAGCCATTCATTCATTCTTTCATTCATTTGCCAAACTGATTAATACAGCTATGGTAATGGGGAGGCTGGAGCTGGATCTCAGCCGACACTGGGTGAAGGTGGGGTACACCCTGATCAGCTTGCCAGTCCATTGCAGGGCCATCACATACATGACCATTCACACTTAAACTCACACCCTGACAGTTATAAGACAGATATAAAGACACCCTAATGTGCATGTCTTTGGATTATGGGAGGAAACCAGAGTACCAGGGGGTAGCCAACAAAAGCACAGGGAAACATGCCAACTCCACACAGAAACACCTTCACCAGGCCTGGGACTTGAACCCAGGATCTCTTGCTGTGAGGTGGACACGCTAACCACTACGCCACCATGTCACACTGTGCAGTAGTACTTAAACTAATGAAATCCAGAAAGTTTTGTGATTTTTTTTTTTTTTTTGCAAATTTTGAAATTCCTGTCAAGATGTTTTGCAACTCCTTATGCGAGTGAATATTTTCCGGCTAAAACACGGACATCGCATCAACAATTTGCAACTGATTTAGGATTGGTTTGTGGATGTTTGGCGAAAAAAGCGAAACCCTTGTTGTAAATCAGTCACATTTTGTTCACTTTTTTTTCTTTTCAAAAACCATTTGATTTTTATTTGCGCGTTATTAGCGTGAAACGAATGCGAATAAAATACAAACGATAACAAAATACACGGAACGCCGGATTCCGCGGATGCCGGCAAGTCCCAAACTTTTCTCAAATTTTCCATGTGGAAGTCTCCAAATTGTCGATTTTTCACTGTAAACAAACAAACGGTTAATGAGAAGCGTTTGAGACTACTCTGTGTTAGAACCTCGATTTACGACATTCATGTACAATTTCAAAAATGCTTGAATGAGTTCACGAACCAAAATGCAATGTCGCGAATGTCACAAGACAAATTTGAGAACATTTTGACAATGAAAAGCGACAGCCACGATTACCATTCGTGTCAGTCGCTTTTCTACAGCACTACTAGTGTGATCACCAACTTACTAGTTAACTTGACGTGATGTCGAGTCATTGGTTGATTTCTTTCACACCAAAGATTCTGTCCTTTTTGACCTACCAATAATAAATAAATCAGGAGCTGCATAAATCCTGTTCATTCATGATTTTTAAAAAAATAATAACAATAATACATAGATGCATTATCCAAATGTTGCACCCTAACCCTTTGATGTTCTGGTCAAATATTTGGTAGAGCACGTGATTTAAAAAGGAAATTGTTGATGTATTCAGAGTTTTTCCATTAAAAAAAATCGCAACCGTTTGTTAGAGGCCTATATTTAATAAACTATGGGGTTGTTTGAATAAAAAATTAAACATCATTGTCACTGTCAACCCAAATGAATACAAAAAGGCAAAGAATCTTTTTTTTTTTTTTTTTTTTTTCTTGGTGTCACCTTTAAAGGGCTAAAGTGAATAACTAGTAAGTGTCACGTGGGGTCTCTCTGTACGGTGAAAACGCTGAGCAGTGTCCCTGACTATCCTTCTGTATCCTTCCGTATTTAACATGTAGTCGCTTTTCATGGCTGGGGCGAGAGGAGTGGAGTAGGAACTAAACGACGCACTTCTTGAGCGCACAGTAAACCGACGCCCTTCTCCATCGGTCCCAAGCACGCAGCTGCACGTGCGCGGAGGTGGAGCGACAAAGAGCGCCGCCTTGTTGTATTAGTCACACAGCGCCGCTGCTCGAGCGCTCCGGTGCGTCTTCTCTCGTGCTCTCGCGCTCGCTGGTAGTTTCAACCGCTCGCTCCAAGTCTGCGTAAAAATAAACCAACCCGGGATCGTTTGTTATTTCCTATTAGTATAATAAAAACAGCGCGTTCTCAGAGAGAGAGAGAGAGAGAGAGAGAGAGAGAGAGGTTTAAGGGACACCTGGCTAAGGTGACACACACACTCTGAACTCCGAGGAGGAAGCGATTGAAGTTTGACCGTCTCCATCCGTCTCAGGCTCGCGATCCTCCGGAACGCCACTGATTTGTTTATTTGGTAGCTGTTTAAAATGGGATCGCTTCTTGTCTTCTTCGTCCTCTGCGCGAGTCTCGCTGCCCAGCATCCCGTGCAAGGTAAGGCGCAAAGACGCGCGCGTCCTCCCCTTCTTCCTCCTCCTCCTCTTCTTCTTTTCCATCATCTCGGCTTGTTCTGTCCGTCCACCGAACGCCGTATGAATGTTAATGTTACCCACCGGGTCACTACAAATGTGCCAATGCATCCACCACATACACCCGAAGACTCCTGCGCGCGCTGTTTCCGATTGGAACGCATTCCAATTCCCACCAGACACTACGCAAAAAAAAAAAAAAAAAAAAAAAAAAAAAGGTTTGGGGTGTGTAGCTGCTCGGGGATGATATCATCACTGCTCCAGTGAGCTGCTCTAAGGGTTCGTATTTTCCAGGATGGCCCCGCATGACACTTCCGTTTTTTGCTCCAGGCAGCACCTCTCCAAACGCTCTCGTTAGTTTACAGATGTGCACGGGAGAGATGCAGGCGCTTTCTCCGAGCCTGATGAGCGAATGCGTTTCCGATGTGTTGCTGAGGATGTGGGACAGGCAGGTTTTGGCCGCTGGGACGGTACGCGCGCGCTCCTGTGCTGTAAACGTCTCAGTGGAGTTGCGTCCTGACTTCTGCAGTAATTTATCAATACACTACTTTTTCGAGTAGTTCACGCGTGCATCTGTTCATTTATTCATGCATTAATTGCCTCATGCATTCATTCATCTATTCCTCATTTATTCTGATCTTGTACTACACTAAAATGCCAGATATTTATTTATTTTTCCCTCTAAAACTGACGTCAGCTTTTTAGCTGGGTTAGACTACTCGTATATTAGCATGTCAACATAATCCAGGGTGGAACAGCAAGAAGGTCCGAGGTTCGAGCCCTGAGCCCTGCAAAGATCTTTCTGTGTGGAGTTTGCGTATTAACACTATGCTCATGTGGGTTGCTTCTGGGTACTCCGGTTTCCTCCCGCAGTCCAAAGACATGCACATTAGGCAGTACTGTAATCATGAGTGTGAATGCTTGTGTATTGGCCCTGTGATGGACTTATGAACTGTTTAGGGTGTAGCCTGCCTTTAGCCAGAGTTGGCTGGGGTAGGCTCCAGCCTTTCCAAGAGCCCGGTAAAAAATTATTGAATAAATGAATTATGATCCATGCAGTATTCTGTCAAACTAGCAATGACACAGATACGTACTTAACACAAATCAAATCAACAAAACAAAACAAAACAAAAAAAAAACCCCTTTAGTTATTATTTGCAGACGCATTGTTATACCAGCTGATTATTCTCCTATCAGTTGCAAAGTTGTAAGCAGATACAATGCATGATATAATGAAGAGCTGACTGAAACTTGAATGGTATAGGATTTTTTTTAACTCCTCTTACCTCCAGTGCATTCAAAATCATTTGAGGGGCTTCAAAGCAAAATTATGCCTAAATACAATACCATCACTTGATAGCAAGGGCTATCCAATGTATTCTTCTATTTTTAATCTGTATCTAAAGAGACAGGAACACAAGCAGAACTGCTGTTGACATTTCTGTGGCTGCTGATCAGCTGGTTTATTATTTCCTTTTATTCCCTGGTGATCCTTTTTCCTCATGTGTAAATTTGCAGCTGCTTTGTTGTTGTTTTTTTTTTTTTTTTTTTTTTCTGATGTTCTTGCAGTGGAGCACTACATTGGCTGCACTTTGATATGGACCAAAACAGTTTTTTTCTTCCCTCTAACATTAAAATAATAGTAATAATAAAAAAAAAGAAAGTTGACACATCATTGATTCTAAAACGTGCCCACCATTCCCAGGCTGCCTGTGGAAGGAGTTATAATTATGAGAGAACTTGGCCCCCAGGCTGCTCATGTCCCTGCCTCTTGAAGCTTACTCCCTCTAAGCATAATGAGTTTTGAGCATAGGATAGCTTGAGATGCACTGGTTTCTGGGGTTCGGGAGTAGAAGTGAAACAGGCTGCGAATGTCATTCTCTTAACTGCAGGGTATTAAGATATCCAGAAGTCAAAGGAATCGACACTGTGTCACTCAGGGGATGTGAAATTATAACATATTACAATTTGTACTACTAACCAGTCTAAAGGCTGATTAACTGCTTTGTCCACATATAACAAAGATATCACAACACTGGGCGAATTATAATTTTCCAGTTTGCTTTCTTCAGAAGTGTATTTCTTTCCTGTGAGAAAAAATGTCAGCTCAGTCTTTCTGAATTATCAAAATAATTTGTCATGAAAAACATAAATTTCAGCTTTTAAATAAAAATTTTCATGAAAAAAAATCAGCGTTTTTTTTTTTTTTTTCTTCCCTGAATTATTGGAAATTAATTTTTAAAATTAAGGAAATGAAGTTTTTTTTTCAATTATTCTAAATTGTAAGAAAAAGAGGGACAATTTTAATTTGTTTTTATGAAAAAATTGCTCATTATTTAAAAAAAAAAACAGCCAAAATTAATTTTTTTTCCCATGAAAAATTATCCAATTAAATCAGAAAAAAACATTTTTATAAAAAGATTCTGTGTGAAGTTTGCATGTTCTCCCTGTGCTTGTGTGGGTTTCCTCTGGATAATCCGGTTTTCTCCCACAGTTCAAAGAAATGCACATTATGCTATTTGGCTGTTCTAAATTGCCCCTAGATGTGAGTATGAATGGTTGTGATGGACTGGCAATGGACTGGCATTACAAATTAGCTGAGATAGGCTCCAGCCTCCATGTGACTCTGTTGGGATTAAGTGGTTTAGCAACTGAATGAATGAATAATAATAAATTTAAAAATTAACTCTTTTTTTTTTCTTTTTAATTGAAAGCAGTGCACTTTCCTAGCTTTCTCATAGAGCTTTTTAAAATGCATTTAAATTAGTAGTATGAAAACATATTACAGTTAATTTCCATGTTATCCAAGGAGACCTGGCAGTTTGAGCTCATCACTGAGAGAATTAATTCAGTAAGCATTTTGTAATCTGTATTAAAATGGTGAAGTATGTTTTTCTCTGATTTCTTGCAATTCTTTAGTAAAACATTTCCGCAGTTTTGTGAATAGGTTTGAGGAAGGAACTTTTAATTGGAGACTCGGTGAAAGGATAACATTTTGTTTTGTGAATCCATTCCGAGACTGCTTGTTTTTTTTAAATCCTAATTACCTCCGTGTAATTCAGTACGAGTGAAGCAAATCTGGCTGATGTGTTTGGATCAGAGCTCATGAAAGCCTACTTGAATAATAAGATGCAGCTGCTGTCGTCTTCTCTTCCATTTGGGTGTGTAGGGAAGTTTAAAGTTTATTCAGCTGCAAAAAAAGACTTTTTTCAACTTTAACAGACTATCACAAGAGCAACTGATGTGCCATTTGATTTTTTTTTTTTGCTATACATGAACATTAAATCCAATTGAGTCAGTGATCTTCCCTTTCGCACATTCTGCATGAGCAGGTTTTCAGCATCCCCAGTCTTGTTATTGATGCTGTCATTAGCAACCAAATAAATAGATCCCTGCTTAACATTTTAGATAAAGCTTAGTGCATTAGTTGCATTAGCACATGCTATTATGCAATATATTGAGAGCTCAGCTTGTAGTCTGTGCTGATGTTTGAATTGCATTGTGTTGGCTCACCAGATGCTTGAGGCAGACCAAGAAATAACAATGTGTGATGACAAGAGACACTTTGTTTAGAAAAATCTATTGGTGGATGGTAATCAGGCTAGCATTCGGGGCCAAACCGTAGAAACTCTGTCATAGTTAAGGGGTTCTAGATTTGACTTCCCACAGTGCAATGTCTGCATTTCAGTAGCTTGGACCTGATACGTAGAGCATGTATTTGTTATTCACTAATTTGCAATCTACAATACATATAACCTTTTGAACTAATATATCAGAATCTGTAATAATAACGTGAGGCAGTTTCAATTCTATAACATTTTATACATCCATTATCTACACTGTTTATTTGTTACAGTCTTAGGGGAAGCTGGAGCCAATCTCAGCTGACCTCAGGTGAAAGGTGGTAAGGTGGTAACCCTGAACAGTTTGCCTGTCTACTGTAGCACTAATGCAGACACAAACAACCGATCATGCTCCCATTCACACCTATGGGCAATTTAGAGCAGTTGCTCTAATGTGCATGCATTTATTTGGTGGGAGGAAACTGGAGCATGTGAAGAAACCCAGGCAGATGCAGGGAAAACATACAAGCTCCACAGAGAAAGGCCCCAGTCAAGGGTGAGGTTTGAACCACCATGGCTCCTACAGCATCATATATTTCTTGTAATACCATCATTATTTGCCCTTATTAACTCTCTAATGTGATAATGTAGCTCTATTATGTAATATTATAACCTCTACATTACTTGCAATTTGAACCGAGTTGCCACATTATGTCATTTGGAGCTAAGTTTTCGGGCAAAGCTTTAATATCAAAATTGCACATTTGTATTCAGATCCCAGACAGAACTACAGATTACTCAGACAGTCATGCAAGGATTTGCCAAAAACAGGATCTTGTCTCAGTTACAACTGATTTCTTTCCTCAGAATTTCTTGCACAATATCCCATTGCGTGAGAAACAATATTCAGTCCGGCATCACTGCCTGACAGTTTGATATAACCACAATATATCACAGTATAATGTTTCAGACTGTCCGTACCCTTAAAAAACCAAGGAAAACATTTGAGATCAATACAAATATAAATATTAATTCAGCCATTTGCTGAACCTCTGAACCCTACTGGGATTATGGGAAAGTTGAAGCCTGTCTCAGCCACACTCTAGACAAAGGCGAGGTACACCCTGAACAGCTCGCCGGTCCATTACAGGGCCAACACACACAACCATTCACATAGCCAATTTGCCTAATGTGCATGTCTTTGGACTGTGGGAGGAAACCTGAAGGAAACCCACACAAGCATGGGAGAACATGCAAACTCCACACAGAAATGCCCTTTCAAAGCCTGGGACTTGAACCCTCGACCTTCTTGCTGTGAGGCAGACGTGCTAACCACTATGCCACTGTGCCACCCAATTTATGTAAATATGACCCTGTAAATTAATTAATAGTATTGATTAAAGTTTACAATGAGGACTTTTTTAAAATGTTGGACAGCAAAGGAGACATTATCCTAATTAGGCATTTTTAATCTTGACCACAAAGGCTTGGGAATATTCATCATTGATCATTTTCTGAACCGCTTAATCCCAATTAGGGTTGCGGGGAGGCTGGTGCCCGTCTCAGCCGACTCTGGGTGAGGGCGGAGTACACCCTGGACAGCTTGCTAGGCCATCGCATTACATGGGACTATATTGGCACTATATTAAATCCTCTTGGATAGTTTTTTAATGGTCGCTATCTTTTCATTCACATAATACAGGGGTGTCAAACTCATTTTCACTGAGGGCCACATCAATAAATTTAAAGGTGATCGAGGGCCGAATAATCACTGAACATCTATGCTTAAGGGCAACCAAACCTGCATGGCAAAATTACTTTTCCTTTATTCACTTGCATTTTCTGAACTTAACAGCAACAAGCTAGCATGCAATTTTTCTTGAGTCACGAATGACTAGCTGTTTACTTGAAATAGGTTGCCGCCACCTAGTGGAAGATGATGAATTGGGTTTCATGGTAATGGTTGATGCACAGAATGTACGATAATCATATTCTTTGAAAGCTCTTGCGGGCCACTTAAAATGAGTTGGCGGGCCGTATTTGGCCCGCGGGCCTTGAGTTTGACACCTGTGACATAATATATTCCCATTTATTTTATTACCCTGGTTTATTTTATAATTTAATTCATTTCAAATTGATCTTTTGGTTTTGTTTACACTGCATTAGCTCTGACAGCAAAACAAAATAAAACTCTTTTTTAAAAACTCTTATTTATACTCTCATTTTCTGTCCTTGACTTCCCATGCTTGACACATGGGTCTTTCCCATACTCTAAATAGGGAGCCCTGAAAATTTTCACTAAACACACAAATATATACAGAACATTTGGACTTAAGTCAGTAACTCCTTAACAATGTACATTGATGCCACATTTTGAAAATGAAAGCTGTTCCAGTGACGTTAGATATCAAATCTATTTCTAGCACTTCCTTGGACTGAAGCCAAAGCATTATGCAAAACAATTTTTATTGATGACTTTTATAAATGTTTTATGATGACTTGATTGAGCATCATTGGCTTTGTCTTGTTGTGACTTTTTCTACATGTTTTCTGGTGTGTGGCTGATACTCCCAATCTGGCCTCAGGCTGTTTAATTGTATTAGCACTAAAGCATTTGGACAGGATAGTCTGTAGTGGTCATTGTGTCCTCTTCCCTCTGAAGTGCAAAACCAGAGCTTGTCTGAATTTTATGAGACCACAAAGGAGCTAGAATTGAAGAGTGCTTGGTACATTTTGGTGGACAGGGTTTGGTGATGGGGCCATCTGAAAATGCCACAGGCACAGACTGCATAGAGTTTCTTTATTAATAATATGCTTAATTGTATGCATGGAACAAGGGTCAGGATGACCTTTCTAGTTGAAAAGAATGTAGAGTTTGTCCCACTGTGATAACTCACTGCAAGAAAGTATTACAGTTGGTATTATATAGGCTATCTCTTCCTTCACAGACTCCGGTGGGTAAACAGTAGACTTGGCAGTGTTGAATCAACAAAATTTCATTGTGTTTTTCTAAGAGTTCAAAGAGTTTCCAAGCTCAATATGAGTCTTATTCTGTTTTTTGTAGGAAGGCAGATTTCAAGCACAATATTGTTCATTCAAATGACACCATATACTGTATGATACAGTACAGAGATTACAGCAGTAACTTTTCATATGATTCTACAGTATTATTGTCAAAGTAACACAACTAAATTACAATTTTAAACTCAATGCAGAAACATACATTTCTCTGGCTCACATAGACGACATAAACCTGCAAACTATACTGCAAGCTATCCTAGCCTTTCATTCATGTATTTAAAGGGGTAGTGTTATGGGTGTTATGGGTTTACATTTATTGGGTTCATACATCAAGTTTGGTACCAGCTGCGATAGCATAGTTAGTATTGTTGTCACCTCTGCCACTTTTCATAATATGTATTAATTATTTGTTTTTGTGGCTATGCATGCCTATATTTCAAGAACTGTTTGACATATCTCTGTCAACTTGCGACCAAAGTCTAAAACAAGTTTATTAAAAGGTCATTGTAGGTCATGATCAAGGTCAGCAAAATCGCCACCAGTTGCTTATAATGGCTAGGTGACAGCTAATGCGATTCACCCACTGGAGGCCGCTAGTTTTGTAACTCATTCTCTGAAAACTGTTCAGCCCAAAAAAGATTTCAAAAAGTTCTTGTTGTGATTCATTTCCATATTGGGCTCATAAACAACTTTTAATTTGCAACTTTAAGGCTATTTAACAAATATAGACACATATTTTGAACATTCAGGCCATATTTATATGATTTTTAGCAACTACATTCGGGTAAAAATCATGACACAACTTTTTAACTAACTAACTAGCTTGTACTAGCTATCTAGTTTGCTTAGCTATTACAAGCTTAGCTCTGTATTATTATAATACACATGTATGACCAGATTGAACTGTATAAAAATTAGCAAACAACTACAAAAAACAAACAAACAAACAAACAAACAAACAAACAAACAAACAAACAAAAAAAACAATTTTACTTAATGGGTTATGAATGATGGTTTAACATACTTGCAATACCGAATTTCTAATTGTTTTTATGCTTACATACAGTATATAGAGGGTTATAAAGAAGGTACACATAATTCATGTATGCAGTTTACTCAGCATGAAAAGCCAGTTTTATAATCATATATTTTGTTCAATTGATTGATTGTTGATTGTACTGTTTTGGAAGTCTCTTAGATGTGATATCACAGGAATACAATCTCACAAGATCAGGGGCAGATTATGTAAAAGCATAATTTGCATTTTGTTTCATCCCCCTGCTGTGCACATGATATCAGTCATGCTACAATTCTACATAAAATTATCCACAGCACAGTAGGCATGCATTTTTACCAATATTTTATCTATCCATTCAGAACGCCCCTATGGGTTAATATGCACGTGTTATTATATGCCTGATATTTTACTGTAATTTCCAAAACTGACTTGCCATTGGAGAATTGTTGCTTTTCGTCTGTTTGCCAGCGTGTATTTTGATACAGCGTGTTGATACAGGGTGCAGCAACCCATTAGTATTTCCCTGGAGTCAATCAGTGCTTTGTATGCAAATACAAGCTAGAGAAGACAGGGGAAGCTCAAATATCATTCTCTCAGCATGACAAAGGTGAACGCTGGAGAGACATAGAAAAGAGGATTTATAAAGGCACCCGCATGTTTTAAACGTTTTTGCAGGGACATTGAATATGATGAGGAGGGTAAGAGGCTCGTAAAACAAAAAAGGTCAGTCTGCAAGCATTGCTTTCCCACTGTCAGATAACTGAGTGAAAACACTTCTGCTATGTCTTAATAACATCAATATCAGTGAGTCGTATCCCTTTCAGGTGAAGCAAGGCGAACCCACTCGTTAGCGAAAACACAACAATCCCTCATTCCTGCACTCCCCATACACTCATTCATTTGCTGAACTGCTAAGCCTTACCACTATAGTTTGGGAAGGCTGGAGCCGACACTGGGCAAAGGCAGGATACACCCCTGAACAGCTCGCCA
Source organism: Neosilurus mollespiculum (assembly GCA_030014195.1). Taxonomy (NCBI): domain Eukaryota; kingdom Metazoa; phylum Chordata; class Actinopteri; order Siluriformes; family Plotosidae; genus Neosilurus; species Neosilurus mollespiculum. The sequence goes on from JAQMYF010000025.1 coordinate 24,210,748, forward strand.
GGCCATTGCAGGACAGCACGCATCCAACCATTCACAGTTACATCCACAACTAGTGGCAATTTGGAACAGCCAATTAGCATAATGTGCATGTCTTAAATATAAAAATACATAAGTGGCATGTTGGCATACTGGTTAGCACTTTCAAGAAAGTCCTAAGTTTGAGTGAGATTCCTCTGGGTGCACCGGTTTCCTTCCACAGTCCAAAGACATGCAAATTTGGCTAATTTGCTATTTCAAATTGCCCCTAGGTGTGTGTGTGTGAATGGTTGTTTCTGTGTGTTGGTGAACTGTTTGGGGTGAACTGGGATTGTTTTCAAAACACCCCCCCCCTTCCCGACGCAAAACAGGATAATGTGGTATGGATATTCATTCATCCATTCATTCATTTTCTAAACCGCTTAATCCTAATTAGAGTCATGGAGAGGCTACAGCAATGGTTATTTTACATGCCTCTCACCACAGACATTGAGAGACATGGCTGGCCTTTGATATCCCTGTAAGATGCACTGGGGGGACTGCAGTGACAACCCGGTGACAGTGGAAACCCTGACCTTGGGATCAGTAATCCAGCACCCTACCACCAGGCCACCACTGCTCCGTGGTATGGATAATAATATGAAATTAAGCAAAATGAACTATAATATTACTCTCACGAAAAACTGATACATATGGGAAGTGGGACCGTATGGTTACATCTCTATAGCAAAAACACATTTTGTTTGCGCGGCTTATCTTAGTGCACACATAAGTTAATAGTGTGTGGTATAATAACTGAGCCAGTGTAAAACCATAGCAGCATGGATCACTTTAATGTGACAAAATGAGACACTCCACATAATCCAGACATTACACAGAACATTTCCACTCTTCACCCACTTAGCACTCACTATCTCTATTTCAGCAACTAGCGCTTTCATCTGCTCGCACCTTCAAAGTGCTGTCATTGTTTGGTCTGTAATCAAATCCATGTGATGAAGTGTCATAGAGACGGACATAATGTCTAATAAATGTGTAGTCTTCAATGGCTTCACTGAATCTAACCTTACCTATAATGGCTACTGCTGTATAGTTTATGTTTAATGACATTCAGCACCAGTTATCAAAACCTACTGATGTTTATACTCACTCGCTTGTTTGCCCAGCTACTTAGTCCTACTAGGGTCACAGGGAGGCTAGACCTATCTCAGCCAACACTACGCGAAGGTGGAGTACACCCTGAACAGCTAGATCATTGCAGGACAACACACACCACCATTCACACTTACACTCACACCTAGGGTCAGTTTGGAACAGCCGATTAGCCAAATGTGCATGTCTGTGGGTGGAAACCGGATTACCCAGAGAAACCCATGCATGAGGAGATGCAAACCCCACACATGAGGACATGCAAACTCCACACAGAAATGCCAGAGGCCGGGAATCAAACCCAGTACCTTCTTACTGTGAGATGGATGTTCTAACCACTACGCCACCGTGTTGCTACATGTTACTTTTAGAAGGAAAAGGCTGCTCATGCCTGGTGTTATCATATTATTTCGTTCCTTATGACAGTTTTTAAATGGGATGTTTGTTCCTTTTGTCATTGATGTTAGTAAGAATAAGTACTGTTACTCTGGGAGACACCCAGAATAGGTTTCCAGTCAACCACAGAGCTATCACAGACACAAACCACCATTCACATCTATGGGCATATTAGAGTAGCCAGTTGACCTACTGTGCATGACTTTGGACTGTGGAAGGAAATTGGGGTACCCAGAAGAAATCAATCGAAGCACAGGGAGGACATGCATGGGCCACACAGAAAGGCGCTTGGCTAAGATTCAAACCCCAAAACATCTTATTATGAGGTGACAGTGCTTACCACTGAGCCACTGTGCCTCCCATTTCTGAACATGCGTTAGTGGATTTTTATTTTTTTTTTGTAAACAATGGAATCCAAGGATTAGAGCTATGCAAAAAGTACATTTTATTAAGGTATTCTAATTTTTGTTTTATGAAGATCTGTAAAATGAAAATACTTTTTTTTTTTTAAACTTAAGTGTCTCTGTAAATGCTACAATGGGCTGACACCCTGCTCAGATTTCTCAGTAAATTGTTTAATTTAAGAAAGTAAAAGTGTTTACCATTCTTCATTCATTCATTTTCTGAACCGCTTAATCTTCGTTCATTTTCTGAACCGCTTAATCTTATTTAGGGTCGTGCAAAGGCTGGCACCCAACTCATCTGACTCTGGGCAAGGGCACAGTACACTCTGGAGAGCTCGCCAGGCCATCACAGGGCAGAAACATGCTGATGGCATCCCAATGTCCTACTCTTTACGAACGACCACAATGGTTCTTTTACATGCCTCTCACCACAGACTGGCCTTTGATAACCCAGTTAGCTGCGCAGGGGGACAGCAGTGACAAACCTGGTGATAGTGGGGCTTGAACCCCTGACCTTCGGGCCAGGTGGTATCCAGCACCCTGCCACCTGGCCTGTTTGCCATTCTTCTCCATATTAATATTGTTAAAATGAAACTTATTTGAATAATGTCTAAATTGGAATTGTAAATCTGGTGCGAGTTAAATTTTTTTCAAAAGATTTTATTTTAGGCTATATAGGTCAGCCCTACTTAGGGTGATTAAATACCTTCCAAGTAAAGCCTTGTTTACACAGGAATCGAGAGGCGACCACATGAAAAGAGCCGGCATTTTTTCATGTGACAAAAAGTGGCTAGACGTGGAGTCCAACTGAGCTGAACTTTCACGCGACACCAGTCAAGCGATTACCAATCAAAGCTTAAAGATACTTTGATTGACAGAAGGTGCCAAACACAGGGTTTGCTCTAACCTTTCCGTTTGGAGACCATACACACTAATTTAATATACCCACTAACATGAACATGGAAGAGCAGCTTATTATTGCCGTGTCTTAGCATTCTGTACCTTAGGACTGCAGACAGAAATGTTACAAGGATGATAACCTGAAATGTGATGCCTAGGTCCATGTTTCTGAAACGGTCGGCATTTCCAGTGAGTTTCTATTTATATAAGTTTATTTAGAGCTACAAGAAATGAACATTATGTGTGTTAGCTAGTAAACTCGAGTACATGGTTTTGCTAATGTCTTGTTTTTTTACTGAATCGTGCTACCAGCCAAATTTGAACAATAATCTACATATCATGATAATATGAGTTAAAATAAACTTAAGCAATATAAGATAATGATAATAAAAGCTCTGTAAGGTGCTGCTCACAGTTTCACTCAGAAAGATTGTGAAGCGGGAAACAGGCGAGGCAGTTATTTAGGCAATGAGACCTGAGAGGGGAAGCAATTCGCCTCTTTCACCAGGCTATGTCATGTGTTGCTCATCGGCGAGCATGTCGCTTGTCGCTTCCTGTTTGATTGTGGCCTAAAGTAAAAAATCACAAATAATTAATATTTGTTTATTAATAAAACTCTAGTTACACCTATTTTTGCCAAATATATTAATATTGAAAAGTTAACGAGTAAGGCCTTAAAGGCGAAAAGATGTATCAGTCCTGTAATAACAGGAAACAACAGGCTCAGGACATTGCGACCGAGATTAAGAGCGACAGTGCTGACCCAATAATAAATACAAAAATTGTGCATGAAGCTGTCTCATTGTCAGGAAATGCATTTTAGAAAAGGACAGCATTTTATTGACAAAAATAACTCTATTCTATTCATGTGGACATCAATCACAAGCCTGGCCTGGTCACAGGACTGATTATAGTAGATAAGATGCAATAAAGTAAAAGGCAAACAAAATGAAAGACAGGAACAAGAAAGACAGGAACCACCCTCAAAGGGTGCTGTTGTCACCCACCTTAAAAATCTTATTTAGTTTGCATTTCTGTGGGCTCAGAAAGCAAAATGTAAATCGAACAAAGAATCAGTCAAATGCAGGTAACTTTTCCAGTTGCTGGGCGGCATAGTGGTGTAGTGTTTAGCACGTTTACGGACCTGGGTTTGAGTCTCAGGCTTGAACGTTTCTGTGTGGAGTTTGCATGTCCTCCCTGTGTTTTCACAGGTTTCCTCCCACAGTCCAAAGACATCTGGCCTAACTGATCTACCCTAGGTGTGAGTGTGAGTGGTTATGTGTGTGTTGGCCCTGCGACACTCTGGCGAGCTGTTCAGGATGTACACTGCCTTCGCTCAATATTGACTGAGATAGGTTGATTTCTCATAATGATTCTAGTGGGATTAAGTGGTTTGGCAAATGGGTGAGTGAGTGTTCCAGCAGTATATTCATAAAAAGGATCGCAATAATAAAATAACATTAAAAAAAAAAAATGTTGCAGAAAAGCAGAAATAATTTTTTGAGGCAATGTCAGCAGACTGACCATCCATAAAAAGGCGACTCCCTACTGAATTTCCACCAGTATTTTATTGCAGAGAATGGAGAAGTGGTATTTTGTTCCAGTTTCTTTTGGGAAAAGATGAAGCGCCAAGAGAATGTGACAGAGAAACCTGCCAATGTATAACACGATGGCAGACAAACTACAGACTCAGATTCTGGAAACTTGGATGGAATGGTTGAAGCCATTATTTGCAGTGTGTAGAAAACGTGACTGCACAACCTACATACTTACTAAATAAGAATCCAATGCAGAAACAACTAACTCACAGTGGTGCCCAGAAAAGAATAATAACACAAAGTTAAAGTGAAGAGAAAATCTTTTGCAGATACATACAGAGCGGCATGGCGGCGTGGTGGTTGGTATGCATACCTCACAGTAAGAAGGTCCTGGGTTTAAGTCTCGAGCTTGACAATGGTGTTTCTGTTTGGAGCTTGCATGTTCTCCCTGTGTTTGTGTGGGTTTCCTCTGGGTATTCTGATTTCCTCCCACAGCCCACCCACAGACATGCACAACAGTCTGTTGTGCATTGGCTGTTCCAAATTGCCCCTAGGTGTGAGTGTGACTGTGAATGGTTGTGCGTACATTGGCCCTGCGATTGACTTGTGAGCTGTTCAGAGTGTACCCTGCCTTCACCGGTCAGCTGAGATAGGCTCCACCCTCTCGGTGACCCTTAGAGAATTAAGTGGTTCGGCAAATGAATGAATGAATTAAAAGCTATGCAAGCTTTGGAAGTACATATTTAATATTTGGTGGTAGTACTGCAGTATCTATTACCAGATAATCTATGCAAAGTTAACTTCCAGTTTTTCCCTTATACACATCGACTTAAAAGAAAATTGGAAACTAGTCTTTGCATATTGTTGAGTCACATAAGTAAATGACCCCACATAGTCCTTTATGTGATGGGTCGGCCTGCCACATTCTTCTGCACCATCTCCCAAACACAGTCCATGGTCCTGCAGCCATTCAGACTAGCTTTATCTCAGACGTGGTGAAATTGCAGTTTCCTGAGGTAAGAATGTTTTCATAACACAACATGGAAGATGACCTCTGGATGGAGTATGAGCTATCCTGAAAATGATGGCTGATACTTAGGACCGGAATTGTTGCCAGAATATTCAACACAATAAATCAGGATGTTTTGTACAGAGAATAGTTGAGGTACACTTTTAGCGTTGTACCAGAGTAAAGGAGACCAAGGAAATTAAAGTTCTCAGTAAAATACCCCTAACAGCAGTATTAATAAGTACCAGTGACATGATCCTTCACGAATGAAGGGCTTTATGAGTCCTTCGGTTTATCAACAGCTTTTGGTTTTAGTGTGTGTGTGTGTGTGTGTGAGTGAGTGAGTGAGTGTGTGTGTGTTTTTTAATTTAAATTGGTTTGGCATTTAAATTGGCTAAATATTGGTTAGTTATGAGGCTGTAAAGGGGGCACAGGGATGCTCTCCCTGACACAAAGCAGCATATCATACACAAATGAATAAATAATACAGCTGAAAAATATATAGATGCTGTTAATACCGGAATAAGAAAATGAAGAGGACATGAACACTCACAGAAAGGGAATCAAAAGGAACGAAGAGGGAATAGAAAATATCCGCGCTGTACGTTGAAGGAAAGCAGCTTGGCACAAAGAGACTTTGAGATTAAGAGTGACAGTGCTGACCCCAATATCAACTCCAGACAGTGAACATGAAGCGGAATGTCTGGAGGTCAGTAAAAGTAGGATAAAACTGATAATATTAGTTATAATTGTGGTTTAGTTTGCAGTATTTTTATAGAGAAACAGTGGACATGGATTTCTTGACTACACAGGACTATAATCGACCTGGAGGCACTGAATCTCATCCCTGTAGACAGTAGTGTGTTGTGAATCATATCCTAACTTTATAGTTAAAAAAAGAACATAACATTTGTGCATTTGAATGTTGTGAACAAATTTGCTGGCCAAGTGGTATATGTCCATGACAATGTGTATCTAATACAGGGCCACTCCCATTGAGCAAAAGATCAATTCATTTCATTTTCCAAAGCAGTTTATACTTTATTGTGGTCGCAGGAAGGCTGGAGCCCATACCACCTGACTCCAAGTGAAGGCCGGGTAAAGTCTAAACAGCTCGCCAGGGCATCCTAGGGCTGATACAGACACAACTGTTCACACTCAAATTCACACCTAGGGGCAACTGAGAATAGCCAATTCACCTGAAGTGCAAGTCTTTGAACTGAGTCAAGGAAAGTGGTACACCTGGTGGAAAGCAACACAAGCACAGAGAGAACAAGCAAACTCCACAGCGAAACACGCTTGCCGTGCGTGGAACTCAAACCAAGGACTTTCTTGCTGTGAGGCAGATGCGCTAACCACCAAACCACCATACTACCCCAAAGGACCTATTCAGATTTAGCAAATTATTTAGAGATTCTTGGGAATCCATCCACAAAAGTAAATGTGAAAGACGTTTAGGACAGATATGCTTCAGAAGATATCCTGTGGTATCTACTTGAAATGATCACTGGAACTGTGCCACTGAAACCTAACGGTGAAATGATGACATACTAGATGTTTTCAATTTTTGCACTTGGTAATGGTGTACAGTAAAATGTGGCAGACTACTGAACCTTATGTATTTTAGATATATTAAAAAATTTGATAACTTGATGGTATTTGGCAGACACCAGAGCTTATCCAGAGCAATTTACATTTGCCTCCCTTTATACAGCCATTTCTATCAAAAGTCCTAAATCTTAACCACTGAACCTCTATTGCATTACCAAAAGGAATTCCACAGTGGGAATATATATACAGTGGGACCACCATATCCACTGACTCAGTAACCGAAGTAACTGGGCCAGAAATTGTCATACTAGCAAAGAGGTTGTGCTTTCCAGAGCACACACAGCCTACAATCATGGCCCCTTGTACTACAATTCCGAAACACCATGTTTATTGACTCTTAACCACACAGACCTGCTTTAACTTTGGAGACTCACCTTAATTAAACCCTGCATTTTGTTCCTTCCTCTACTTTGATTTTGACTTTATCTTCCATGCTGATGCTTGACTGGTTCACCACTTGTGTGCTTTCATGCCTGTTGTTTTTTCCTTGTTTTATTTTATTCTGTGTGCAGTAGAAGCCTTGGTTTTTGAAGTCAATCTTACTTATTTAATCTGACAAAAGGCAGAATAATACCACATCAATCATGAGTAACAGCCATAAATAGAGTGGTCCTTAAAAAAATCGAAAGTCAGAAAGTCTAAGCTCCGACCCCTGAAATTCGTTGGAATAGCTGAAAAAAACTCTCCTGGTAATTTTTTTTTCCTCGATTGGACAACATTTACCCGTCTCTCAATGACTTTGAAGTTTCACCCTGAGGATCCCCAAGAGGCTCTTTTTGTCTATAAATAAACAGAGCATATAAGGATTAAAATGAGAATGAAAATAAATATATTATTCTTTGAAAAGGTAATGTTGCTAATTGTACCAAAATGTACCAATTGTTTATGCATTGGATGACAAATAAAAATTTTTATGTTCCTTTCTGTCCTATTCTAAAAATGAATAGAAACTTTTAAAACAACAATCCTTAAAAACAAGCAAAATTAGATCCTTGGAAATAGGGGTCGGTGTTAGCATTAACATTTTTAATTATGTATTTATCAATTTTAAAATATTATCTAACTAGTCACTGTTACCTCTGTACATACCCCTCAAAGTTATAAACCGAAAAGAACGTCTGTTTTAGTAAACAGCACAGCATTATAACTAACCTTTCATATTTAGGAAATGGAACAAGTTTGCAAATGACAGCATGATATTACAACTACAGAATATGTGGAGGAGGTGTTTTCCTATCACAAACGATGTAAACACATTTTTTTGTCCCAGTTTAAAAATATAAATGATCTATATATTTTAGAATAACTAATTGTAAAGCAGTGCTCATTTCATGTTGGAATGCTTTGCTCATTATCTGGTTTGTCATTTATTTTGTTTTCCTGCATAGTTAACAAGTAATTGGATTTTAAAGAATGACACAAATGTGAACTTTAGCCTGTTTTTCTTTTTATCAAAGGAGACAAAGAGGGATTCTGGCAGTAAGTATCTGCCAGTGAAGGTGTTCTTTGGAAAATCTTAGAAAAATCAATATCATTCTCCGATATATACAAGAACAAAGAGTGCATGTTGCTGCATCAGTGCCGAGCGTATAACACACAGAGAATGTAGGCTATGTGTGTCACCTCTACCATTCCCACACTTAAAATTCACATGGTTCAGTCCATCAACACCGGTTGTGGATTGAGTGCTGCCCACAGTGGCTAACAGAAAACAATCCCAATAATACATTTATGAAATCTTAACAAATCAATGGGTTTGTTGACATACCTCATAGGAGTAAGTATGCAAAGTTTGATGATAATTCACAAAATATTTCTCAAGATATTGCCTGAAAATCTTGGAAGTGGAAGGAAGTGCAAGGAATTAAAAAAGGAAGAAGAAACGTGAATCACCTGGGATGCTTAATATTAAACCTGAGATGCCTCCTCTACTGAGCTATTTGCTCATTGGAACAACTGGTTATTCAGTCAGACAATCATTTGCCTACAGCTACAGGTCAAGAGCTTAATTTAATGTTCCAGTTTAAGCAATGTTGGAAAAATATGATCTCGGCATGATTTTTGGTGCCAGGTTGCTTGATTTGAGTATTTCAGAAACTAGAGTTTTTTATGTACAATCATTTTTAGACCTTACCAATAATGGTCATTTCATGTCATTTTCTGAACTGCTTCATTATTAATTAGGCTCACAGGGAGGTTGAAGCCTATTCCAACCAACTCTACTTAGGCTGGGTGTGCTCTGAACAGCTCGCCAAACCATTAAAGGACCAACACAGACACATAACCAGTCATATTCACATTAACATCCAATAAGATACCCATTTGGGTACCAACACCCTATTAGTCTAATGTCTGTGTAATGTGAGAAGAAACCAGAGTACCTGGAGGAAACACATGTAAGCTCAAGGATAACATGCAAATTCCACACAGAGACGCCCGAGCCAAGCATGAGACTTGAACAAAGGACCTTTTTGCTGTGAGGCGAACACTACACTTGCCAGCCAGCACGAAATGGTGCAAAATAATAATAATAATAATAATAATAATAATTTAAAAAAAAATCTGGTAACTTACAGTTCAGCAAGCAATGCTAAAATATCTTTTCGGGGATAGAGGTAGGAAGAATATGGCCAAACTGGCAGCAAGACCTCAGGAACTCTTCTCACTCTTTAAACCTGTGGTGAGCAAAAAAGCATCTTAGACTGCACAACACTCCAAACCATGAAGCAGATGGGATACAAAAACAGAAGACTCTGTCAGGTTCCAGGTCTCTTACTGAAGGCATGAGGAATCAAATCTGGAGAGCTGAAAGCTGATGTTTTCCAATCTTCAAATATGCCAGAACTGTTTGAGAAGTGAGAAGTTGCATGTTAATTAATGTGGCCGATAAGAGTGCTTTAACAACATCCCTTGAAATAAAAGTTTGTTCCATTCTGCCTGCTGTTAGATGTACCATAGCATTAAACATTAGTTTCGAAGCATTAAACCTAGAATGCAGCTTCCTCTTTGTCCTTGGGATCTGGTGCACTTCTTTGTGACCAACCTGAATTGCAAATATTCCCTTTCTGACTTGCAGATTGTACTGCAAATTGAATTGCAAATATCCCCACGGTGTTTCATTGTTAACTTATGCTGTTGAATTGTCAAATAAAATTGCTGTGTTTCATTTTACATAATGTCACTTTTTCAGAAATATTGGACCCCTGGGCTCCAACAGTCAAGCAATATAAATACTGTTTTTAGTAGAAATTTTTCTGCAAGTGTAATTTATTCCATTAAATCCGTATAAATTGTGCCTCTACCGGTAAAGTAGGAAAATGCAAAACCTCTTCTGAAGTCAGGACCCTGATGGGTGAGTTTCACGTTGTGAAATAATTCGTTCTCTTTAGGTTTTTAGCATGCCCAGGTCCTTTCCAATTTGCATTATGATTGTGTTAGCATGACCTTTGCACTATAATGCTTTTGGGAAAACATCAGAGATCAGACTGTCATTCTGACTATCCATCTAGTTGACTTTAACACCTCGCTAATCTTTTGGCTCTGGGTTTAGATAGACACTTGAATCATTTGTAAAAAGTCCCATGAGGAACCACAGGAGAGGGTATAAGAGAGATAAAAAGCTTGTATATTTAAAACAGTCATCTTATTTTTGTTTAGCTTAGGTGTTTTATTAAATAGTAAACTTTAAATACTTTTGTGAACTTATAGCAGTCTGGTTTTGAGTGCTCTGGTTAAAGATTGGTCTATTTTCTTACTGTTGTCATTTGCTTTCTCGTGGGATTATAATTAAACATTATAATAATTAGGGACTTTGCACACTTTAAAATTGCCAATGTAGTAAAAACATCTGCCCAAACAACAAATCGTTCTTGCAGTAAAGTAAAATCTACCCACATTAAGCATGAGAAAAATATGCCTGTTTTTGCTGCACCGGTTAAATTCTTTTAAAAAGTCTTGAGCTGCTTTTTTATGGGAATTGAGAACGAGTGGCCCCTGGAACAACTTCCACGCAGAGCAAGCTGCACCCACTTTCCTACATGCTTACATCATCATCATCATCATCTTCTTCCGCTTATCCGGGGCGGGGTCGCGGAGGCAGCAGTCTAAGCAGGGATGCCCAGACTTCCCTCACCCCAGACACTTCCTCCAGCTCTTCCGGGG
>JAQMYF010000025.1:24221991-24233954 GCA_030014195.1 Neosilurus mollespiculum
GGCTGATTAGAAATTAAGTGTTAATGAGCAGTTGGACAGGTGTACCTAATAAAGTGGCCGGTGAGTGTATATATATTGTGATAGATATTGATATCAATAATGATCACTATCATGAAGCTCTAATTAAAAGTAAAATTGACTTGATGATATCTTCACATTTGACACAGACACTTGTGGCAGAATGAATTATGCCTGGAACAAGTTGCCCTAGGGCAACTACCTGTGTAAAATTATTAAAACTTTAGCACTTTTTTTTTTTTTAATTAGCAGATTTTATTTAATAATTACCTGATAATTAATGGTTGGGATGTAGGCGAAGGTTGCATGTATGCTGGTGTTACAGATGTCTCTAACTTGAGTGCAGTATGTTACTGCAGGACATTAGTTATTCATTATTTTGCCAAACTACGGTATCTAATATACTATGGACGCGGGGAGGCTGGAACCTATCTCAACTCTGGGAGAAGGTGGGATACACCCTGAACATCCAGTTCATTGCAAGGCCAACACACACACACACACACACCTAGGGGCAATTTGGAATACCCAATTAGCCTACTCTGTATGTGTTTGGACTGTGGGAGGAAATCGGAGTACTTCAGGGAAACCCACGCAGGCTCAAGGAGAACATGTAAACTCTACACAGAAATGCCTTGGGTTAAAAAAACACTCACAAACAGAATCAGATTTTCTATATTTCAGTCTCTCATGTCTGTGTGTGCGTGTGTGTGTGTGTGTGTGTGTGCGCGTGTGTGTGTATGTGAACCATCACCCAGAGTTCATAGCAGGACACGGTTAGGTTGTTAAGTGCATTAGACGCACACAATATCCCAGCATTCAGCTGTGCCTGTCTCAGGCCGTGCTTGTCCTCATCATCCTGTGGCATGTTAACAACACTCACCATGCTTTGTTAGCTCTTATTTACTTTAACAGCTTACATGGCAATCAGATGTGTGTGTGTGTGTGTGTGTGTGTGTGTGTGTGTGTGTATGTGTGTGTATGTGTGTGTGTGTGTGTGTGTGTGTGTTGCATTTGCATGCAGTAAAATAGTATTAAGCATGAGCTAGAGAGTTCATCTGTCTCTGCATACTCAGGAACTTACTCTGTGTAAGGTGAGCAGATGTGGATGAGCTCGTTACAGGCTGCTGGGTCTGCCAAAGTCAAAAAGCTTTGAGAGCTAGCTAACCCAGAACTGTCATCTGATGAATAAGGACTTCTTCTCAAGTTGGGGAAAGTCTCTGAAACTTTTCCATGCAACTCTGCGAGCCTCCAGAGCCCATGTGACATTCTCCACCTACCCACTCACTCCTACCTATGAGTATAACACACTCTCTGCCTGTTTGCTGACAGCTTTATTTCTGTTTGGAGCCTCCAGTGATATCACTGTTAGGACACATGGGCTAGTGATGAGCCTGAAACAGACACACCTCGGCTAGATTTTTCTTTGTAAAAAACAAAAAAACAAAACAAGAAGTGGGTGACAACAAGATGGCAGTCACTCTGTAGATTGCAGGTATTCTCAGGCAAAGATCTATGATGACATTATTTGGAGCTATTAATGCCCTGCGGAGTAAAATTGTAGAGAATTGGACATTTGAGGACATTTTTCAAAAATGTCTCACTCCATCAGTGGTGATTTTTGATGTTACACCTCATTACCTTTTATTTCGAGTGTTGAACTCCTAAATGATTACACATAACCTGGAGAGCCCTTATTGGCTCTTGTTGTCTTTTGCCCTTCTTACCAGGACTTCTGTCGAAATATCTTATAGAAATAAGCAAGGATTTTCTGTCTGTTGATTAAAGAAGCCAGCCACTATTTCAGTTTAGTTTAATGACACCTAGACTATTGTTATTAGAGGACTTAGAAACAGAAATTATAATTATCTATCTTTTAACAGCAGAGTAACATCTCTGAAAACTAGGCCACTGTGCTTCAATGTTTGGTGCTCAATTAGTCCCTAGATGGGTGTCCCCATATTGAAGACTCACATCTCCTTAATCACACAGACTTCATTTCAGAAAATAAGTCACATTTTTCGATGCTGAGACTTGGGTACGATTAGCATGCTGCATCATGCAGTGCTGGTATATGTAATTCTTTCGAAGGAATACAGGGCAATCCCACAGTGAAATGAAGCAATGATTTAGAGGTTAGTGCAATGTTGGCTTTAATACACAGGTGGATACATTTATATTTGAGAATACATAATACGTGCATGTAAATGCCTTTTTATATAGCCATTTGGTAGTAGCACACTATTTTCTATGACTGCTCTGATTGACCTTTAAGGAAATCGGTCAACTTAATATTGCCTGAGCACTGAACATATTAGACCACTCTTTAGTCAACCAAAGCCTGCACTTACCAGTGTGAAGTACTAATGAGTACTTCAATAGGTCCTGCAGAAATGGCACATTGCACATGCGTGATGCCCCTTCTAACTTCCTCCACCGACCCGGGTCAGGCCCCTTTCCATATGTGGCAAAGGACTCTGATGCGTGTCTTTTGATTTGGCCTTATATGAAAACACTCATTTACTCACTTACTCATTCATTTATTTGCTGAATCACATGGGGACAGCTCTATATTCCGACTATAAATTGGTATAAATATATTGGTTGGGCATCCAACTCAGTTTAGTTGGGTTAGGGTTAGTGTAAGGGTTAAGATTAGGTCTGTCAGACCAATGGGCTGTTAAGGTCTGACTAAAGGGCTGTCAGAAGAATGGGATGTCAGAATATAGGGCTTTAACTAAACTGCTTTCTGTTACCATGGTCTTGGGGAGGCTGAAATTGTAACAGCTACTGGGCAAAAGTGGGGTATTCCCTAAACAGCTTCACCCAAACCATCACAGAGCAAAAGCACTCATTTACTTAACTGAAAATATTAGCGATGTGGGCCCGAAGTACCCTTTTTTATTATTTAAATTGAATATAAACAGTTGATTGGACAAAGGTTATGTAACAAACCCAATAACAAACAGTACAAAGATAAGAGCAGGTTTAATAAAGTACCAGTCCGTTACAGGGCCAACACATACACACACATAGACACACACCCACCCACACACACACACACACACACACACCTATGGGCAAACTACAACAGCCAATTAGCCAAATGTATTTGTCTTACCAGAGCACCTGGAGGAAACCCACGCAAGAACAGGGAGAACATCCAAACTTTACACAGAAACACCTTCATCGAGCCCAAGACTCAAACCCAGTACCTTCTTTCTGAGAGGCGAGAGTGCTACACTTGCAGTGTGCTGTACTTTTGTGGCAAGCGAAATAAATAAATAGAATGAAGACTGTGTTGGCATAGTTGAGGTTTTCTTTCAAACTTTTTTCTGCTGGTAATTCCACAAAAAAACAAAAACAAGCATATTTCACCTTAAAACATGTTTTATTTTAATACAGCTATATGATTAATAGGGTGAGATGGTGTTGTAGTGGCTAGCATGTCCGCCTCACAGAAAGAAGGTCCTGGGTTTGAATCGCAAGCTCAGGCATTTCTGTGTGGAGTTTGCATGTTCTTCATTTTTTTCCCGGGCACTCAAGTTTCCTCCCACAGTCAAAAGACATGCACATCAGGCTCCAAATTGCTCCTAGGTGTGTGTGTGTGTGTGTGTGTGTGTGTGTTGGCCTTGCAATGGTCTGGTGACCTTTGCCCAGTGTTGGCTGAGATAGGCTCCAGCCTCCCTGAGACCCTGATAGTAAAATGAAAATGAGTGAGTATATGAGTAATATCATTAATGCCATCACAACAGTGGACCATCTTTTGTATGAGCAGGTCAAAGAACACCTATCTTGGAAATACTATACATTAGACAGTCTTGAGTTGACACATCCTGTATTAATATACTGTAGTATGTTATTTTTTGGCAAACAGTGTGGACCTCATCTGTTAGAGTTTGACAAAAGCTTCAGAGTAGCTAGTGCTGAAAACTGAGGAATCAGCAGACAGAATGAGCTTTAAGCTGCAGCGTTGTTGTCCCAAAGGTTTTAACACTGGTTAAGCTAATGATTTTACCTCATCTTACCTGATATATCAGACAGCAGTTGTTCTCCTGAACAATCAATAGAGTCTCTCCCCACTCTCTCGAAGTCATTATATGCAGCAGTTTTTGTTTATGATGACCACTATTCAAACAGTAACCTAGTGTCATCAAGTTATTATTGAGTTACAGAGGGGTGAGAGTAAGATTGAGGCCGGTTCAACCCCCTGAGACTTGTGGAGCAATTTGTTGAAAGACGTGCCATGTTATTCATTATAGCAGAATCTTTGCAAAAGAAGAAAGCAGAGCTCTGAGGGAAACTAGCTTCAGAAATAGAACAAGGAAGCAGTTAGTTATCTTTTGTCTTCTGAACCCTGGTGGTTTCTCTTGAAAGGCACTGCTGCTTTAACTGCTTGCAGCGGTTCATGATAATTAAGAGATTCTTGGGTACTGAGAGTGACTGTGTGATTATAAAGGCACAAATGAATAATGCTCATCAATGCACAAATCCCCCTTTTTTGTGCTATAATATATGTACAGTGTAAGATATAATGGGCTGTTATGAATCTATGTCCCAAAACTTGAACAATCATTATACCTCCATCAATGTTTTTAACTGCACTGCATTCTGGACATTTGATCATCACTCTCACGCTCACTCAATCCCAATAGGGGTGTGGAAGGCTGGCGCCTATGTCTCCCGACACTGGGCAAAGGCGGGGTACACCCTGAACAGCTTGCCAGTTCATTGCAAGACCAAAACACACATGACTATTCACACTCACACCTAGAGCCAATTTAGAACAGTCAGATAAATTAATGTCCATGTCTTTGGACTATGGGAGGCAACCGGAGTACTCATAGGAAACCCATGAAAGCACAGGGAGAACATGCAAACTCTACACGGAAATGCCCTTGCCGAGCCCGGGATTCAACCCAAAACCTTGTTGCTGTCAAGCGTATGTGCAAACCACCATGCCACCGTGGATATTTGCTGTGTCCACTATTTCTGTGATTAATTTGTCATTCATATGACCTTAAATGTCACTGGAAAATAGTGGGGGATAAAATAAGCGCTTCTTCTTTTGCTTTTAGATGGTCCTGCTTAGTGTTCAATCTAAAATCTATCTATCCATCCATTATGTATAGCTCTTATCCATCAGGGCCACAGGGAATGCTGGAGTCAATTCCAGCTGACTGCAGACAACAAGAAGGTTCACCCTGGTTAGGTCACCAGTCTATCACAGGGCTAACATAAAAACAAACACCCATATTTACACAATTTAAATGCAATGGACAATTTAAAAGCAAGTTGACTTAATCGGCATGTTTTTCAACTGTGGGAGAAAACCAGAGAATTCCGAAGAAACTCACACAAACATAGGAAGAACATGCAAACTCCACACAGAAAGGCCTCAGTTGACCATGGGATTTGAAGCCAGCACCTACTCAATGTGAGAGGACAGTGATAATCACTGAGTCACCGTGCCACCACAAAAATGATTTATTTATTCATTAATTTTCTCATTATGTAGTCACATATTTTACATTGATGTTTTATGGCATAAGCAGCATGATTATTTGGCATTTTGCTGTAAGAGATATGGATTCTTCCATCAAATAAAATGATGTGTCTACACGGTGCTATACCAGATACCAGAAAAGGTGTACTCTAAGCTGCAGTGCAAAAATGAAGATTCAATCCGCAGACATTAATTATTTTGCTCAAATGCAGCTGTAAGTATAATCAAGCGCAGCCATTTCATATAGATAACTTTCCATAGTAGAGACTCTCACTCATTTGAAAAACTGCTTAATCCTGTTAGGTTCACGGGGAGGCAGACGACATTGGGCGAAGGCGGGGTACACCCCGAACAGCTCTCCAGACCATCGCAGGGCAACACACACACGACCATTCACACTCACACCTAGGGCCAATTTGAAACAGCCAGTGAGCCTACTGTGCATGTCTTTGGACTGTGGGAGGAAACCGGAGAACCCGGATGAAACCCACACAAGCACCGGGAGAACCTGAAAACTTCACACAGAAGCGCCCAAGCCTGGGACACGGGGGGTTTCCAAGAACAAACAGGAACCAAACATGGAGTAAATAAATGCTTGGATGGCTGTATGCATAGATGAACGAATAAATTGATAAATGGATGGATGGATAAATGAAAAAACACACATAAATAAGTAGGAAATAACCTTTATTATCAGGAACTCTATGAGAACTTTGCAAGTATGGATGATATGAGGGTGTGAGTCAGTACCATCCTATTTATTCTAGCTTCCATAGTAGCGTGGGGAATTTCAAAACTTCAGCTGAAATATTTGCCTCAGATGTTCAGTGATGCATTAAAAACAAAAAAAAAACCTTTTTACTTACACTATTCATAAGCTGAGATCTGGTGAGAGTAAAAGTCATATTATATGATTTACATAATTTTTCATCCTTGTCATGGCAATCAGTGAACTTTGTGAATGGGGTTTGGGGTTACTCTGAAAAAGTCCACTAGTGAAATGATGATGTACTCTGATTTACAATGACCCTTTTCTACAAGGGCAAAACGAGAGCGTTCTTCTGGTGCATACCACATTATGCACTCATCCACTTGTGGTGAAAAATTACTATATAACATTTTCCCTGTATTTCTGTAGACCAGTGCTTATGGTTTTTGCACCACTGATCTCTCAGATGTGCATTTATAATGAGGAATTTAATGAGGAATTTATGCCCTGGAGCCCGTCTATAATAATATATACTATAATATCCCTTTGTATAATATCCCTTCATATACTGATTGCTTAAGGTCCAGCTAAAAATATGATTGTACTGATGTTCTCCATCACTTGTAAATCAGTTGCTATTGTGTTTTTTTTATTTTAATATCGCTCTAATGCATGGACCTCACTTTTCCTCGCATTGCAATCAGTATTCTTATAGTAACAGTCAGTTCAGCAGTCATTGTCGCTGGAACGCTTTGAGACCTGCCACAATCCTAAATCTTATTTTCAAAGTTGGTCTTTTCATCCTCTAAATTTGAGGTCAGTTGGCATGCTCAGCATTTTGATGCATGCCAGAGAGCATAGCAGGATGTTAATTGCTTAATTGTATCATGCTGTACATCTGTCCGGAAGCATCTGCACTCATTATGCTTCTCTGGTCATTTATTTAGGTTATTCCTTTAATTTATCATCCATCTGCCCTGTGCACACAGACATTTATTATGAGTATAGGTGCGAATACAGGCACACACAGAATGTTGTTGCTATTGTTTTGACCTGAAATACACGTCTCCTTTCAAGTAAATTGATAAGCAGGCATATACAAATAAATAAATCATTAGATGTAAGATATCTTGCTTACATGCTTGATAATAGTGAGAGTGAAGAATTTAGGGTAAAAAGTCTGATAACACAGAAAGAAAAGTGTCATCCAATTTAAAGGTGATTTAAATTCCTGTAAGCATGAAAAAGCAAACAGGCAGGTGAATGATTAATAAGAATGTATGCATATTAATATATTATACAAGATAGATTTTGAAGAAAATTTCCATACATGCCTGCTAAGTAAATGTTGCTGGAGGACCCCTGTAGTAAATTTACATAAGAGATTTGGGACGGTACGGTGGTGTAGTGGTTAGCGTGTCTGCCTTATAGCAAGAAGGTCCTGGGTTCAATTCCCAGGCTCAGGTGTTTCTGTGTGGAGTTTACATGTTCTCTCCTTGCTTGCGTAGGTTTCCTCCAGGTACTCTGCTTTCCTCCCACAGTCTAAAGACATACACATTAGGCTAAATGGCTGTTCCAAATTGCCCTGTGAGAGTGAGTGTGGAAGATTGTGTGTTGGCCCTGCGATGGTCTAGCAAGCTGTTCAGGGTGTACCACACCTTCATCTAGAGTCGGCTTAGATAGGCTCAAGCCTCACTGTGACCCTAGTAGGCGGCTTAGCAAATGAGTGAGTGAATAAGTGATCTGTATATACGTCATGGGAATGTGTTCAGGAAATACTCATGGTCATTACAGTAAAAAACAAACAAATTTGTGTCCATGAAAGCTGTGAACAAGAAGTAGATCACATACCATGTTGTCAGGGGCACAGGCAAAAAACATGAAACAGAATCAGAGTCAGGAAACAGGCAGAAGTCAGGCAGTATGCCAACAAAGTTAATTGTTTGCATACATAAACAATGGCATAAACCAGGAACCAGAACCGTTGCCATAACAATATGCACAACAGCAAGAGACCCTGAGGCTTGGTATAGACATGGTATGTGACACTGATCATATACATCACAATGATTTGGTGAAATGAGTGTCCTTATAGTATACTTATTCATTCATCTATTCATTTTGTACACTGCTAAATTCTAATTAGGATCACGGAGAGCCTACTACAGCCTACTGTGCATGTTGTTGGACTGTGGGAAGAAACCGGAGTGCCAAGCACGGAGAGAACATACAAACTCCACACGGAATCGCCCAAGCCCAGCAGTCGGCCTTCTTCCTGTGAGGTGGACGTGCTAACCATCGTGCCGCCCTTTTATAGTAAACTGTGGTTGTGATTGTGTGATAGAGTTTAGGTGTAGGCAATCATATGATAGTTCTTGATGGCTAGTTGTCATAGTCATTAGAGGCCATATTTGTAGCCGGCACTGTGCTGCTTAATGTCGGATGTGATGTGACGTGTATGTAGGCTTTACCTGTGGTATATAAAATAGGAGGGTGGAGTCTATGGGTGTTAAAAGTGACCAAAAAAGGAAGTGAAGACATTAGCCATCATTTCTGCCTCCAAAGTCTTAAAATGTAACTTGACAAGTGAGCGACTGTTGAGCAGTTGAAAGTGTGAACGGAGGACTGAAATGCAGCCTCGTGAGGATGGTGTTCTGCTCGCAGATCCTATTCTGTGTGCACAGTCTAGAAATGGTCCCTTGTGAAAATGCTTTTCCTCTCACGGATGTTTTTGCCTGTGCTCATATCATATGTATGTGGATTTTGAAAAAAAAAAAAAAGGTATACACTATTAAGTCTTTTATATGTTTTATTGGTTGCCTTTTAAATGCTTGCTAATACTTGGTTTTGAATTGCTTTACCTGAAAAATAATCTAAAATGCTTCCTGGAGGCTCTTTACACTGAAGAAACCACCCTTTTTTTCCTGAAGGATATAAAGGAGTCTTTACCCCCCCCCCCCGGGTTACTTTGGATGGGAAATATAAAACTGTCATAATTTCTTATGGTCAATTTGTAGAAGGTTAATCAATTATAGTGCAGTCTTTGCAGATGTGTGTATGCACAAGTCCAAGATTTACAAAAACAAGGATTAATGCTACATGCCCCAATGTGTAACATTTGGAGTACCCAAACCTTGTTAGAGCAGCAGGTCCATTATAATACCCCACACCGCCACTCTAGCTAGTCTGAATAATTCATTCATTCATTCATTCATTTTCTAGGAGGCTGCCTCCCATCTTAGCCGACTCTGGGCGAGGGCGGGGTACACACTGGACAGCTCGCCAGGCCATTGCAGGGCAACAAAAATACAACCATTCACACTTAAAGGTGATTTGGAACAGCCAATTAGCCAACTGTGCATGTTTTTGAAATGAGGGAGGAAACCGGAGTACCTGGAGGAAACCCTCACAAGCACGGGGAGACCATGCAAACTCCACACTCTTGCTGTGAGAAAACATGCTAATCACTGCACCACCATACCGCCCTAGTCTGAATAATGTATATGACTTAAGAAACATAAATATAATAAATAAAGACAATAAGTCATTGAAAATAGCACATTTCTTGGGAAGAAATGTAACATTCAGTTTTATTATAATGTGTACAATCCCTGAATCAAACACATTCCCGTGTAATGCATCATATTTTTCCTCTGATGATCTCAGTGCAATTACTAACTCACTCATCTGCGGAACTGTTTACTCCTACTAGGGTTGCGGGAAGGCTGGAGTCTATTCAGCCAACTCTGGGCGAAGGTGGGGTACACCCTGAACAGCTCAGCAGCCATTGCAGGGCCAACACATACACAACACATACACAACCTACTGGAAATTTGGAACAGCCAGTGAGCCTAATGTACATGTCTTTGGACTGTGGGAGGAAACTGAATTGCCAAGAAGAAACCCACGCACGCACAGGGAGAACAAGCAAACTCTACACAGAAA
The DNA here is from genome assembly GCA_030014195.1 of Neosilurus mollespiculum. NCBI lineage: Eukaryota > Metazoa > Chordata > Actinopteri > Siluriformes > Plotosidae > Neosilurus > Neosilurus mollespiculum. The sequence continues at coordinate 24,232,170 of JAQMYF010000025.1, forward strand.
TGCCCTGTCGAGCTCAGGACTCAAATACAGGAGCTTTTTGCTGTGAGTCGGATGTGCTAACCACTATGCCACCCTGTCGCCCTTATAACATTCATATGAAGTACACAGTACAAGTTAGTGGAATTCCATTAAAATTGTATCTTGCATTTCACCAAGACTTGGCTTGTTCTGACACATTGCTGGCAGAAAAAAGGTATTCCAGAGATTATTATGATTCATCCATGGCTAGTAGCCTATCCATGCACAATTAATAACCTCTGTTCAACAGGGCTAGGGAATAGCCAGACAGAAGAGGTCAGTTGAAGAACCTCATGAAGAAGGTACAACCTAAGTGTGTTCTACTAGTGGCAATTAACCACAGTGTTTAAGTGCTATAATTGGCGATACGAGGTTAAGCAGTTCAATTGCTTTATGCGTAGATAGAGAGAGGAAGTCACGGCATTTTAACATGACTGTACTTTGAAGTATAAGCATTTGCATATGCTTTAAGGATTATTTAAAGTAAAAAACAAAAAAACAAAAAACAGCTTAATGGTTTATTTTGGTTGATGACGGTAAGGTAAGAGGTAGAATTTGGTATTACTAGCATTCAATAGTGCATTAATCATTGTGTCAATTGAAGGATATGTTTATTCTCATCTTTATTGTATTTATTTATTTTTTTGATTAACGTTTCCTTCTCTTTTTTTAAATGCTATTATTATTATTATTATTATTATTATTATTATTATTATTATTATTATTATTATTATTATTATTATAATTATTATTATTATTATTAGCTTAAAGTGACAAGTTAATCAGGCATTTTAGAGATACTAAGCAATGAGCAGCTCCCAACTGCTTTTGCACGTTGTGAATAATTCAGAAGCATGCTCAGTAGTTCAGTGTTCTGGCCCAGCTGCCATGGGTGTCCTCTCATATTCCCAGATCTGCCAGACTCAGACTAATCACATGCTCACTGATACATTTCTAATTATATCATATCACCTTCAAATGTGTTTCTCAGCAGGCGGTATTTGTGTGTGTGTGTGTGCGTGTGTGTGTGTGTGTGTGTGTGTGTGTGTGTGTGTGTTTATACGTGTTATGATTTTAAATATTAATGCTCTTTGCAGTACAGTGTTTTCTCAGTTATTTTAGCTAGATGTTGAACTGTGATAAGTATTTAATCACAACCTGACACACAATGATCAAAAATTCAAGAACTGTTCCTGTTGCAAATGAGCACAGTGTAGCAGTTATGTGCATACAGCAAAAGCAAGCAGTAAGACTCTTGAGTCAGTATGCTACATGAAGTCATGCTTTCAACATCAGGCTCTGCTACATGTTTTTTGTGAAAGTTGTTTGCATGTATTTTCTATTACTATGGACCGGCAAGTCAGACTTGCAGAACTGGCAGCGGAGACCCTTGACATGCGACATGCTTGAGTATGCCTATGGCAATGTGGCAGTGAGCCGGCTTGGGGTGTTTTGAGTGGCATTTGTTTGTCAAGAGGGGGCAAAACGGTGATGTGGTGCCCCTCTTAAAATACCACTCACTGGCAAACCACATATCCTACCTTATATGAAAACTTTTATTTATTTATTTTTTTTCATTTACCAAAACTAAACTTAAATTGAGTATCAAAATTTAATTTAATATCTAGCTCTCTGAGCAATTAAAATGTCAAGTGTGCTGCTCAGTCATATGTTTTGGTCAAAATCTGCTTAATCCAGATATGAGTTTCATTTCTTGTATAGAAAATCTAAGTTGTTTTAGCACTAATATACATTAGTGTGTGTGTG
>JAQMYF010000025.1:24271679-24283982 GCA_030014195.1 Neosilurus mollespiculum
TATATAATATTAGACAAAAACTGGCTTTGTTCTGAATACTGAGCTCATATCCATCCTTCTCACTAGATTATAGAAGGGCTTTCTGTTGTAATCGTTGTAGTTATGTCCATATTGTATTATAGGCCTTTTGTGTTTATTTTTTGCTGTGGACATGTATGATGTATTATTCATTCACCTTTCCTGTTCCTGCTTCTGAGCTCGGGTTCCTGCTTCTTTTGCGATTCCATGTGTTGTTCCTACATCCACATTGATTTCCTGCGATAGATCCTGGTCAGTATATAGCAGTTAGATTGCTAGGTGAAATATTGAATGAATAAATGAACTCTGAATGCAAGTACCTTTTCCTGCATATGTTGATAACATATGTATGTATTCCAGTCAGTTCAGCCGGATGTTCAACAAAAGGTGGAGGTTCCATTCAGTTTTATTTGTATAGCATTTTTTACAACTGAAATTGCCGCAAAGCAGCTGTGCGTAATAAAACACATTTGGTTAAAAATTTCAATTTCAATTTTAAACATTTTACTATCAGACCTATACATTCCTTATGAGCAAGCCTGCAGTGATGGTGGCAAGGAAAAGTTTCCCCAGACGACAAGAGGAGGAAACCTTGAGATTGTGGACAGATATTGAATACTTATCTATGTACAACATTTATTCTTTTTTAAACCATTTTATGACATGCACTTGAGAAACATCTTTTTCAAATCAGATTCCAGGCCTAAAGTATGTTTCAGACACAAAGTTCTACATTTTCAGTGCAAGAAGAAATGATATCGGTGTATTTGGGGTGATTATCTCCTAAAAATGTACATCTTTGCTCAATTTCCAAACCCCTAATAGACACAAGCATGCTTTAGGCTAAACTACCCCAATAATTATTGAAACTCATAATGGCAGCGATTTGAGAGGAATCATTATCACTGAATCATTATCACTGCATTATTTCGACACAAAATTTCCGAGGAACTTTAGAAAAATTATCCTGTTGGCAAGAACAGCAAGGTTTTGTGTGAAAAAAAAAAAAGATATATTTCTAATAACAGATAAAGATAAAATAAATTCTTGCAAAATTTCAGGAACAATTTTAGATGTTATTGGGCAGCACAGTGGAGTAGTGGTTAGCGCTTCTGCCTCACAGCAAGAAGGTTTTGGATTTGAGTCCCAGCCTCAACTTGGGTGTTTCTATGTGGAATTTGCATGTTCTCCCTGTACTCGTATGGGTTTCCTTTGGGTACTTGGTTTCCTCCCATGGTCTAAAGACATTTACATTAGGCTGAATGGCTGTTTCAAATTGCCCCTTGGTGTGAAAGAGAGTGTGAATGGTTGTGTAACTGTTGGTCATGTGATGGCCTGGCAAGCTGTTCATAGTTTACCTGAATTTGGCCGGAGTTGGCTGGGATAAGCTCTAGCTTTCCTGCAACCCCAATCAAAGATAAAGTGGTTCAGAAAATGAATTAAATGAATTTATTAAAGTTATATGTAGTGTTATAACTGTGACATCATTTGTGATTGACTTTGCTTCTTGTTACAATAACATGTTTTATAAGAAATTGATAAAAAAAAATCTTAGAAATTACATTAGATGATGTGTATGAACAAAAAAGTTACAGATGAATAAAAGTTCTGAGTTTTATCAAAAATAGTTTGTTTGTTATCAAAGAACCTTTTTCTCAAATAGTGACTTGCTAATTATGCCCTTCTGTGCCCTTCGGTGGTACTTCTTTTTGTTTAAATGTGTGTAATTTTCACATTTACTTACTAATGTGCCTGCTTGAGTGTGTGTGTGTGTGTGTGTGTGTGTGGGTGTGTGTGTGTGTGTGTGTGTGTGTGCGTGCACATGTGTGTGCTTGATTGCATGTGAGTGTGAAAAACTGGAAGTGCAGCATCGGTGAAAACCAGGTGCTGTCCTTATGCTCTCAGCTTTTCAGTGCTTTATCACTGGTTTTGTAATGTATTTGTGTAAACTATGCAAAAGTGTTGACATTTTTATCAGTTGAAGGTGCAATTAACATTTACCCAGGAGACTGCTGTGGCCATGTTGTTAGTAATGCTACAAATTAAAAAAATATTTAATGCATGTTAAAGTTTGAAGCTACATGGCCATGAGTTCTTGCTGGGTCAGTGCACTCGCAGCAAAACAAAACCACAAGTGCACACAGAGAAAGACCACTGAGTGCTGAGTTTGCCATTTGACCCATTTTATAACAGCACACCTGCATACCAACAGAGGATGGTGTTACCGTGTTGTCCATTCCTCTAATAAGAATCGAAACAATTATATCTTCTGACAACCGTAGTCATGGAGGGCATATAAAGCAGCTGGTACTTGAATTTGAATCTTGACTGTTGGCAACAGTTCCGCACTGCTGAACAATGTTTTTACTGGATGTCTCCACAGGGAAAGATCAAACAGACTACAAAAAAATTAGTAGCCATAAGCCTTTTGAGTGCATGAGCTTTCCAAATAAGATAAGTTAATCAAAGAAGTAGGGATTATAAATGTAAAACTAGCTTCAGCTCTTAGTCCCTGTTGTATGTTTACTGTGATAGACTATACTATACAAAAATATGCAAGCAGAAATTTTAATTAGCACACACTGCATGGGAATGGCGCACTCTGATCGGTCAGCTTTCTTGGAATTGAACAACATTGGACTTTATTCACTAAACAAATCTCACTTACCCACTTTTCATGAAGATTCTGGCATTAACCCATATTTTCTTATTTGGGATTTGTTCATAGCTATGAAGAGTATTTACAAATAGGAAAGATATTTATTTATTTATAATATATATTCATCCATTCATTCGTTTTATAAGCCACTTACTCGTAAATAGGGTCACAGGGAGGCTGGAGTACACCCTGAACAGCTCGCCAGGCCATCGCAGGGCCAACACACACATGACCATTCACACTCACACCTAGAGGCGGTTTCGAACAGCAAAACAGTTGGCTAATTAGTTGGAAAATAATTGCATGGTATTGTTTACCTATAATGATGGTTAGAGCAGCAACTGAATGAAATCCCTTGAGTCTTCAGTATTGGGGAATTTAATATGTCTGGCTATTTTCTGAAATTTCCCTGTGGCCAAACAAGTACCTGAACATCTCGTTTGATCAGAGTTTGCTGAGATAGGCTTCAGTCTCCATGTGACCCCAGGAGGAGTTAATGGTTTAACAAATGAATGAATGATTGATTGAAACAAAAGATATGAAGGATAGTTAGGCATATATGGTATATAGTTAGCTTGCTTTAGTCACATCAGAGTGAAATCCTGCCAGAGAGGTTTACAGGGAATCTGACTGAGATCCATTATGTCCATGAAAGCAGTGATGTAGTTGAGGAACGGTAGAAGTTCAGGAGTTCTGGTCTACACCACTATCACCTCCAGATTAAATCAGAATAAATGTAGCTATTTAGAGTACTAATCAAATACTTTTAATGGCATTGCATTACAATGCATTTCATCCTTCCGTTTCTTATTACCCGACTCTTATGAAATTTAATAGAGTCACAGGTTTAATCCATTCACATGACCATTGCTGGTTCAAATCCAGAGATTCTTGAGATCAGGTTGAAACCCCAGTTCAGTCTCTCTTTGTCCTTATCTCCCTCAGCCTCAGGGTAAATATCCTTCTCTAACCTTTTACTTCTGGGATATCATTGCATATAAAAGAAACGTTTCCATGCTATGCTTGAACTTTCTCCTTTATCCCTTAAGATATGTTTCTGTCGCTCTGCGTATGGGTCACTACTGATTTACATCCTTTAACGGAGTTTATGCTTTGTAAGTTACGAATGCCTCCTGTTTGCTGTAGTCAAATGTCACTGAATCTCATATGTTTTGTCGTGGAAGAGTAGAGCCACTGTGAGGGAAACGGAATGCTTAATGTGAACAGAGCCACTTGGGCATGAAAGCTTGTGGCTTTTCAGATGCAGTCAGTATTGGGTTTAGAGGGCAGGCACCAGTGAACTGTTTGAGACACAATCTAAGGAGCCAGTACAACAGTCCACTATAATAGAACAAAGACATAATCAGCCCATGAGCATGCCATGTAACCTTTTACCCGGCATGACACGACTTCTAAGTAATGGACCAATACCCTCTATGAAAACTCCATGAAACAGCAAAGATATGTAGGAATAAAGTGCACACTGCACAGAAATTTTCTATCCTGAATTTTGCTGATGCATTACAATGAATAAATGTCAAGGTCATAATAGACAGAATGGGGCGGTAAGACCAATCCTTCCAAAAAAGGAGATAAATTATTAACACAGGAAAGTTAATACTTAGTAGTATTTAAATAGTAGCGTAGTATACAAGTTATAAACAATATTTCAGAAATACTGTATAAATGTATGTAGGAGTCAATACATTCTCAACATCAGACATTACTATAAAGAAAGAAATAATGTTAAGAAATGGGAGAGAAATTTATAGCCTTATAATGCTCAAGAACTTGAGGTAGAATTTCACAAAAATACGTGTGACTGCATGATATAATGCGCTGAATCACATACTATTTTGAAAGTTGCCAAACAAGGTAGGTAAATGATCATTTCACTCGCTCATTTGCCAAACCGCTTACTTCTATTAGGGTCACGGGAAGGCTGGAGCCCCTCTAGCTGACATGGGGTGAAGGAGGGGTTCACCATTAAAGCTCAGCAGACCTTTGCAGGTCAATATACACAATCACTCACACCTAGGGGCAATTTGGAACAGCCAATTAGCCTAATGTACATGTCTGGCCTGTAAGAGGCAGCAGGATCATGAGGAAAGCATACAAACTTTATACAGAAATGTCTCGAGCCCGGGACTCGAACCCAGGAGCTTCTTGTTGTGAGGTAGAAGTGCTAACCACTATGCTACCATGCCACCATGATCAATTAAGCCAATTTTAGTATAATGGCAATATACAACATACAAATGTGTCATTTCAATACTTTCTTTGGTTTCTATTTTTCGCTTGTCTATTGGTTTTCTGTTACATCTTGTTACACTAATTACCTACTGTAGATGGCATTTTCTATTACTGTTTTGTCAGCGGTAGGCATGGAAAGCATCGGATGCCCCTGCTCTGAAATGTTGCATTGGATGTGCTGTTAGACCATACTGATCATATACTGCTTTCACTGAGTCAGGTGTTGGACATACTGAGTTTATTGTGCCCCACCAGGCTTATCATGACAGAGATGCTACTGCTAAAAAAAAAAAAGAAAAAACAGCATGAAAGCACTTATAAAAGCATAATATTAAATTCATTATCCATTATCTATTTTGCTTATCCATCAGGGTTGCAGGGAAAGCTGGAGCCAATCCAGGCTGACTTCAGGCGAGAGACAGGGTACACCAAGAACAGGTTTCAAATCCACTGCAGGGTTAACACAAAGATGAACAATTATTCACACTCACATTCACACCTACAGGCAATCTAGAGTGTCCAGTTGACCTTATCCGTATGTTTTTGGACTGTGGGGGAAACCAGCACACCTGCAGGATATCCAAACAAGCACAGGGGGAACATGCAAACTCCACATGGAAAGGACCCAGTTGGCCACAAGATTCGTAACAAGAACCTTCTTGCTGTCAGTGGGGGAGTGTTAACCACTACACTACTGTGCCACCCATTTATATTACAAAAAACAACAACAACAAAAAACAATAACCAAAAAAAAAATTTACTTTGAATATCCCATCATCCATGATTTTGCTATTTTTATTTTTCTGTTACAAATCTGTGCATCTTTGAAACCATACCAGATGTGTTGTTTTTATAAATTTATTTTGTCCTGAGGCAGAAAAACTTTTTCTTTTTTTATATTATTTAACTTAATGATTTTGAAAATAGAAATAGAATTGAAAACACCTTCTTTAGTTATTTGATTAATAATCATACATACATGATATATAAATTCCTCATATATATTAATTGAAAAGGTTTTCCTTTCTATGTTGGGATGTGACCTTGTCATTTGCTCTGCACTGAAACTGCAGCACTCGGAGCTCCATTCATTCTGATTTGGGTTTGAGTTGACCTCTCAGTCCAAAGCTCCTGCCCGTCACGCTGCTGCACTCTGAGCTGTGCTGAAGCTGGATAAGCTTTCTTTAGCTCCGCTGAACATCACTGTAGAGGTCACTCAAGGTTACTCTAATTACTACTCTGCCGTTTGCCTGACCATTGTGCAGGTTATTTGTTTTCTTTGGTATACTCTCTGGAGACAGATGGCCAGATGTTCTAAACTGATTGTGTCTGTTCTCTTTGCATTCTGTACAAAACAAAACTTTGCATGTTGTATACAAAACTAGTATAAAGTCTAAACTTGCAATTTAAGTGCAATTTAAAGTGGTTTGTGATAATAAAAAACACATAGTAGAATGAAGAAACCATCGTGAATATTTAGAAAACCATGTTTTTTTGTACCAGTGTTGCTCAGCGGAGAACCAGTTAGTTACCATAGAGTATGGCTTGGACGGTTGAACTGCGTCCTGTCCAGTGTCCGAACCTGTCCACCACAGAAAACCTAATAAGGCTGCCATTCTGAGTGACTGAGTTGATGCTGATTGGCTGTTATCTATCATTGACTTGCATGACGATGGGCAGCAGTTAAACAAAAACAGACTGATTATAAATAATGAAACTGAAACCCAAAAAATAGAGCCTCATCACTTCTCAGACTCACACAGAAAAAAGCAAAGGAAAACACACAGTCTAACTCAGGTAGACATATATATAAATGTTTGTGGAGCAAATTCCGAAATCAAAGGCTTTAAAGAACGTGAACACATTAAACGGATAGTTAAAATAACAAAACAGGTGATGCAATTGAAAAGAAAACCAGTGTTAACCTTTCCTGCTTCTCTCCAGACCATAATTTTATGAAACACAGGAGGGATTTATCAATTTATTTTCTCCAGTGCTAGAGTTATTGCTTACTCTGGGATTCAATCCTCTTCCCCCTTAGACAGCAATCGAGAAGCAAAAAGAATAGAATTCTTGATGCTGATGAGCTGCAGAATTTATTAATATGCAATCTGTAACTTCACTGTACTTACGGTGCCGTAGTGGTAAGCACATCCACCTCATAGCAAGAAGGTCCTGGGTTCGAGTCCTGGGCTCTGGAGTTTCTGTGTGGAGTTTGCATGTTCTCCCTGTGTTTGCACAGGTTTCCTCTGGGTAACCCTGTTTCCTCCCACCATCCAAAGACATGCGCATGAAACTAATTGGTTGTTTCAAATTGCCCCTAGTTACGAGTGTAAATGATTGCATGTGTGTTGACTTGTAATGGTCTGGCAAGCTCTTCAGGGTCAATCCTGCCTTCACACGGTGCTGGCTGAGATGCACGCCAGCCTCTCCAATAACCTAATAGCTGGATTAAGCAGTTCGACAAATTAGTGATTGACTGATTGCATATATGTATATTAATTTATTATTGGCTAGACAACCTATATTTCCTCTTTTAGGTTGAGTTTTTTTTTTATGGCTCAGTGATAAACCACTTTGCTTGTGTTTTAAAAATCAAGCCAGAACATTTTTCTCTGTTCTTCTCAAGTTTTAAACTAAGGTTCTTTCAACCTCTCAGAGGACTCTGTCATGAAATTTCCTTTCGCTGTGAACATTTCCAACAGCGCTAGAGCATATTAAATGTTAAGGACGGTTACTCTTCTATACTTTACTTATATGTAACTTCTATAATAAGTTAAGAAAACCTTAAATTTCAGAATACTGAACTGAGGAGTACCAGAAACCCCTGGCAAAACTGATGGCATCCATGGCTTGTCTTTTTCCCATGTTAAAAGACTGTCCTAGTAACATTTTGACTCTTGTAAGCAAAGCTCTAATGGGAACTTAGGGTCAATGGGATGCTGACGTGTAGATAAGGGCCTTCATTTCATGACAGATTGCAAAGAAGACAGCAAACACTTGGTTGTGTTAAACCACTGCTCAGAATTTGCTAAGTCACAATGAAACTTGTCTCTGGCTGATTGATAAGGCTCTTTTTTGTGACTTGCTGGTGGAAACGGTGCTGCCTGTGCTGGCCAACATTAATCAGACAATGGCTGACACTCTTCCTTCTGTTATAGTACAAAAGGCTTCAGGAACTGAATACAATGCTCTGCTTTATCAACTACGATCCCTAGTGATGTCTCGATGGAGGGCACAATATAAATATTTAGTGTGAATTATTTCCTACTTGCTGTCTTTCTTCTGTGTGCCTCTGCTCAGATTAGCAGTGGTATGAATTCTTTATTAGGGGTCCTGTCAGAGTGCCTTTGTGGACTTATGCGTGGTTGTGTCAGAATTCAGGGGAAGTGCACTCACCATGTTCTCTTCAGAGTCCACAGATGCAGTAATGGAGTGTGGCCAACACCACTATACATGTTCTGCCCTACTAATTAACCTCAAATCTAATTATTGCTGAGAATTATGTGCCAAATCTCTCAAATTGTAGTATAGTTGACCAAAAGAGAGCTCGTTGTTTGCATTCTATTAGGTAAGAACCATCCCTGATGTATATAAGATCACTAAAGCAGACTTGTGGTGATATTATTGTAATTATTTTTATTACCTCCACCCAATTTGAGAGCTATTGTAATCAGTGGCATTTGTGAGTCAGTCTGTCAGTTTGTTTGTAACGAAATTCTGACCACACTCATGCCCAGATTTTCACCAAACTTGGTGGGGAAAATACTGTACCCAAGTCCCAGAGATGACTTGATTTTTGAATGTCTGGGTTAAGGATGAAGGTCAAAGCAAGGTCACAATGTTTTGGAGATAGAGCACTGATATCCTTGAAGAGGAGTGCTAATTTTATTAATTTATTTATATTTTCAAAGCTCTCCATATACAGAGATGGGAAGCAAATATACAGCTCAGGAATCTTGTCTGATCAACATTCTAATCTGACCCACAACATGAATTTACAATTCATTCATTCATTTTATAAGACGCTAATTCCTGATTAGGGTTGCAGGGACGCTGGCACCCATTTCAGCCGACACTGGGTGAAGGCCTGGCACACCCTGAACAGTTCGGCAGACCAGTGCAGGGCCAACACACATACAACCATTCACACTCACACCTAGGGGCAATTTGAAACCACCAATCAGTCTACTGTGCATGTCTTTGGATTGTGGGAGGAAACCGTAGTATTGGGAGGAAACCCATGCAAGCATGAGGAGAACATGCAAACTCCACACAGAAACGCCTGAGCCTGGGAATCGAACCCAGGACCTTCTTGCTGTGAGGTGAATGTGCTAACCACTTTCATACTTTATATTAAAATAATCTTGTGGGTCATAAGTAAATAAATGTTTTGAGTAAGAGCTATTCTTTGTTATTCAACTAGGGTCACAATAGCAGAATCAACTCAAGGCCATTAACATAATTCATCATAAAGCTGAAAATTTGATGTATAATTCCAAAACTTCATGACTGTCTAAATAAATGCTCTCCAGAATGTATATGAGCCTGCCCTCAGCGATCGGTCTTGCTCTAGTATTAGCAGCTCATTAGCATTGAACATAGTTTGCAGGTGTTTTGCAGGTGTTTGACTGTGCCTCTTCCCAGACATTATTCCCTTCACCAATCATTACTTGTTTGAGAAAATTAAAGGTCGGGTGTCATTTAGAAAAAGGAACAGATTTGTGATATGTTTTGGAAGAGGGTTTTGCAACTTGGGGATTTTTAATTCTGGAATATGTTGTTTCTTCAGACTGAGTGAGAATGTGATTCTGTCCTCATACTGTTAGGGTTTTACCCTTAGTAAGAGTGGTTACAAAACTGTTGTGCTTGAGTCAGTAACAGTGGTAATCTACATTGACTTTCAATTTACTTTCTTTTTTATACATAAATTCCTGCTCTGTTTAATTCATCCTGGCCTTGATCCTGCTTAATTACAAAACCTGCACACTTACACCATGTCCACATGTTAAGGTCAAGTGATACTGGATTATAAGTGATGCCGACGTTTAGGCTTTTTCTGTGTGTGATAAAGCTTTCATTGTCATCACTCGCAATTTATAGCATTGTCTTCCCAAAAACCTCAGGGGAAATCTCTCTCTTTCATAACTGAAAAGTCATCCTAAATCTAACCTTTTCTCCTGGTGTCATTTAGGGTTTATTTATTTATTTATTTATTTATTTATTGATGTTTGATGTTGTTGATGTTTGTTTTGTTTTGTTTGTTTTTTACTCTTTTACTTCATATAGATGCATGCATTGTTTATTGTTTATGATTCAGAAATAAAAAAGGAGTTTTGTTCAAAATATTCTGAGAACCAATATCTCTATGATACAGTAAACTGTTTAATGTTGTTGTTTTTAATTTCAGCCAAAATACCAAGTATAATTTGTCCCAATTCCTTGGATATGGTCCATGATTCACAAACAAAATAGTCAAGTTCTTCACTTTCATGCTATTTATTTGCAAGATTTGTTGTTGAGCACACTGTACTGTAGCCCATTGTTGTGGTAGCTGGAGTTTAACCGATTAAAGATAACAGATAGGAAATTGCCCTGACATTGCTTCATCACAGCCTCACAACAACAGAGAAAGCAATCAGTGTCTGAGTAAAAAGAAGTGATAGACATGATGGGCACCATTATTTGTACAGGAATGAAAGGTCAGTGCACACACATGTAATGAAATGATATTGAGGTACTGGGTTTGTCCTTCAATACTGCTCTCTTCTGGATTTTGCTCATTTTGCTGTGAAAGCATTGATGGAACCCAGGCTTCTGAACTGGGTGACAAGCACAGCAGATCATGGGCTGTGAAGATAGGTCCATTAGGACCTATTAGAATTACATTCTTTGCTTACAATTTCATTTCATTTTACATCTTACATTTTGGATCATTTGGTGGAGGATGAATGTAATTACCTCAGGACATTGTGTGATACTTTAAACATGTAAGTGAAAGTGGGCACATGTTTTTAAGAACATTAGAAGCCATGAAAATCATACAAATTATTAACTATACAAATTAGACTGAGGAATATTTGCTCAAACATGGATACTAATTTTTCTCTTTATTTTAGCCATTATGCGGTTTACTTTGTTGTGTGCTTCAGGTCTCTGTCATGTTGAAATGTGACCCTTTTTCTCATTGACAACTTTCTGGCATGGATTTGATGATATTTTGTCCTATCTATTGTTCCTTCTATCTTGACAAGTGCCCCAGTACCTACTACAGAGAAACACCCCATAGCAGGATGCCACCACTACGACTACACTTCTCTGTAGTTATGGAGTTGGACTTGGAAGGCAAACTGTATTGACTGTTTGGCACTGAATAGTTTGATTTTTGTCTCATCTTACCATAACATCTTTTTCCATTTGACCTCAGAATTTTTATGGTGACTTGATGTGGCTTTTCTTGAGGAGTGGCTTTCTTTAGCAAACCTCCTATACAAGCCAGATCTATGGAGTATTTGTAATATTGTATCGTGCACACAATGACCACCATTTGACAAAAATTCCTGTTCAAACTTTGTTGTCTTTCTGATAAGTTTCCTCCTAACTCTTCCATCCAATTTGTCGGGACGGCATGATCTGGGAAGGGTCCTTGCAGTACCAAACACTTTCCTAGCAGTAACAAACACAAAGACATGTGCATGTGCACAACTTTATAACTGAGATTTTTTTGACAGTGCCTTGCTCCCCATAGTTGATTGATTACTTTAAGTTACAATTCCAAGCACTAGAATAGCTATTTTAATGTTGATCTAATCAGAAGGACTGCAATTGATCACAGGTGGAAGCAAATTAGCTTAGTGTTTGAGTTTACAAATATTATTTACCATCGAGGTCATTTAAGCATCTCAGTAGATTTATGTATTTACATATTTATTTATTTGTTTGTTTTTGGACTGTTGCTATTATGTCTTTCATTTGGCTCTCATACATTATATGAGAGTTAATAAAGCTGGAAATATATTTTTTGTGTCTTCATATCAGGCTACAAAGCAACAGAATGTAAATATTTTGAAAAGGTGGTTCTTTTCTATGTCCACTGTGTATATAATTAATGATCTTCAAGGTTTCTCACGAAATAAAGCACATCAATTAAATACCTACTGCCCCTCACTGTGTAGTAGGACTTTGTACTGGTTTTATAAAGATTAATCTGCTTTTGCCGATCAGATTTTGATAGCATGCAATCTAGTGCAGGTGCCCCTCATGTTTAAAACATCAACGTTATATTGATCAGCAATGAATAATGTGTCTCAAGTGGTCTTTATGATCTACACTGATCTGCGATGCAGGCATAGTGACAGTAAAGAGTGTGTGTA
>JAQMYF010000025.1:24300975-24310975 GCA_030014195.1 Neosilurus mollespiculum
CTGAGATGGGCGCCAGCCTCCCCGCGACCCTAATTAGGATTAAGCGGTTCAGAAAATGACATGACATGACATTATTGTTTCTGCTAACGACACTCTCCATACTACTGGTCTGTAATACTAAGCGGCAGTCTGTTAAGAATAAATTAAGTCTAATCATAATCGATCAGTCAGAATTGTGTGTTCAGAATCTGTCATTCCCCAGATATCTGGGCTATTTTAGGTAAGAGGCATATAAATGGAGAGCATTATGAAGTGAGGGAGGAAAACACAGAGCAAGTGAGAGACAGAGAGATATACAGAATGCACCCACAATACATCCTAACATGTATTATATTTAAACTATTATTATAAATTAGGATATTTTTTAAGGTTTGCACTTGCTTAGACTTTTTTTTAGCTTTAAGTTAGCTAGCTTTATCATAATAATGCTCTCCAGGTTGGGAAAAAATGTTGGGGGTGGGTTGTTTGGGTACTTATTGAATGAATTACTGCCTCAATGCGGTGTGGCATGGATGCTATCAGCCTGTAGCACTGCTGAGGTGTTATGGAAGACCAGGATGCTTCAATAGCCGCCTTCAGCTCTTCTGTATTGCTTGGTCTCATGTCTCTCTTCTTTCTCTTGGCCCATGTCCCATAGATTCTCTATGGGGTTCAGGCCAGGTGAGTTTGCTGTAATCCCACGGTCATTTAACCAGGTTTTGGTACTTTTGGCAGTGTGGGCAGGTGCCAAATCCTGCTGGAAAATGAAGTTAGCATTTCCATAAAGCTTGTCTGCTGAAGGAAGCATGCTCTAAAATGTCTTGGTAGACGGCTGCATTGACTCTGGTCTTAGTAAAGCACAGTGGACCAACACCAGCAGATGACATGGCTCCCCAAACCAACATAGACTGTAGAAACGTCATACTGGACTTCAAGCATCTTGGATTGTGTGCCTCTCCATTCTTCCTCCAGACTCTGGGACCTTGGTTTCCAAATGAGATGCAAAATCTGCTCTCAACAGAAAAGAGGACTTTGGACCATTGAGCAACAGACCAGTACCCTTTTTTTTAGCCAGGGTAAGATGCTTCTGACGTTGTTTGATGTTCAGGAGTGGCTTGACAAGAGGAACACGACATTTGAAGCCCATGTCCATGATCCGTCTGTATGTGGTGGCTCTTGATGCACGAACTCCAGCCTCAGTCCACTCCTTGTGAAGCTCCCCCACACTTTTGAATGCCCTTTTACTGACAATCCTCTCGAGGCTGCGGTCATTCCTGCTGCTTGTGGACCTTTTTCTTCCACACTTTTCCTTTCACTTAGCTTTCTATTAATGTGCTTTGATACAGCACTTTAAGAACATCCAACTTCTTTTGTAATTACCTTTTGAGGCTTTCCCTCCTTGTGGAGGGTGTCAATGATGGTTTTCTGCACAACTGTCAGGTTAGCAGTTTTCCCCATGATTGTAAATTCTACTGAACCAGACTGAGAGACCATTTAAATGTTCATGAACCCTTTGCAGGTGTTTTTGATTAATTAGCTTTTTAGAGTGTAACACTTTGAGCCTGCAATATTGAACCATTTCACAATATTAAAATTTTCTGAGATTTTGGATTTCGGGTTTTGGATTTGGGCTGTAAGCCATAATCATCAAAATTATAACAAATAAACACTTGAAATATTTCACTTTGCATGTAATGAGTCTATATAATATATTAGTTTCACCTTTTAAGTTGAATTACTGAAATAAATGACCTTTTGCTTTTGAAAGTCCAGAGAATACGTAGCAAGGCCACTGAGACAATTGCTCTTTAGAGAATTTCTCCAAATCATCCAAGATTTTTTTGATAAAAATAATAATTTCAGATTTTTGTTTTTCAGAGATTTGTTTTTGATTAAATGCATTTCAAATTAAAGGTTGAAATGTATTAAATTTTTTAAAATTTATATATATATATATTTTTTTGAAGTATGTGATGAAGCTACTTTCCCAAATGTGGTTCTTTTATACCGCTTTTCAGTAATCTTTACAAGGGATGCCAATAATCATGGAGGACACTGTATATTGAAGTAGACTCATATCCATGAGCAGTGCTGTATCTAACACCATCCATCTTGTAACTAACACCATGTCAGTTGGTTTGTGATTCACAATGGCCACTTTTGCTTGACTTGGAAATCTAAACGCAACAAATGCTCCATAAAATTGTTCGTCACAAAATCAGCTTCTTGTTTTGTGATTAGAGAGTGTGACCTCCAAACATTTTTGCTCAGTTTGAGCTGGTGTAATGTGCACTGTATGTACAAAAACCCAAAGCTATGCTGTATTTACAGGAACGCATGGGGTGGCATTGTCCTGCCACTGATTGGCCAGGAAGCACTTAAAATGGCCAATTATTGTAATGAAGTGTCAGACATGCAAGCCAGTGGGGAGAGTAGGTGGATATGAAGGAGAGGTTTTGAAGGCCAGTATGCTTTCTTAGTTGCTTTTTGTATGACCTCCAACAGAGTGATGTTCTTATCTCTGACCTGACTCGACTAAAAGCTTTTTTAAGTGTGAGTTCAGTTTTATTTTATTTATTTTTTTCCCTGAAAAAAAAGCCACACTGTATAAGCTACAATGTTGCTGCTATGATTGCAAAACGATGGTGAAATGAAACCAGAGAAGTCTAGTGATTTAATGCTGCATCAAATTTCGGTGGATTTTGTTCGGTGGTATTTGCAGGAGTTTTTGAAGTGTGTGCAGGAGAATGCAAATATTAATGAACACTTTGCAGAGTGTGGGCTCAAACATTAGGCTGTGATTAAAGAATAAAGGTTTTGCTGTCTGCTTTATGCTGCCTTGAAGAATCCAAGCAATATTTTCGAAGTGTAGATATTTTAGATTCCATGTCTTGCAAAGTTATTTGTTATTATGGCTTTGATCACTATATCTAAAATAGCTTTGTTATATGTAGTTTAATAAGTTTGCCAGACACATGATTAGACATAAATAATAATAAAAAACATTTATAGGATGTCAATTGCATTGTGAATGTTTGCCTTAACATAATTGATTGTGTGTGCCTTATTATTATTATTATTATTATTATTATTATTATTATTATTAATATTATTATTATGTACTAAGTTCCACAGCTATAGAATGAAAGCAGGAAGTGGTATTCAGTACTGAGGGCAAGTTACTTCTCGTAAAATTAGACCCCAAGTACTTTCCTGAGGAGGACGTGGTTCCAAGTAAAGCCTTCTTCTGTCATAGCTCAATCTTCATGTCAACTGATTCTACTTTAGGCGTTTGGCATGATTGTGCCCAGGATGCCAAACACCACTGGAATCACTGTTGCCTTTATATTCCACAACCCTGCTATTTTGCTTCGCAATCTTGATGATTCTCAATCCTCTACCTTTACTTCTCAGCAACTCCAGCGTCTCTAGGGATGTCATTGAATCTTTTTTCTTCTACCTTTCCTTATAAATATTATTATTGTTATCGTTATTGTTATTATTATTATTATTATTATTATTATTATTATTATTATTACTGTTTTTAGTTCCCCCCGTCATCCATCTGTATGACTTAGTGCGATAACTTTGGAAGAAATGACATAGGATCACCAAATTTGGTGAGTGGGTTCCCCTCAGAAAGGTCTCAGTTGGCAGTGTATATGGGTTACCATGATCTGTTTCGAGGTCACAAGGTCACTTTTTTCTATATTTGGCTTCTCAAGGCTTATTAGTGCAATAACTTTAAAAGGAAATGACATAGGATGACATCATGACATGACATGGGTGCCCTTGACCTTGTTTCAAGGTCACAGCGGCATAGCATATATATGACAGATATTATGAAATCGTCCTGCCGACGAGACCCTGCTGAGTTCCAGTTTCGTCATTAACAATAACTATTTTTTTACTGTCAGTAATACATAGTCAGTAATACATAACAGCCAATTAGTGTGAACTCAGTGATGTGGTAGCTTTATTATCACCCCCAATTTTTTTAATTTTTATTTGTATTTATTTATTTTATTTTTTTTGTGGTGGGCATGCACGGACACAGGACAGCCACCCAAGTCATGTTCCATGTTATGGTACTCCGTTCAGGAGCTCTGCTATTAATCTAAACCAGCTGCAGGTAGATTAATACAGTTACATATTGAGTTAATTACAATGCTCTTTCACTTGAGTAAGCCAGTGGACTCGTTGCAGTTTCAGACCAGTTAATATTTATGATGTTAAATACTAAATACATGATGAAATTTTCCCAGTTCAGGAGTTACAGTGAGTGGGGCAGTTAGATAAAGTGGGGCAGTTAGATAAACACCCGCTGCATTGCACTCAAGCCTGAACCTCATAAAATGATTTCCAGCTGTAGCACAGGAGGGTTTTGGGTGTGAATTGTCCTGTCAGTAACTGTTGATCTGTATTTAATGGCTCCATGTGACATTATTTTAGCGTCTCTAACTGCTTGCAGGGCTCAAATGAGATATGTAATTATAGCCACAGGTGCCTATGGAGAGGATTTCATGTTGCCTTAAAACACAAACGTGATTTTGGAATGAGGGAAAAAACAACTGCCACGGTATGTTTTTGTACACTAAGCAGCAGGCAGAAACCTTGCCCTGTGGAAATGTAATGCATATTAATCTTTTTTTTTTTTTTTTTTTTTTTTTTTTTACTGTGTGACATAAAGAAAATGGGTCTCAATTAAAAGCAAAAGAAGTGTCATTGTTATGCTTATTATTCAATCGTGAACCAGAAAACCAATGCAAATGGATTAATTCACACATAGTTTAAAGTCCATATGAAGCAAATGTAGAGATTGTTTTGACACATATAATATATGTCAGAAAATATTTGCTGAAAACATGCAAAATGACTGTGAACTATACAGTATTTAGCTGAGGAGTTATAGCCTCCACTGAAATGTGAGGGGACACGTTTTAGATTCAAACATAAATTAGGAATATTAATGTCCACATTATTTCCTTCCACATGAGCTTTGCGGAAGGTACTGTGACGCTTGGATTTTTTGTTTGTCTGTCCGCAGTCCATGTGTTCATGCTTGGTTCTAGTAAGTTATTACCTTTTCATGTGGGCTGTATGTTGTTCATGTTATTATTGCTAGGCATTTGAAAGCTTATGAAAATTGTACTCAAGTAAAGTGTTTTAATGTTACGATAGTCATTATATTTACATAGACAAGAGCTTTCTAATAGGTCTAAAGACAGAATCTAGTTCTATAATTAGAAGTTCAACTTTGTCTTCAAGTTAGACAGAGCATGTGTGTGTCCAGGTACACATAACTCGAAAGGCCATTTTTCTTTTCATCTCATTTTCCAAACCCCTTTATTCTTTATTCGGGTTGCAGGAAAGCTGGTCCATCCCATCCAACTCCAGGCAAAATCGGGGTACACCCTGAACATTTCACCGAACCATCCTTGGGCAACACAGACACACAACAATTCACACTCACATTCACACCTAGGTGCAATAAATAATGTCCTGTCAGCCTAATGTGCATGTCTTAGGATTGCAGGAGTAAACCGAAGCACCCAAACGATCCCCACACACGCACAGGAAGGACATGCAAACTCCAGACATAAATGCCCTTTATAGTGTGTTACGCAAAAAATTAACCTAAACCTTCATTACACGGTGCATTCATCCTGCCAGTGGCATTACATAAGAGTTTTGACTAAATGACAACCTACTTAAACAGAACACCTAAAATCTGTCTTGTGGCAGTTTAATATTTAAAACATCAAAAAGGATGAAACTAGTCTCTCATTCTCTGTCTCTCTCTGTCTGTCTGTCTCTCTCTCTCTCTCTCTCTCTCTCTCTCTTTCTCTCTCTCTCTCTCTCTCTCTCTCTCTCTCTCTCTGTCTCTCTCTCTATCTATCTCCATCCATTTCTGCATGCAGGAGCAGCAACATAGACAGGCCTATTACAAAACCAGCAATAAATAAACAAATCAGCTAAATACTATCTTAACTTTGTGAGTAGAGTTGATTTAGATGAAATTCTGCCTTGTCTTTACCTCAGTGGAGTTGATTTACATCCATTTAAATCCATGAAACAGCCTGAGGCATGCATGGTAATTTCTTTTCTTTATTTATTTATTTTTGATATACTGTGTTAATCCTGCAAGGGAAACTAGGCTCTACATTTAACCTATCCAATGTGAGCACATACACGTTAACAGTGAGCACACACACACTCGGGGCAGTGAACAGCCCAGAATGCAATTGGAGATTAGGCGGCTTGTTCAAGGGCACTTCAACCGTGAAGGGGAAGGTGCTGCTCAGTCTGCACCACTACCACAGTTTTTTCCTGCTGGTTTGGGAATCTTACCAGCAGCTTTTCAGTCCCAAACCCACTTCTCTTTCCATGAGGCCATGGCTGCCCCCAAACCTTTGAATATATAGAAACAAAACCTGGTAAAATTGTGCCATACGACACTGGAATGCAGAAGGTGTCTTTACTTTTGTCCAATCACTTGGCACATGTGCTTTTTGAAGTACACACTGAAATTATGCCACCTGCACTGTTCAAGCTGTCTAGCAAAAGGAGGAGTTTTTAAGGAAAACAAGCTGGGATAGTCACTCCAGATCTAATCCTGTTAACCTGCTAGCCTGCTAACAACCTCCCCACAGTCCATTCATTGTCTTCAGGGTTTTTTTTTCTGGTTGTCACTGTCTTTGTCCCCAATGAGGAGAGGGAGTATGCAGCCACAACCTGCTGCCTACAGATAAAGCTCTGAAGCCAGCGTCTTTTATCAGGACGCTCTATCATTTCATTGCAGCCACTCTAAGTTCTCCAAGTTGAAAGTTTTTGAATACATTTCAGAAAGACACCAGTGTCATCACTCTGTCTCTTTTTAGGCAAGCAGTCATGGTGTAAGAATAGTGAAATGCTGTCAAGATGGTGTTGTCACAGAAAAAAAAAAAAAAAATGACACGATGTGCAGTTTGTGAAGACGTTTTTGATGAAGCATTTATCAGCACCCTGCCACTACTTTTCAGCCAGAGAAAAAATGTCATGTTATTAACATGTGCCTCAGCCTTCAGTTATTGTTCATCTTGAGATCTTGAGCTGTTTTCATTTTTCCTTTTATCTCATTTTCCAAACCCCTTTATTCTTTATTCGGGTTGCAGGAAAGCTGGTCCACCCCATCCAACTCCAGGCAAAAGCGGGGTACACCCTGAACATTTCACCAAACCATCCTTGGGCAACACAGACACACAACAATTCACGCTCACATTCACACCTAGGTGCAATAAATAATGTCCTGTCAGCCTAATGTGCATGTCTTAGGACTGCAGGAGTAAACCGGAGCACCCAAACGATCCCCACACACGCACAGGAAGGACATGCAAACTCCAGACATAAATGCCCTTTATAGTGTGTTACGCAAAAAATTAACCTAAACCTTCATTATCTTGAGCTGTTTTCATTAACCATGCCCCACAATCTTTGACAGAATGTCTGAACAGAGATTAAATGCCTGGCTTGCATGAATACATCATGTACGTTACTTGAATGAAGAATTAATCTCAATGTATACATTACATATTCTACATGTAAAAAGTATAACAACTTACCCAATTTCCAACAACAAAAAAAGAAAAAGTGCCAGTAAAGCAAGAGCCTATTGCATATTTATGCACACTCATTAATAAATTACAGTAACTTACCTAAAACTAAGGGGGGAAACCCCTCACACATACTAAGATATTATGCTCTGCCCTTTGCTTTGAGAACAGGTTGCACTCGCCAAGTCATTGTATCGATGAACTTGAGCAATGTCACATCTTTGATTTCAGTCAGAATTATATTATTTTTCACTAAGATTTTGTGTTGAGGATGAATTGTTCTTACCTTTACACAGCCATCAACCCTTGAATAGGGCAAATCTGAACTCATCTGACACTTATTTAGAGTCTGTTTGTTTTTGTTCCAATTGAGCAAAATGAATCCTGTTTTTCTAATTGTTCTCACCAACAAGTGTTTTTTTTTATAGTCACGCAGCTGTTTAATTCCAATCTTGTGAGTTCTCGTCACACTGTGTGTGTGTGTGTGTGTGTGTGTGTGTGTGTGTGTGTGTGTGTGTGTGTGTGAAAATACTCGGATTTTCTTTATTAAACATAGCAGTGAGCTCTACTGTCTATTTTTTTATAACATGATAACATGATCTCCAGTCATGGTCCGTCAAGATTTTTTCCAACCACATTTATGGTATGAAGTTAATGGTTCAGCAGTATCCTTTCAGGTTTTAATAATGCGTTGGACTGTTTTTTATCCAATTTTATTCATGTCAGCAGTCTCCTTAGTTGTTATATTTGCTTGATGAAAGCTAATAATTTGACCCTTTGAAATCCAGTGACATCTTTTCCACTTTACCAACATATTTGTTAAAGAAATGAGACGGTACTGACTGCATCAGTTAGGTTAAATAACATATAACATTGCAAACTAAAACATATTAATCACTGCAGTAATTTTTCAAACCAAGAGCTCTTGCCTTTTTGCTCATTCAAGGTGTTATTTTTTTTTATTTTTTTATTTCTTTATTTATTTATTGTTAATCTTGTTTTTTGTTTTGTTTTGTGGAAGTGCATTGTACGTTCAGTGTAAACTTCACATGGCGTATTTTATTGATCATATTTTATCTGTTTTTTTTTTTTGGTTGAACAACATATAAAACAATGAAATTTGATCTTACTTTTCATTGAGGTGTGCTCTTTTTGTCACATTATGAAAAAAAAAAAGACTGACGTGTATTGCATTTTTACATACCATGGTTTCTACATCCTGCTTGGTGTAAAACTGTATATTATGGCAATTGTTTTTTCACTCACTCCAAAGTTACGATTGTATTTTAGGGTAACATGAAATTCTCTTGATAGCTGTCATGGGGAAAAAGAGACAGGCAATGATAGATAGATTATTATATAGAATAAAATTGAGCATCTAATATGTATCTATCTGAACCAAGCAAACCACAAAGGTTTTTTGTTTTTGTTTGTTTGTTTGTTTGTTTGTTTGTGTTTGTATTGCATCATTATACAGGTACTCACTACAATATCCTATGTGCTTGTCCCATAACAATGTTTGGGAAAAGTAGACTGAGAAGCAGGCAAGTGTGCTTTGTAAAACTAGTTGGTAAAGCCATTTGTAGCAGTATAATCTGAAGCAGTATTGTTATGATTGTTTAAAAACCTTTTTTACTTTCTATGAACCTGATAACTTTATTTATTTAAATAGACAGAGTTGGATTGTATTTCTCTAAACTAAGGTACCTGTTGAAATGCCTTTTGGATTTAGCATATGGATTTTTTTTGGTGCATGCAGTAAATAATCAGCAGTTCCTTCCTCAACCCAATTATTATGATACAATTTAACTCTTAAGCTCATTAACTCAATTTTGTTTAATTTTAAGCATGCGGAAGAATGTGTTGTAATTAAAATAGGGATGCAGTAGTTTTCTTGCATGAGTTGGGATTTAAAAAAAAATCTGCTTAATTAAAGAGTTTAGTTTGCTTTTTATGATGCTCATCTATGAGCCATACACTTATTGCAGATTGCATCCTGTATATATAGTGACAGATGTGTTTGTTTAGTTGTACAGTGAAAGGATTGTATAAGAAACTAGTACATTTCAAGCTGTTCAGTCTCAAATTTCTTTACTTCCTTCTTTCTTTCCTTCCTTCCCTCCCTCCTTCCTTCTTTTCTTCCTTCCTTCATCCCTCCCTTACTTCCTTCACTTACACCCAAAGGCAAAACAGCCTGTTTAATCCCATAGATATGGAGCAAGAAATGTAAAAATCCATTAACCATAATGAATTATAAGTGGAACTCGTGCCTCCTTTGATGCATTTAAATGACTATTTATTGATTTGACCAGTGCTTTTGTCTTAATTCATTTATTGGCAGAACATAGACTAAGCCTACACTTATCACTAGATATAGTTTCCACTGACTAAGCAGAAACAACATGCAGGGTTACTTTGGGAAGTGTTAA
>JAQMYF010000025.1:24358709-24370388 GCA_030014195.1 Neosilurus mollespiculum
GTCAGCTGAGATGGGCGCCAGCCTCCCCGCGACCCTAACTAGGATTAAGCGGTTCAGAAAATGAATGAATGAATGAACTTCTTAACATATAATTTACATAATTTATAAAATTTTTATTAATTTACTTATGATTGTGAGACAGTGGTGGCCTGGTGGTAGGGTGTTGGATTACTGATCCTAAGTTCAGGGGTTCAAGCCCTACTGTCACCGGGTTGTCACTGCTGTCCCCCCAATACAGCTAGCTGGGTTATCAAAGGCCAGTCTTTACAAATTGCTGACTTTCATAAAGAGTAAAATGGCCTGAAAAAGCACAATATCATTAAAAACTAAAAGATAATTAAAGGAAAAAAAGCAGGATATTATCAGAATATTATATTTCAAGGTGTCTTACACAAACCAGTAATTTGCCTCAGTGGCTGGCAATATAAAATAATAGATAATAGACCTGTATCTAGGTATTAGATACTATTAAAATACTAAATACTAGACGACTTAATCTAGAATGAAACAACAAAATCTGGATGCTCAAAAAGCACATGTGGGTGAAATGGTCAAGTATCCACAATTTTTTGCCATAAATGTAAATGTCAAAGAGGAAGTATATTAAAATAGATGTATGAATAGGACTATAATCATTAAGGAATAATAATAATAATAATAATAATAATAATAATAATAATAATAATAACAATAATGAGGATAAAAATAATAACAATTAAAATAATTACTAATCAAATAATTGTTAACAACAACAACAATGGTTGATGCATTCATTAATTAATTCGGTTATTAAGCCACTTAATCCAGGCACGGTACACTCTGGACAACTCTCCAGGCAACTGCAGGGCTAACACACACACACACACACACACACACACACACACACAGACATACACAACCATTCACGCTCACACTCACATCTAGGAGCAATTTGGAACAGCCAATTAGCCTACTGTTCATGTTTTTGGGACTGTGGGAGGAAACCAGAGTATCCAGAGAAAACCCACGCAAGCACATGGAGAATGTGCAAACTCCACACAGAAACGCCCCGAGCCCAGGATTCGAACCCAGGCTTTCTTGCTGTATGGCACATATGCTAACCACAGCGCCACTGTGCCGCCTGGTTGATGAATTATTATTGTTATATTTTTATCCAATATTACAAGTTCTATTTGACAGCGAATAGTAATGCTGTTCTCAGATTACAGTTCTAGCTCAGAGGAATGAGCTTACAAAATATAAAACAATTTGCATAGGATTTTAAACTATCGTATATGTTGACTGAGAGGTCATGACTTCAGGTGGTGTGTTAAACTAGCAATGTTAAACATTTTGACTTTTTTTTACTCAAAAATTAGCATCTGTGCCACTTTTTCACTAGCCCAAAGGCCTGTGCATAATTAGGAAATAGCGATAAAACCTTAATTTGCATCATTGTCCCACCACCCCGATGTGTTTTGTTTTGCTGAGACTCCACTTAAAATGTTTCACACTTACTGGCCCTATTGTGTTAAGTAAATTTGATTAATTACAGATGGTGTTTACCTCTTTCTCTTGTGCAATCAAGGTAGAAGCAAATATCAAATAACAAACAAGCCAAACTCAATAAACAACCACCACTAGTGCATTTAAATGAGATGGATCACTAATTACCTCTGTGGCTAATTCAGCTTTGTATATATGTGTTTTGCAGATGTCAACGAATGTGAAAGGGATCCGTGTAAAAATGGAGGAATCTGTACGGATTTGGTGGCCAATTATTCCTGTGAATGTCCAGGCGAATACATGGGAAGAAACTGTCAGTATAGTAAGTATATAACCCCCCATCCCTCCAATAGCCCCTCACCCCCACCCCCTTTCCACATTTTTTTTTCAGTCTATTAAACAAGCAGGTTAGGCTAATTTTCCAAATGAAATGCATACAATCATGGGCATGTTTACCTAAACAGACAGTGAGGACATTAAAGCTGACAACTTCTCTAGTGGCAAACTACAATCATTGTGTTGACAGTTCTATCAAGACAAGCATACTTTACAGCGTTGAGTGTGCTGAATAACTATTACACTGTGACCTTCAGCAAGGTCATAACTAGAGACACAGCAATAGATTTTATGTTGATGCATCTAACACCAAATCACTAAAATAAATCAAGGCAACTATTATAAATCAGTTACTCTTAAATAACATTTTAATCAAATTGACTATAATGAAAAAGACAGAAGGGAGGCAAGGTGTTTTAACCTATATATTTGACATGTTTAAAATTGTCCTTCTTTATACAGATTAATAAAAGACTTTACTTAATGTTTGAACACAGCTGGTCATGTACTGATCGGATCCTGCTAAATTATTAGAGTTACACGGTCAACGTCAAAATATTGTCTTACTCTCATTCACTCCTTTGTTGAACCGCGTAATCCAATTAAGGTCGAAGGGAGGCTGGAGCCTATCTTAGTCGACACTAGGCTCAGGCGAAATACACGCTGAACAGCTCGCCAGACTATCGCAGGCCCAGCAAATACACAACTCCCACACCTGGGGCAATTTGGAAGAGTCAATTAGCCTAATGTGCATGTCTTTGGACTGCATATTATTTTTGTGATAATGCTAAATAAGACATAATAATGTTGCCCAGTTAGACCTAAATGTAAATAAATAAATAAATGAATGAATGAATAAATGAATGAATGAATGAGACTGCATTCTATGTCTGCAGTATACCTGTCAGCAGTTATGATGGGTTCTCTTAACATCCTCAGAGCAGTTATGGAGGTTGCTTAAGGTTTTACTTAATTGACCATTAAATTTAGCTCTCAAGCGATACTATAATAACAGATGTTCATGTTAAATAAATGTGATCACCATGAAGTAAAAAACTTATGACTAAAAAATATATATATATATATATTTTTTTTTAATTCTGAATAATAAACAATGCATTCCTGTCTGCATTAACTTAAATAAGAAGAAAATAATGCTCTAATCAGATGTTTAATGTTATGAACAAAATGTGTGAAAGTTTTACCATATGTTAATCTTAAATTTTGATTGGATAAACATCTATGCTGGAGACATGATTTACTGAAACATAATGTTCTATGTAGCACAAAGTATCTGACTCCGTATGGCCCATAGTCATTATTCCCCAGCCTTTGATGCTGTTTAAAAGCCAGTTAATCATTATTAGATGGTTGCGTAAGCACATAAAGTATAATGCATACCGGTCGATGCAAACTGGAGCTACCAGTTCATGATATATTACAAGTGGAGATCTTGCAGGTTGTCCTTGAAAGATCATGATCATGTGACCTGTGTGCTCGCTATTTATTTTAACTCAATGTGTTGCACAGATTTGGATTACTTGTATTTAATCAGTGGAACCGCATTACAGGCATAATTAATAGAATGCTAATTTGTGCAATTACGCAATGCGCATTTTTGCTCCATCATGCATCATGTCAGGATCAGGGGCGGCTGCTCTAGGACTACATAGGAAGCTCTGCTTTCTCTAAAATGACACTTAATATTTCATCAAATATTAAGTATTTACATTAATATTACAGAGACTGATGCAATGTGTTCAACTTCATGGCTAGTTCATTCAGAATCAATATATATATTTAGATATATTTTTATTTATTGTTTTTTTTTTCACACACTTTCCTGTAGAAGCGTGATCCATTAAATCCCATTGATGCCGAGCTTCTCTGAAGTCTTATTGCATTTAGAGTACATTCTGTTTTTAGCACAGCAAAGTGAAGCATTCATTGGAATAAATGCTTGAACAATGTCCCACCCCTGGACGCCGAGCTTCTCTGGCAGTCATTTTGGTTCATTCATTTTCTGAAACTTGAATTTCCTGAAGCTTAATCCTAATTAGGGTCACGGGGAGCCTGGCTCCCATCTCAGCCAACTCTGGGTGAGGGCAGAGTACACCCTGGACAGCTTACGAGGCCATCTCATGGCGGAAACACGCTTAAGGCAATGCAGTTTACTCTTTACGAAAGTCAGCTAATGGTCCTTTTACATGCCTCTCACCACAGACAGTGAGGGACAAGGCTGGCCTTTGATAACCAGTCCAGTTAGCTGCACTGGGGCAACAGCAGTGACAACCCGCTGACAGTGGGGCTTCAACCCCTGACCTTAGGATCAGTAATCCAACACCCTACCACTGGGACACCACTACCCCTACCTTCGCTGTGAGTGACAAATAATTTGGCAGAAAGAGCAGTGGCTCTCATGCAGTCTTTCAATGAATCTCTGGCCCACAATGAAGAACAAAAACAGTTTGTTTTGCAAGTGATTGAACACCGCAAAAGTAAATTCCCAAAAGCAATAAAGGGAAATGACAAATAAACTCTGTTTTCTTTATCATGTTATTTTTTTTTTACAAATAAAAGCTTAATTTTTGTCAATATGTTGCATATGGTATAACTATTTGTGCTTTGAGCAAGTTCTAAATCCACTCCGATTTTTTTGTCAAATTTACCACGTCGCCTGTTTTTCCCATATGGCACACAATGAAAACCTGGCCAGCACTAATTTCAAAACTTTGAAATTAGAGACACCCTACTGGGGGGCGTAGATAGTTTTGTTAAGTTTTAGGTATTAGGCTATATATGTAAGATGTGCCTTATAGTTGTATGTGTCTGTGCACTTGAAGGTTTCCATCACACACTCTAATGTTTTCATGGAGTGCATTTAGACTTGATCACAGCATCATCATGGCACTGTTGCTCTTGTTGGTCAGGTCGAGGCTCAGAAACATTAATATGGCATTAATAAAGTCAGCTGATGACCTGAATGTACTGAATGAATAGGTTATCACATCAATGGACTTTTTCTTCCCTGATGGCACAGATATAAAACAGGGACTCAAATAATAAAGGAGTGGTTCAGAGAGCATGAGGAATCATTTTCACATATGTATTGGCACCGCAGAGTCCTGACCTTAACCCTATTGAAAGTTTTCGGGATGTGCTGGAGAAGAATTTATGGAGTGGTTCAGTTTTCCCCTTATCAATTCAAGACGTCGGTGAAAAATGAACCCAACACTGGATGGAAATAAATGTTATGTTGCTTAAGTTAAACAATGGCATGATAATTGCATGCTGTAAGCAAGGCTAAAGGCCGAACAACAACATATTCGTGAGTGCAAGGTTTTATTTAATTTTGTTTTTTCATTATTTTTTTTTTGCCGAGCAGTGTAATTCCCAAGTTCACCAAATACATGCAATCGTTTAATGCACATAATAAGAGTGTGATCATATTTATACATGTTTGTAAAACACTTAAACCTTCTCAGAAATGAACTCACAAAAACCTATTGAGCAAAGAATAGCGAAGCTTAGCAATGTTTATCTGCACTGCAAAAGTAGCGATTGAGGGTAAATTCCATCAGCCGTTAATTGTTCCTCTCATGTTTCACCTCTTTTTTCAAGTGCAATCTTTGCCATCTGCTTCTCTGTGTGTAGCTGTTCGCCCCATCAAATCATTTGCATGCTGCAAGTTGAAGCATGTGTCAGTTTGTTCCATAGAATAAGTAATGTGTCTTGCTCCTGAGAATGAACAATGGAAATTCAAAAGGAAAAAAAAGAGTCAGCAAAGGATATCTAGGCCTATTAGCTATGTTTAATTGATGAGTATTGCTGGTAGTATTATACAAATGAAATATCTAAATTATACATTTAAAATTTAAAAATAATAATATGAATTAATTTGGACAGATTACAGTGATAGGCGATTATTTGGAAAACATACTTATTTAAAATTGCACGGTTCCTTGTGGGTACTATAATAAATATCAATTAAAGTCAGTAATGCAGAGGCCATTTAAACATGTTTCTAGGTGCTGCCAGACATATGTAACTATTCTGGTTGTTTTTGAATTAACAGAAGCAAAGAAAGCAGAGTCTTTTATCTTTCTTTTTTTTTACTTATAAATTAAATAACACTGCAATTTGCTTTGACATTAAATGACAGAATGCAAACTATGTCTAACCTAACAGTGTTCTCAGAATCTTTCCATATTTGTGTTTTCCTCTTGGTAGTACCACTTTTGAAATTGAATAGATAAATATATGCATTTGTTATATATAAATATATGTACTGCATGACCCTGAGTCCAATGTAAAAAAAGAAAAAATAAGAAAAAAAGTCCTTTGGAGGCCAAGCCTTTAGTTTTCTTTTTATAGCTTTATTCCTGCTTCAGACAAATGCTTGGACAATGTTTTCTCAAAGAATGAAATACTTATTGGCATAAACAGAATAAATGCTTTGTTTTCTCACATATTAAAATAAAACAGTTTGCAAACACGATTTGTGTAAAACTCTCAGATAAGAACATGATCTTACTTTGTGAGACGATTCCAAGTATGGATGTCAATAAATATAAGACAATCCAAGTCAGTCCAAAAAAAGTTTGAACTTTTGCTCAAAATCAGTATATGTATTTTTTTATTTATTTGTTTGTTTGTTTGTTTGTCTGTTTGTTTGTTTTGCTTTATTTATTTTTCATCATATTTCTATTTTATATGAATAGGCAGGGTAAATATTTTTTAGAAGCATATTTTGTGATATTTTCAACAACAACAAGAAAATAAATAAATAAATGAA
Source organism: Neosilurus mollespiculum (assembly GCA_030014195.1). Classification (NCBI taxonomy): domain Eukaryota; kingdom Metazoa; phylum Chordata; class Actinopteri; order Siluriformes; family Plotosidae; genus Neosilurus; species Neosilurus mollespiculum. Next base: position 24,365,326 of record JAQMYF010000025.1, read on the forward strand.
TGAATGAATGAATAAATTAATGAATAAATGAATGAAGGAATAAATAAATAAACAAACAAACAAACAAACAGACAAACAAACTAACAAACAAATAAATAATTAAAAAAACGCCATTCAGCCTCCCCTGCTCCTGCTCCACCTGACTTTAAAGGTTTAAGAAAGTAGCTTAGATATTGTGTGTCATAAAACAACACATAATCATTCATATACATGGAAATTTGGTTCACAAAAGATAATAAACATGAATCGGGTTCATACATTAAGTTTGTTAGGGGTTTGCAACACAATCTCAATCTTTCAAAACTGTTCAGCCCTACAGGATTTTAAAAAGTCCTTATAGATGCTTATATGCCCCTTAATGGTTTATTCATTCACTTTCTAAGCCACTTATTCCTAATTATGGTCAGGGGGAGGCTGGCACCCATCTCAGCTGACTGGACATCCTGGACAGCTCACCAGACCATTGCAAGGCCATCACACACCGACAACCATTCACACTCACACCCAATTACAGCCAATTAGCCTAATGTGCATGTTTTTGGACTGTGGGAGGAACCGGAGTACCTGGAGGAAACCCATGCAAGCACAAGGAAAACATGCAAACGCCACACAGAAACGGCCGAGCCCGGGAATTGAACCCAGGCCTTCTTGCTGTTAGGTGGACGTGCTAACCACTGTCCATTAACACTCTTAATAATCTCAGTACTGAACTCAATTAATTTAACTATTTGTTGGGCATCTTCTTAACTGTTATAAGAACAAAGGAAATGCAAGTAACATCACAAAAGAAAAAAATATTTCAACAGTAATTAAAGCATTCATACAATGTTGATGTTGGTACATAACTGTTTAATATATGGTTAACCAGAAAAGGCATATGTGATTTTCAATAATCAGGCTTTGTTGTAGCAGAAAGTGCTAGCATACAGATGTGTAACATAGCTTATATAGTGAGGTATGGGACCATCTCTGACCATCTATTTATACTAATATCTTTCTAAACTCCAATATCAACCTGAATACATTGCCCAGGTGGTATTTTGGGTAACTGCAAACATCCTCTCAGTTTGCACAGCTGGGAATTCTTGTGAGTTGAGGCCCAGGTGTGCATTTATATGTATGTGCAAGATAGAGAGAGACAGAGAGAGAGAGGAGAGCGAGAGAGACAGAGAGAGAGAGAGAGAGAGAGAGAGAGAGAGAGAGAATCAGGACAAATTATTGAGATATTCCTATGAAAAACTGTTGGTATTCTTCCCTACCACATGCAGCCAAGCAGAAAGCCATCTCCTCTTCCCTTACCTCACACTATTCCCTTCATCGTCTCAGTCCTCAGTGGAGTGCAGACTAGTTTTAGAAGAGGCATCTTCTAGACTTTACCTTTATCTAATTTAATGTTGTTACTTTAAAATTTCTCCCTCATTTCAGTACATTTAGCAGAATTGTACTCATTACAAAATCATTACAAAATAGCCGTTCTATAGAACGTCGTAACCCCTCAGCCAGAACGCCTCAAGTGCACAAAGGACAAAAATTAATGTTTTGGCAAGGTCAAAGGTCAAATTAGCTACTCCATGCAGAGGTTTAGGTCATAGGGAGTGGTTATGCAAACGTTCAAGAAGGTGGCATGTGCATGAGCCGAGCAATGGCCCAGACAAACTTATTGTCACGCCAAACGCCAGCACACCCCCCCGCCCACACACCCACCATGCCAATGACAGTACCCCTCCAGCCATAAGTGGATGAGGGGTAAAAAAATTCAACTCTTTTTGAAGCAGTTAAGATAACAAATTTACAAAACAAGTGAGTACAAATAGATAAATACATAACGTATAAAAAGCCTTTTATTAAAAAACAAAAACAAAAACAAAAAACAGTACCAGAACAGAGTCATCAGATATGTCTTAGATCTGTCAACATGATAACACATTGGTTTCACTGAATTTAGGAGAATGGGTTGGCTACCAGGGAAATTCACAGTGTAGCAGATCAAGCTTAATCATTTGTATAAAATAATAAACAAAAACAAGCTCCAAATTGTCTATTTTTCAAAATTAACATATCCCAACACATGTACAACACTAGAAATAAGTAATTAGCAATTGCCACCCCCCATACGAAGAGTTTCAGACAACCAACATTGTATTAGCCACCCTACGCACAGGTTTAGGTCATAGGGAGTACCTATGCAAAAATTCAGAACGCTATCATACATATGAGCTGAGCAATGGACCGGACAAACTTTTTATGTTCAAGGTTACTGTGCCAAGGACAAAGGTAACAAATGCAAATTAGCTACGCCATGCACAGCTGTAGGTCACAGGAAGTGTCTAGGCAAAAGTTCAGAAAGCTGGCCTGTTCATGAGCCGAGCAATGGCTCGGACAAAGTTATTGTTATTCCGCCCGCCGCCTGTCTGTACAAAGTAAAGGATCAGACACTATTTCATATTTTAAAACATGTAAAATTGACTGAAAGTTTACTTTTTTGAGTAAATTGAATTTTCTTAATATGTTTGGTGATTAAATTCTTTAAACGTGGGATACATTTTGTGACATATCTTCAAAAATTTTGTCCAATATTTGAAAATAATTGAGAGTGCCCTCAATTTATATATATGCATAATTTCAGTCAGTTCTGTACATCGCGACTCATTTTGTGGTGATGGGTCACATATGCACATAACTAGTTAAAGAGCAGATATTATATCCATTTTAGACACAGTGGAGCACCAAAGTATGATTCCTAATAATTTTTTTCCCCAGTTTTGCTTCTCCAACTTCCCCCTGAAATGCTGATTTTGAGTGTGCATGCTAAACAGCCTGTATGGTTTCCTTCTCCTATTTATGGCCTTTCTACTCTCTCTGCCATCTCTGCTCTGATTGGTCGCCAGAAAGCTCCATGCTTAGAATGCTGGGAGGTCATGTAGGCTTGGGGTCACTTTGGCAAACCTTTGTCAAGCACTCTACAAAAGACAGTTAGAATTGGGCCTAAAGGAAGCCTTAAACCCTTCATTGGGCTCACAAGCATCTGGCTTGGAACATCAGACATTGTTTTTAGATGAATTAGTATTACAGGTCTTTGGAACTGTACTCTGGACCAAAGACAAAAGACCACCCAGACTGTTACCAGCAACAAGTCCAACAGTCAGCATCCACTGTGTCAGTGTGTCAGTGTCCTTGGCAAAGACTTACTTATCTCTGGTGGAGCTTTATAAGTACACTGAGATTTTCAAGCAACATCTTTTAAAGGAACGCCCATGCAGGTTTTAACAACATTGTGCAAAACCACATTCTATAAACATTACCAAAGTATGAGTCAAGTAGAATTAGATGCAGTGCTGTAGCCTACAGCATCCAGATTTATAATGAACAGGTTTCAGCAAAAAATCTTTGGGTTTAGTGTGATTTATTTTATTTTCAAACAGAAAATGCATCAGACTTATAAAACAAAATTTAGAAAAGAGCATACCCTAGACTTGAATCTGGCATGGAGGAATGCATATTCACACATATTCATATTCACATCTATTTCACTCTTTATACATCCAACCGTGAGTGTAAAAGATATGATACATTCATACAGACACCAAGTTGGCTCAGTGTTGTCCAGCAGAAATGTGGAAATCACCAACTGCCTCAAATAAATGCCTAATATGAGTTATGACTAGTTAACTGACTGACATCTTCCACTCACTAGCTCCCCCTAAATTAGAAAACAAACAAATGCCTTCAGCATTTTTTTTTCCTCTTATTGTGTCATTTATTTTTTCACTCCCATTTGGTTATGCTCTCTCACTTCCTTTCTCTCCTAATTGCCTGCAAGCTGTCATGTTACCTTGTAATCAGACGTGTCTCCTTACCCACTTTGTAGTGATGTTGGTTGGCGATACATGCTGGTGTATGAAGGAATAGGACAAATTTCATACAAAGTCCAATCCAACGTTCCACTGCCACAGTGCTGTCTGTGAACTGCTGTTTTAGGATTAGCAGGCATCACAGCAAATTCACAGCAGTTTAGGAACATCAGATTATTCACTCCACTGACACAGTTATGTGTAGAAGTTAAGCGAAAAAACTCTAGCCTCATGAATTGTACATGTATATAGTGTGTGTGTGTGTGTGTGTGTGTGTGTGTGTGTGTTGCTGAACAAAAAATTTGTGACTTTTATAGCATGTATCTTGTTAGGATGAGAACAATAACATACTCTTTTTAACACCCTTTGTAGGAGAATCCCTAATGGCTTCCGTACATATTTTGTTGTGCGCAAATTAAAAATTGACAGGTTGATGGAAACCCCACTACTTTCTTACCTCCTTAAATCCTTGCTCAGCAGTCTGATCCTGATGGCTGCTCTAATTTGCAGAGTCTATAGCTTGTCGTGCTATGAAAAGCATTTGACTGTCCTAGTAGCAGTGTGCTGTCCTTAGTGGTGACTGCTGACTTGTGTGGCAAGGTCAGTACGAAAGCATCACAGACAACACATCTCTAAAGATCATCTGCAGAAGGGAAACACCAACAGTGAGCCTCAGCAGAGAAAAATAAATGCAAGTTGATAAGGACAACTTCCTGAAAGATTTGTCTCTGACTTGCTTATGTTATTTGGGATCGGTGTTATGCTGAAAAATGGAATTTGGCATTTGAAGTTTATAGCCTTCAGTGAATAACTGTAAGTATAGAGTAGAGATTGCACTATATTTAATTCAGCTTAATATAGCGAAACATGCAGGTATAAAATGAAATAGTTGTAAGTTACAAACACTGGACCTTCATAACACATTTAGAAGTACAGCATAAATGTTTTACAAAAGAATCGTTTAGGCTTTATGTCAGCGTTAGTCAAACCTGTGAGATAGCATGAAAGTTGTTTTGTTTGTTTGTTTGTTTGTTTGTTTTTTGGAGTATTTAGCTAGCCCAACAAGATTTCAAAAAGTCCATATTGCAATCCATAGGCTCAGAATTTTGGCTTAAAAATTCTTGACTCCTTTTGATTGGCAAGCTATAAAATTATTTAAGGTTATTCAACAAATATAGACCAACTAACTAGCAAGGTGTTCAAAATCTTTTA
>JAQMYF010000025.1:24423902-24438068 GCA_030014195.1 Neosilurus mollespiculum
ATATATATATATATATATATATGTGTGTGTGTGTGTGTGTGTGTGTGTGTGTGTGTGTGTGTGTGTGTGTGTCTGTGAAGAGTTTGAGTTCAAAAACAGAGAAGTGCCTTTATTTTAATTATGAGACAAAAAGAAGAATATATTTAATGAATGATTTTTAGGCAATTCAATCAAGTTCATTTAGAGTCCTCAAGGCTTCATCATATTTAACTAAATTTAGCCCTATTTAACCCTTTTCCTTTATCATTTTTCATTTTATTAGAGATCCTACAACCATAATGGTACACCTTGGGCTGCCTATTTTGTGTTCAAAGCTTGGGTTGATTGGCAGCACTCCCTTAAATTGAAGGTAGGACAGTTATGGGATATATAGTAGCCCGAAACTGTTGGGCTTGCACTAATTGTGGTTCTCATTTAGATAATAATTTTTAGAAAATACCCTTTAGTTTCCGTTTGTTATCTTTTTTTATTAATACTGTGGGTCAATATATGCACTAAATGAGCCTGAATATACAGAACTAATAAGTATTTCTGTGTTACATATGGAATAAATTACAATTTGTGTTATTTCCAGCAGCGCGGTGGCATAGTGGTTAGCAAGTCCACCATACAGCAAGGTCCTGAGCTTGAGTCCTGAGCTTGAGCGTTTGTGTTTGGAGTATACATGTTCTCCCCATGCTTGCATGGGTTTCCTCTTGGCACAATGGTTTCCTCCTACAGATCAAAAACATGCACATTAGGCTAATAACAGTTCCAAATTGCCTTTAGGTGTGGAAGTGTGTATGAATGATTGTGTGTGTGCTGGCCCTGTGATGGTCTGTTGTTTGTATGATTATGTATGATTATGTGGCTTGGTGAATAAGTGAGATGAGTGATTGTGCTATTTTCAGGAATTATATGTGACAATTTCATGTAATTTGATGTGCCCCAGTGCAAAACAGTGGACTGTTAATACCCTGAAGGGGATTATATTGTCAATATTGACCTTCAAACCTGATATCACTGTCTGACCTTATAGTATTGTGACCAAATGAGCTAATACATAGATTTCATTATCTGGCGCCAATCAGCATCAAGTCAGTGATGGGGCATGTAGGGACAGAAAGACAGACACAGCACAGCCATCAAAGTCACGCTCCATGCCTATAGAGCTCTGCTTGGGAGTTACGCTACAATGAGGATTAAATCTGTAATAGGATGTTTAATAAGCACATGCTGAGTGTTATGGGCTGGTGTCCATAAATGTTTGTTCATATACTGTGAATTTCCAGTCACAATTTTATTCTTCTCTGTCAGACAAAATATATCAGTCAGGAGTGTAAGTGCTTTTGCATAGATAGCTTTTGCTGGGCTTTCAAGTTAAAACCTTTTTTACTGTTCATTACTGGGAAGGAAATTAAACATTTATCATCTAAAGGCAACAAATATAAAGGACATCTTTCTTTTTTTACACAGCTGTTCAAAATATGGACATTCCTGCTCCTTTCTTTATGGCTCTAAGTGGTATACTCTGTTTCCTTTTTATGTCAGACTGTAAAGATTTTTCACACCTAGCTTTATTGACTCTACTCCTTGAGCCATGAATATTGAAACATTACTTGTGCCAAGTTCTCTTATGTTTAACTCCTATTTTCTCAGCTTTCTGTGACAAAATAGACTTTTTGTGGCACAAAAGCTACTCCATTAAGGCATATTATTTTGTTTTGAGCAGCCTTACTATTACTAACCACATTACCATGATGATCTGAGCAAGACAGAGACAGAAATAGCTTTTATGGTTTTCTAAAACCTTTTTGCAACTCGCCAAAACAGGAACAAGATCAAAGGTGATGCCTCTTTTGTTAGATATGTCTTGATATAATGGGGTATTTCTCAGAACACTGAGAACATTCACATTGCACATTAACACTGAGAACATGCACATTAACACTCGGACCACATAACGAAGATGATGCTATATCATGTAGCATCACTAGGGTAATCTTACCGAAAGACTGCTAGCAAGTCTGTAGAAATTCTACTTACTTTCTGGATTTGTTTCTGTTAAATTGGAAATGTAACTTTTTTTTTCTCATGTATACATGCTGTGCAGCTTCCCAGTTGGTTCAGCACTGATTTGGTTCATATTTCTCACTGGCATTTTATGCCTCATTTCTTAAGTAATGTAAAGAAACATAATATGTAATACTCCAAATTTAAAATAGAGCTAAAATGTATCTGTTTTACTCATGTATTGCATATTAAAGTTATAGTTAAAAATATATATATAAATCATAAACAGGTCATGCTCCAAATTAATTGTGGGATGCGAGTGAGAAATCTTTGGCTATGGAAATCATGACTGATCCTAAAGAATTTAATGTGTTATATAATACCATCTTATCTTATTTTTTCCCCATATCTGTCATGTTTACCACTCAAGTCGGGGCTAGGGGACCTTGAGGGGTCTGTGAAGCATCACCAGGGAGTCTTTCATTCATTTATTTGCCGATTGAGTTTACAAATAGTTTTGGAATGAAATTAAATGTAGAGATTTAAAAAAAAAAAGGTGCTACTGCAAAATTATTAGTATCTCAAAACTTGGATAATGGAAGCTTACAGCAATTGCAGAAATCAATCAGTTCTGCAATTACTTCCAGCTTCCATCATCTCTTATTTTTCTTTCTGTGACTTCTGTATGTATAAAATGTATGATTTATTTATTTATTCTTTTATTGCTGTTTAAGATTTCCACAACAACAGATTAATTTAAAGTTTTAATGGTTTGCTGAGAGATTTCCTCTTCTGTCATTGACGTGTCACCGAACAACCAAACAAATGTCTTGCCACCCAAGCAGTTGTCATAGGATCAAACTTATGCACATAATATATAAGATATTTCGCATTTTCCACTTTCACTGCTCATTTGTCATCTGACTTACTTTAGGTCTCTTTCAGATAATTATCTCCTGTGCCATGATAAATGTCTGTAACACTACTGTGAAGCCAGCCTTGTATATTACATTGTTTTGAAGATGGTGCTTTTCATAATTGGCCAGTGGTTATGTTGATCACAAGGCAAAGCCGTGGGCGGAAATCACTGCACTGCTCACCGAACTAATGTATCACAGCAATTGCTGTAAATTCTCACTCACTTACTCATTTGTCAATCCCTATGGTGTCTTTCTCTGCTGATGCTGGGCGAAGGCAGGATACACCCTGAACAACTCACTAAACCAACTTATGCAGGGCAACACACAGTCAACCAATTACATTTACACCTAGGGACAATTTGGAACAGCCAGATAGTCTAATGTGCATGTCTTTGGACTATGGGAGGAAACTGGAGTCCCAGAGGAAACCCACACAAGCACGGGGAGAATATATAAACCTCACACAGGAAAACCCCAAGCCTGGGAATCTTGCTATGACGCGGACAGTCTGACCACTATGTCACTGTGTCGCCTAATAGTATTAGCATGAAATTTAAAGCTTTATAAGCTGAAAGTGCTCAGATGAGGAGGTGAGAAAGCTGGACTGATTAAATGACTAAAGCGCTGCTTGCTGCATTGCTCTCTTTAGATACAGATGCAGTGAGAGATAAAACCTACTGGTACCTCTTATCAGTAGGTAGTTGAACGCCACTGTTGGTAGGAAAACATTAAACAAAGTGAAATAGCCCAACATAAGAAAAGAAACTGGAGCTAAATAAAACATCAAGTTTGGTCAATTTCATTACAAAATCCAACTCATGTCATGTATATTATTTAATACTAGTATTTGGCTCAAAAAGCAAAAGCCTTATTAATTAATTACAAAGAAACTACAAAGAATAAGTGAGAAATTTGCTGAGACAACTGATAATACTCTAGGTTGGATAAAATAATGTAGTGACCCTAAATGTTAAAGACATGAAACAATACATAGCTAATATTGTAAAAAAAAAAATCAATTATGTATTCACAATATTCCCATTTTGTTGCCTTGCTGCCTTTAATGAAGACAACACAAAAACAAGAGCATTCAGTATATTTAAGTTTCCTGTCCATGAAATTTGAAATCATAGTCCTATGATTAGTAGTTACAGAGTAATTTAAGAAAATTAGGCTGAAATAAAGTGGTTTAATCAAATTATAATTTACTCGATGACATCTTTTATACATAATAATTGACAGTACGTAAATAATATACTCATATACTAACAAATGCAAGGCATCTGAAATGGATTGAGAGCTGTACATAATGCATCATTTTTCTTCTGGATCTAGCTTAGTAAATATTGAAAATCCATTGACAGCTTACGAAATCAGCAGTCTGTCGATTACATTTTGGTGGTCATCAGAAGTTTCTAACACTGTCTAACCTACCAGCAACTACAATTGTGAAACTTTGTTCCAGAAGCATTTGGTTTGGCTGAATTGATATGGCTGAAAGTTTACTTTCTTATAGCTATAGAGATCTTTCATGAACACAAGTTTTGTTCTGATCTGATTAAACTTACCATAGATTCTAAGCTTCTGAATTTGTTAATGGGACTTTCCATGTTAAATTTAAGTTGCTGACAAATGTGGATCAGATCAGGATGAAATTTGGTCTACCATCAAAGCTTCTTTTTTCAAACATATATATAGCAAAATTTGTTCAAATTGAATGTGTTTGGCAGAAATATGACTTTAATATTTGTATTTTTCTAACATTATAAGACATAGGGATTGTATGACATTTAAATGTTTTTTTGTGCTATCAGTGTGTGGCTTTTCACCAAAGTTTATTGGGAACATCCCTGGTTAGTAATCTACCCATCATTAAAATTTCAGTCAGATTTGTGAAAAACTGTGGACTGGAATTTGCTTACAGGAAAACAAACAAACCCACATATTGAAAATTTTTTTTTTTTTTTTTTTTTTTTTTTTTTTTCCCAGCAGTATTTACTCAATGCCTATTAAAAGAGCCAAGTAAAAAAATTGTTAGCAACAGTTCAGACAAAAAAACAAACAAAAAAAACAAACAAACAAACAAAAAAAAACAAAAAACAACAAAAAAAACGCATATTCATTGAGATAGTTAAGGGATCACCCACTCCCAAACTACTTTTGAACTCAGTCAGGTGTAACTAATCATCTTGCTCATTGCTCACCATGCTACATGGCTTCCTGTAAAAATTCTGAATATTTCAGCATTAAAACATCTATTGTTTAGGCATTATAGTGCTTGAAAGTGGAGGCAGGGCACTCTGAAAAGATTTCATGGATGAAACACAGGCACAAGTCAGGAGATGGATACAAAAACAATCAAATCAAAAGAAATAAATCAAAGGCTTTATCAATTCCTAGGAGCACAGAACATCCTTAATTAAGTGTTTGGTACTACAAGAGCCCTTCCTAGATCTGGCTGTCTCTCCAAACTGGATGAAAAAGCGAGCGGAAACCTGATCAGCGATGCTACCAAGAGGCCTATAGAAATTTTTAAGCAGTTACAGGAATTTTTGGCAAAATATAACAAATGCTCCAGAATGCTGGCTTCTGAGGAACGACTGCAAGGAAAAACAACAGTTCTCAAGAAAGACCACATCAACTCTCAACTGAGCTTGAAGTGAAAATCAGAAAAAATCTGTGTAAGGACTTGTAGCTTGCAGACAACCAATTATCACCTTCCAATATGACTGAGCTTGATCAGTTCTGTAAAGAAGAGTGGTGTACTATACATTTGTATTATGCAAAACATCAGCACACTGGAAAAACAATCCATATTTGTATATAAAGAAGAGGGGTGTACCTACTATACATTTGTATTATGCAAAACATCAGCACACTGGAAAAACAATCCATATTTGTATATAATTCAGTGACATAATTCAAATAACAAATAGGACTTCAGATAATGCTAATAATCATAATCTAAATTATCAACAATTTGGTTTACTAAACTTATATTCCAGCACACCAGTAGTTGAAGACATGAAGATCTCTATGGATTGGTATTGAACATCACCTGCAGTAATCCAGAGACTCCAGCATTATTGCAAATTACTTTAGACAAGTGCAGGAGTGCAGGGCTGTGACATTAATTAGATTCTGCAGGATTGATTTCTTCTCGATCGCATGGCCCTGATTAACACCAGCAACACAGCTAAAAGGAAGGTGTGAGGGTGTTAATCAGGGAACCTTTCTTAATTTCTTCAGGTTTAGGAGAAAAAAAAAAAACAGCATATGCAAAGAAACTCCTGAGAAAACCGAATTTACATAAATAATTATTAAATTGAACAGTGAAGGTAGGAAATACATCTGATTAAATGTCAGACATAATAAATTAAATACAACACATCATTACATCATCCGTACTCAGAATGTTTATTATTGCTGATTAGGATTTACAGTGCCTATAAGCAAAAAAATCTGTTAATATTTACAGTGTCATTTTTCCAGTTAGGATCATTCAGTCTGGTGTCAAATTTGGCACCAGGGCTACAAAAGATTTCTACATTAAAAATAGTCAGGAAATAATAAATAAAAAAAGGTCATTTGTGCTAAACATTGATATTAGAGAATAATGAACAGCAGAATCCCTGATGTACTCAAAATCCAAATTTCTGTGCGCAGTCAATTCCATGTTTGTGTTGGATTACCAGAGCAAAAAAGATATCAACAAATAAAGTCACACTTCATAAAACAGAATAAATGTGATTAAGCATTGTGAAAAACTGTCTGGAATCGGCCGTTATGTAAAAATGTATCAATGAATGCATGAATACACGAGAGAGCCTGTGTAACTCAGATTCGTCAAATGTGTTTTATAACTCGTGGTTTGAATGTGCTGTGCATACTAAATAACAACAATAATAATAGCAGTGTTACTGTGGTCATAACTCATTTTGGGAAATCTGATTATTTTAGATACTAAGGCTTACTTTTCAAAATAAACTTTGAAAATGGTATTATTTGTGGAATTAATTTTGACTTCAACTGGCTTCTGTAAAATTTCCTACCTGCCCCTCAGTGCTTATTTGCACACCCGTTCCTGAAGAGACTGTCATGTTTGGTTCATTGCATTATATAGTATGTTGTCATATACACTGCCTTGTATTTTGCAATTACATAATGGGCATGGGGCAATATGGTGGTGTAGTGGTTAACACGTCCACCTCACAGCAAGAAGCTCCTAGGTTCGAGTTCTGGGTCCGGGTGTTTCTGTGTGAAGTTTATTGTGCTGCGACGCTCTGGCGAGATGTTCCGCTTTACGCCACCTTCGCCCAGTGTCGGCTGGGGAAGGCACTGCCTCCCTGATACCCTAGTAGTAGAATTAAGCGGTATGGCAGATGATGATGATGGGCACTCTTTTTTATTTTACACTTTCTGTAAAAAGTCTAATTTTTTTGTGCATAAAATTAGGTTACTGATTTTTTTTTTTTTACAGGTGTTTTAAAATGAGCATGCATGCACGTACGCACACACACCACATGTGAACACACAGAAAATGTGAAAATACCAAAAATATATAGCTGTAGGTAAGAATGCAATTTGTTCTAATTTCCCCACTGCTACATTGCAGCAAAAAACATTGTTAACAGTTATCATTATTGTCCATCGGTGTCACTCCCCTGAGGAAGTTATTAATGACACAACCGTCCATTTTTTTTTCCTTTTCTTGAGCAGGAGTCACAATAAAGATGCTATGCTAAACTGAGTCATATAGATGAATAATTAGTCATTTAGCTCCTGCTGTATTAAAGGATTTGTTAATTATTTTAGCACATACTATATTTTGATCAGTTGCACACAGCACAACTGTAATTATCTTTGACTAGCACATGTATTTCATGTATTAAGGTTGTTGTAAGATGCAATCTAATATACTAGGTGTAAAACTTTTCATCAATATTTGTCCTGCTATGCCGAATAATCAATAGGAACATCACCTGCACCTATGCTGGTTTGATAAACGAATAGAAAGGTGGTGTACGACACATTGGCTCAAATAGTAAATCCAATAAAAAAACAGACTCTGCTGTCTGCAATTTTTATGATGTTATGCCTAACATCAGTTCTCAGCTTTTTAATTTCCTGAACAAAAAAATCAGTTTTTAAAAAAGCTTTTTTATTGTTGTTTTTTGTTTCAAAAATATAAATTAATTTTACTGTGTTAGAATAATTTGGGAGTCAATATTCTAAATGAGTCAGTGTTTCTCTTATTTACATATTGGCATTCTGGAATTATATACAGTACACAAGCATTAGAAGAACATTGATATTGTTTCTTTTTTTTTTTTTTTTAATTACCGTTACATTTTAAATGTAACTTTAAGGGTCTGACCAATTATTTCCTCACTTTACTAAGGTTAATAAGTTTACTTCGGCTAGACCTCTCATTTCATTAGCCATTAAATTACCTTTAGCGTTTGAGAAGAAACCTCTTGACTCTATGCATCTTACCAGCAAACTTGCTTCTATCCTTAGAACATAGTTCCACTGACCTCAGTAACTTTAATTGTAGTAAGTAAAGTAATATCTTGCTGTGCTAGCACTTATGTCTGCATCGTCAGAGCATGTTTGTTAAGGAAACATTAAGAACTGATACACTTATTACTATTTGAGATTAAATAGGCTCATGTTGCATTTTAGAACTCCGGACAAAACCGGGGCGCATACTTTGCAGGGCCAACATGCACAATCATTCACACACACCTCTGGCAAATCAAGAATATCCATTCATTCATTTATTTGCTGAACCGCTTAATCCTACTATGGGTACAGGGAGGCAGACGTGAGCCCATTTCAGCCAACTGTGGGCGAAGGCAGGGTAAAGCCTGAATAGCTTGCCAGTCCACTGCAGGGCCAACACACAGATTACACTCACAGCCAGGTGCAATTTGGAACTGCGGGTGAAAACCTGAGTACCCAGAGGAAACCCACCGAGAGAACATGCAAACTCCACACAGGAAAGTCCTCGCCGAGCCTGGCACTTGAACCCATGACCTTCTTGATTGAAATGCTAACTACCACCATGATGCTGCACAGAAAATAATATTTGATCTATCTATCTATCTATCTATCTATCTATCTATCTATCTATCTATCTATCTATCTATCTATCTATCTAAATGGCTGCCTTTCTGTCCATCTATATATCTAAAATTAAGTACAGGCTTCACATATATATTTTATTTATTATTTATTTGTTATTCTGTGGTTCATTCCTTAGTAGAAGGCAATGAAATAATAAAGAATAAAATAAGGAAGAACTTTATGATTGTAGGACTACCTTTTCGGCGTCTCTGCCAAATGCTGTGTAAAGAATGTGAGTTGGTGTATTCACTGACATTCAGTAAGTATGACGCCCCAAATAAATGTGAATGTTTTTAACAAATTGTAATTGGCCAATAGATAAATGTGCATTCTTCCTGAATCCTACACACTTAAGTGTCACATAGTAGAAGGGTTTAATCACAAAACATCTATATTGACAGGCATATCGGTATGCAGACTTTTCATATCCACTCTCTAACACAATGTACACTGTTTACTTTTATCCAGTGTGTCATTGTGGGGTGGCACAGGGGTGTAGTGGTTAGCTTATCCTCCTCACAGCGAGAAGGTCCAGGGTTTGAGTCCCAGGACCCAGTGTTTTTGTATGGAATTTGCATGTTCTCCCTGTGTAGGTTTCCTCTGGGTAGTCCAGTTTCCTCTCACAGACCCAAGACATGAACATTTGGATAATAGACTGTTTGAAATTGCCCCAGGATGTAAGTGTAAATGGTTGTGTGTATGCTGCCCCTGTGATGGTCTGGCGAGCTGTACAGGGTGTACCATGTCTTTGCCGACAAGCTCCAGCCTCCCCGTGACTCTGGTAGGAATAAGCGGTTCGGCAAATGAGTGAGTGAGTGATAAGTGTGTCATTGTGCCAAGACTAACCCCTGTGATTCATGTGATCCTGAACCAAAAATGCCTGGCTCAGAGGTTTGCAGGAGCCATGTGTTATACATAAATCTAACTGGCACCAAAGTTAGTTAGCTGAAGTTCAATATCATTTGTACACTTATTACATGACATAAATACAATATGGCTCATTTAGTGTTATCCACCCTGAGTGTCCAAAACTGACTTGACTTATGTATAAAGTATGCATATCATTGACTGTATGAACCTTGACCTCGTGTTCAACTGGAAGCAAGAATTTGGGTCAGAAAATGCAAATGATTGCAAATGAGCCTTCCGTGTGGACAATTAAATTATGCAAGCTTCAGGGAAGCAAGCACAGCAGTACGGAATTCTTTAAAACCGGCATTCTAGATGTGCTAAATTTTATTCCCTTTCGAAATTCTTTAAAGTCTCAGGGGAAAGATAACTTTAATCTGTTTAAAGAAACGTAACATTTCCCCCCATTTTTTCTTTAATTATTCCTCATATCATTTTTTTTTTGAGTAACAGTCAATGTATTTGCTGTCAGGAAACCCAGGGACATACAAAGAGCAGTGCAAGGAGGCAGAGAGAAGGCTGAGCAGCGTGGGTGGTGCAGTCTGTCACAGCTGGCTAGGCCCTGAGGAGTTTTTTTTTTTTTTTCCCCCCTACTCAGTTATTTATTTATTTACTGTGTCTCAATTGATTTTTTTATGAGGCAGCCACAAGCAAACCAAGCCAGCCTTCACAGACTTCAAAGCATGCTCATGCAGGGAGATTAGGCCCTCAGGAGGAGGTTACAGTACTGAAGGCAAACCTCAAGCTCATTTTCACCCTAAATCAGTTTCACTCATCAAAGCATACTAGGGAGAATTAAGAATAGGCTTGCTTATTTATTTATTTGTTTGTTTGTTTGTTTGTTTGTTTGTTTATTGATTGATTGATTGATTGATTGATTGATTGATTGACCATTTATGAGTGGTCTGCTCTTGTTTTAGTGGCTAGCATGAATCCTTGGTCAGGGACAAGATTAGCTTTGTGTGCAACCTTCTGCATGCAATCAGGTGTTCACACACTGGCCTGACATCCCTTCTCACTCTCGACCCGCTTTGTTTACCGCCACAGCTGGTACAATTAGTTTAGGAGACACACGCACACACACACACACACACATACATACACATAATTTATATATAGGCAGATGCAATGTGCAGAGTAGCAGCAGCAGTAGTTCAGTGGGTTATGTTGTAACACATAATCCTTATTGACTTTTTTTAAAGGCTGTTGCAGGAGTCGCAGTGCTTTGTTAAGTTTTAGTATGTGCATTGATCAAGTTATAGTTTCTCTGCTGCATCTTAGGCAGGTTTCACCAGGTGATGAGTAGCTTTACCCAGCTGATTTAAATTTTTAACATAGCACTTTCATCAAGAGCTATAGAATTCTAATTGCAGAAAATAATATATTAAAGCATTGGTGGCATTCAGGCCTGTACCCAGGATTGATTAGAAGGGATTTCACTAGTGGGGTGGTGTTCTGAAAATTTTCAGAAAATTGTGATGATTTTGTGATGACTTTTCCATGACCAAGCATAGAAGATTAATGACCTTGTGCAATCATAAATATTTCAATAATGAATTATTTTTTTAGCGGCAACTTGTCTTCATTTATACACTTCTTTTTAATGTATTTTAGTTTGATATTTTTCATAATAAATTATGTCATTTCTATTATATATTTTTATATTATATATATATTTTATATTATATAATGGTGTATTCTGTCTTTTTTATAGTACAAAAACTTTTGGTAAATTTCAATGCTACTAGTTTAGTCGGAATAAACAGTACGTACAGGCCATCGTACACAACAAAAAGATAAAGTAAACTTAAAGTTAAAGTTTTAGTTCAAATGTTAAATCATTAAAATTTACATTCTAATGTAGAATAATTCATTACATGGGGTTACATACCTTTCAAGAAATCTACTTTCATCACGGATTTTGTGCCACATGCTTTCTTGGGAATCCCCAGTAAAGAACATGACATGTCAAGATTTATTTGTAATTACTACTTTTCATTGATAAAGAACAAATTGGAGTTTTAGAGTGGGTCCTGAGTGTTAGCCTGAATTTTATGCAAACATTTACACAGGACTTTACTAAAACAAGTAAAAATTTCTGGATGGCACAGGCACACTAAATAGTGTCATTACTGGTTGTGTTACTTGCTGGCATAGGAACTACTCAGCTCTCAAATATAAAAGTCTGCATAGTGTAATTTGATCTGCTCAGGGAATCACTGGAGGTGATCTTCCCTTCCTGCAGGACATTTATACCAGACAGTGCCTGAGGAAGGCCTGAAGGATCATCCAAAACACAGCCACTTCTGCTCCCATCTCGCACAACCTACTGCAGTTTCATTAGGCTAGGAGACTTTTTTTTTAACCTGGAGGCACTTTAAAATAAATAAATAAATAAATAAATAAATAAAATAAAATAAATAAAATAAATAAACAAAATCGATGTACAATCTTATAGTACATCTACTGTAATTTTGTAATTTATTTTAAGAATTTATTACAAGTCTATATTGAATTACAGGACATGACAGTAGGATAACTGGGTTGTCCAGTATTTTTACAGTATATACCAGCATGTTAATGTTTATTTAAGAGGAGTAATACAATCTGCTCATTTGCCAATTAATTTCTATATCCCCCACAAATAGAAAATAAGAAAATAACTACAACATTACAGTAAGAAGTAAGTTTTAAAATGTTACTGTGTCCTCATTCATTTGTACAGCTGAATCTGTAAGAATGATAATGGATAATGTCTGAGACATTTATACTACAGAAATTACAAAGTACAGCATTAACTATTCAGAAGAAAATATGTCCTATAAAATCCTTTTAATAATTAATTTTTTGAGTACCTAAATTCAATTTGGAAAGGTCTATCACTAATGTGTCAAAGTCATTTATAAAGTCAAGCCAAAATAAATGTCAAAGTTCATGAAATGAATTTGATTATTGCTTTTAGGTTCAAAAACTTTTTAAGATTCGAAAAAGACTAGTTGGGGAATTTTTAAAACTTCTTTTTCATTATTCCATCTAGAAAGGGTGGGTGGCATGGTAGAATAGTAGTTAAACATCCACCCCACAACATGAAGGTCCTGAGTTCTCGCTGTGCTTGTGTGGGTGTCCTCTAGCCTAATTGGCTATTCAAAGTTGCCCCTAAGTGAGAATGTGGATGGAATTTGTGTGTGTGTGTGTGTGTGTGTGTTGGACCTGTGATGGATGGCTGAACTGTTCAGGGTGTATCTCACCTTTGCCCAGAGTTGAGCATGAGAGAGCATCCAGCCTCCACGCGACCCGAGTAGGATTGATCGGTTCGATGAATGAATGAATGAATGAATCCCTAAGTGAGAATGTGGATGGAATTTGTGTGTGTGTGTGTGTGTGTGTGTGTGTGTGTGTGTTGGCCCTGTGATGGATGGCTGAACTGTTCAGGGTGTATCTCGCCTTTGCCCAGAGTTGGCTGAGAGAGCATCCAGCCTCCACGCGACCCGAGTAGGATTAATCGGTTCGATGAATGAATGAATGAATGAATCCGTAAAGGCTTAAACACTATTGTAACAATGCTATCACTTGTCATTGTTGTGATATCAGCAAGGGACACAACCCCAAACTTCTTATGCCAATAATGAAAACTCAGCACCAATTAACAAATTTGTACTCAAAATGCAAAACATATGGCAATGTCCATTCCTTCATTATATGTACCACTTACCTGCCAGGGTTGGATCTGACTTGGAGCCAGTCCCAGCTGACTTTTTGCAAGAAGCAGCATGCACCCTAGGCTAGTTTGCTAATCTATTTCAGGGCTATCAAAGAAACAACTAACTATTCACACCTAATTTCAATTCAAACCTTTTAAGTGGAACTTAAAAAACAAAAATCAAATACTTGAGTTTTCGCTGAGAAGCTGTGGGGTGTTGCTGTTTTGTTTCTGAAGCCTAAGAGGTGCCTAAGCCAGGGGTGTCCAGTCTTTTCCGCAAAGGGCCGGTGTGGGCGCAGGTTTTCTTTTCAACCAAGAAGTAGCCACACCTTCCACCTCTTTCAATCACTGATTTAATAAAAAAAAGAAAAGAAAAAAAAAAAAAAAACTAGAATGCACATTAGTGTTCCAATTTGAAGCCAGATCTCAAAATGGAGCGGTTAAAATGTTTTAAAATGAAATGTACACCTTGGATGTAAGTATTTCCATTTTCTTCACCTTTTTTGTATGTTATTT
>JAQMYF010000025.1:24456988-24470243 GCA_030014195.1 Neosilurus mollespiculum
TTATTATTATTTATTTATATTTATACTTGTATATTTATTTATATTTATTTCTGGAATACACCTGCCTATGACCTAAGTGACTAAGTGAATTGCACACTCAGATGATGGATTCTATTCAAGAAACTTTAAATCATTGCTGGGGCTGCAAACAACCCAAATAGAAGACTAAAATATTGGTGAAACCCAAATAAAGTATGGAAGAATATGTATGAGTTGTAGTGATTTGATCACTTAAGATCTCTTTAGAAATCCCAAATTGACAGATTTTTCAGTAACCCTCACTGAAACTGGCAGTCCACCAGAACCTGATAGATAGTATCAGTTAGAGTATATACACTGAGAAGATTTATTTTAATGTTTGATTGGTTGAGACCTGACATCAGGAATCATCAGGATTCCTAATACCATCCTGAAACTGATCAGTTTTTCCTGCCACACTTACAAAGCTGACAAAGCTTAATCCTTGCATACCTGGGTATGAATGATTCCACCTGTGCTTAGGGCAAAGTGAATAGTTTTTAGGGGCATTTCCATGGTGCATGATGAAGAAAAAAGGAGAAGGATTAAAGAGATAGTGTGAAAGAGAATGTTGCTCACCTGCCTACCTTGAAAACAATGCCATATGGTCTTATGCCAGTCAAATCAAATCCTCCAGTGAAGTTGGATGGTGGCACTGGACCCACTGCACTGTGCCCACTGGGCATGTAAAAAAAACATTTGTCAAGAGTAGGCTGCATAACCGTCAGTGTGTTTCTGCCCTGCGATGGCCTGGCAAGCTGTCCAGGGTGTACTCTGCCCTAGCCCAGAGTTGGCTGAGATGGGCGCCAGCCTCCCCGCGACCCTAATTAGGATTAAGCGGTTCAGAAAATGAATGAATGTTTTATTGCACACAAATGCACAAAGCTCTGTGTGAATCAGCTTCCTCTCCCTGGTTACTGGCTTCTCTCTACAAGCACGCAAAAGACACATGTACAGTAAGTAAATTGATTGTAATCAGACAGAGGTGAGAATTATCACAAATTACCTGTGCGTACCTGCCTCCTCTCTGTTTATAGCTGACCCATATGGAAGAGCCACACTAAAGTGACTTTTGAATCTGACTTTTGCAGTAGTATGTCTCATGAGACTTTTAAAGCACAGTCATCTGCAATATCATGGGACAAGCACATGAGAAATATAACATATAAGTCGGATGGGGAGCATGTAACCCACACACCAAGATTAAAATTTTTAATGCTGGCACACTGCGACTCGGGAGGCGTGCATTCTGACCAAGCAAATATTATTTTAAAAAGTGTGAACATAAAAGGTTAGAAAAGGGGAGCATGTAAATTTTAATACTTAGAATCAGAGAGGTAAAAGTCTTCATTCGATTTGTATAATATACCCAAAACTTGGCTTGAAAAAAATGCTTACAGATTTTCCATAGGCTTAGAAGAAAAGAAGGAAAAGGCTGAGAACAACCCTATATTACCACTGACCCCAATATGGCATAAAGCATCAATACATCCATTTTATCACTAACCTCAAGGAGCTCTATGAACAACATATTAAAACTTGCCACTTGCTTAAAAGCCACGCACACTGCCAGATTGTCCTCAACCACTTCTTTCCCTTACTCTTTAACCCAGCAGTTTCCAACTCTGTTCTGGGGGAGCTACCTTCCTGAAGAATTTGGCTCCAACCTTATTCATGCACACCTGACCATTTGATTATTGCCTTGTTCTTGATCAGCTAAAAGAGGTACGTTAGATTTTGGTTGGAGATAAACCCTGCAGGAAGGTAGCTCTCCAGGAACAGGGTTGGAGACCCCTGACTTAGACTATGGAACATCTGTGTGCTAAGTGCACCAGCTGATACAGCTGTCTTCGCCAAATCATTCTCATTTTTTTTTTTGTAAACATGCACCGATTGTTAAAAAAAATAAAATAACATATAGTACAGTGTGTCTCTCCATGCGTTTAGTTACACTCCATCCCCAGGGCACTTAATGAAAAACATGTGCAACTATTCGCAGGCAAATAAAGATGCATATGACCATAGAGGATTTTCAGTATGTCCCTGGAATTAACCATGGCCCCACCTCTCCACTATTCTTTACAGCTGGGGAGAGTGTATAAGCATCTTAGTGCACACACAACATTAAACTTTAAGATAGATGGCATATAAAAGCAAAAAAAAAACATCATGTGTCACTCCTCTCAGATATAAACGCGGCACTGAGGTTACCATGATCAAAGGCTTATTGAAACTTCACTGTTGATATTTCAATTTAAAAACAAACAAACAAACAACCCCCCCCTTTTTATTTTTTATTTTTATTTATTTATTTATTTATTTTTTACTGTCTAGTTTTGGTGCATATTTCCTGATAGTCTCATACCACATTACCAGAGATCCTGATTACTCAACTACTTCTGGATTCTGGACTAATGCACTCACCTATTTCCCTTTACTTCCTTATTCAGAGAAAGTAGTATAATATTAGATATAGATGCTATATGCAAAGTATTGAACTATTTAATGTTAGCATTTCTGAGCTGTTAGATGCTTACCTGTTGAACAGTCTGCTATTCAGTAAAGTGTTTGTTTTGATTCATAATGTCACTTCTAATAATCATTTTGGATTAGTGTCATGGTATCTGTACAGCATCTTGCACAGAGGCTCATGCTAGGCAAGGTTCATGTAAAATCCAGATAAAATCGAGTTTATAAAAATAATTCAAACTGATAAATCTAAATCATAAGGTGTGTTCATGGTGAGGCAGGCAGAGTTCAAAAATACTGGCAGCAGGTTAATGAAAGGTGTGGCAATGGCAAAACAATAACCAGACAAGGTTTCACAGTTAGGGGGGATGGAGGAGTAAATAGGTTATGAAGCATTGGTTATCTCACACTTAAGTGAATTCTGTCACAAGACAGGATGGAAGATATTCTACAGTTAAGCAGTTTTACCTACAAACTATTCACATTGAACTATGAAGCACCACAGCTGCCAGAGCTGCCTCAGGGAATTACCTGACCCTCTGAAGAAGGTCATGGGAATTTCCGCTTGTCAATCCCGGATATTAAGCAAATATAAAATACAACTAGTGTTGCACAGACCCCCCTCCCCCCACCATCTGTGCTGCACTGTGCCACTTTCTCACCCCACCCTGCAACTATGCAGGATATACTGTATATTCCAGGCCTTCTGCTTCACAGCCCTGCACCCAGCTGCTTGCTGTATGGATATTTCACTGCCTGAGCTGAATTTCACTTCTGAACTGCCATAAGCTGCTGAAGCTCATATCTGATTAGAAAGCACAGGTCCTGAGGGAGCCAATTGATGTGAGTAGGGTTGACGGTGTGTGTGATTGTATGACAGTATGACAGACTCATCGTGTTAAGGAGCATGTGTATATGTATGAGTAGCAGAGATGACATGTAAAGAAAGAAATAAAATGTGTGAATAAAGTCAGTTATACATGCTCAGGTAATAGTTAAACCTGGAAATAGGTCAGATGTTGTTTAGCCTCTTTCAGTGGTGAAGACAGAGTCAGAGCCAGCTTCTGTTTTATACTATTTGTAAAGTATATTACACACATAAGGAATTTATTAATAAATGTAATGTATGAAATTGGAGACATATTTATTGATGGCATGGTGGCATAGTGGTTAGCACATTGGCCTTATTCAAGTCCTGGGCTCACTGACAGCATTTCTGTGTGGAATTTGCATGTTCTCCCTGTGCTTGTATCGGTTTCCTCTAAGTACCCCGATTTTCTCCCATATGCACATTTGGCTAACTGGCTGTTCCAAATTGCCTCCAGGTGTGTGAGTGGTTGTGTGTGCTGAGCTGTGCAGGTGTACCCCACCTTCGACCAAAGTCAACTGCGATCGGCTCCATGCCCGCCTCGACCTTAGTATGATAAGTGGTTGGATGATTATAGTTAATACTAAAATGGCAGACTTCAGTATTTTGACCTCAGATGTAAGCAGTGATATATATATATCCACACTTATTACACACTGTTCTTCCACATTTTTTTAATATGCACAGAGGAGCTCAGAGACAATTAAATTTTAATAAAATACAATACTTATTTCAGTGACCAATTTGATAATTTGTAATATTAATTCTTACAGCAAAATTATGAAATTCATAGTGTAGCGTAACCACACTAGACCCATTCAAAAAAACCTAGCCATGTTTTTCTTAATCTTATAGACTTATTTAAAAGAGCTTGTCTAAGCACAGGGCGGCACAGTGGCATAGTGCTTAGCATGTCCGCCTCATAGCAAGAAGGTCCTGGGGTTGAGTTCTGTGATCGGCAAGGGTGTTTCTGTGTGCATGTTATCTTCGTGCTTGCATGGGTTTCCTCTAGGTACCCTGGTTTCCTCCCACAGTCCAAAAACATGCACATTAAGCGAATTGACTGCTCCCCTAGATGTGAGTGTGAATGGTTGTGTGTGTGTGTTGGTCCTGCAATGGTCTGGCCAACTGCTCAGTGTGTACCCTGCCTTGGTCCAGTGTCGGCTGAGATAGGCTGCAGCCTCCCCGTGATCATAGTAAAATGTTTGGCAGATGATTGACTGTGTGAGAGTCTAAGCATAACTGAAAAATATGTGAAAATCTGCCACCTTTGAACTTGTGAACTGCCCCAGGATAATTATATTTTGAATAATTGGTCAGGAAATTTAAGTTAAGCACCTGCATAGTGTCACGCTGAGTGCTGCACTCAAACTGAGGACCTCAAGTAAAAAAAAATATGGCAGTATTTCACGTGGAACAAATTTTCTGTAATCAGAGTTGACTTATGCAGTTACTGAATAGAAATTAACACAGTAAAGTAAATTAATTTCATGTAGTTCATACTTAGTGGTAAGTGGTAGCTAAAATTTTCATGGTTCAGATGAGTACATTTGTCCAAATTAGAGTTTTGGATATTATCTAGGAGTGCCTCGGTGGCGTAGTGGTTAGCACTTCCGACTCTCAGCAAAAAGGACCTGGATTCGAGTCTCAGACTTGGCCAGGGTGTTTTTGTGTTAAGACTGTATGTTCTCCCTTGTGTTCGTTTCCACCATGTACTCCAGTTTCCTCCCACAGTCTATTTTTACATTACATATACGTTAGCCTAACTGGCTGTTCCAAAACGCCCTAGGTGTAAGTGTAAATGTAAATGGATATGTGTGTTCCCCTGCAATGGAGTAGTGAGCTGTCCAGGGTATACCTTCCTTGCCTTTACCCCGAGTCAGGCTGCAAAAGTAAGCTGTTCGGCAAATGGATAAATGAATGGGTGGATGGAAAGATATTCACTTTATCATCATTATACAGGATGTGTATATTCAATCTGCTGATAACCAAGCAGGATATGTATTGATGTTGAAACTTTTGATAATGGCTCTAGGGACTTGCTCTTGAATTAGCCCTTCATATGAATCTTCTACTTCAGTGTTGATAAATTGAGCAGAATTATGAATTAAAGAGGCTAAGAAGTGATACTTAGCAATGTGACCCTTCTGGTTTCAATAATAAGTGTTTGTCTTGAAAAAGAGAAAGTGGGAGTGCCAGTCTGTATCTGATACACCACTTGGCCTCTCAGCCCATCTAATATATTAAGTAATTGCATGTCTTGTAGTCGTAAACCTGTATGTAGTCATAAAAGTAAGACCGGAAACTGTGGGTCTTAGTAATAACGTACTTAATATCTGAAAATCCCGATATTAAGATCACAAAAAAGGGACTCACGTAGCATTAAATAATGTCTGCTTCATCGGAAGGATTGTAATTCATGGATCCTGGGAGCTTGGGATTCTCGCATGTCTATGGCAATGGGTAATTTAAATCATCATAAAAATGTTTTTTCCATTGTCATCACTGAAGTAAGCCTTTGTGAGGCGTTTTCTTCTGGACACAATTTTAGTGGTGCGCACTGTTATAGTGTTTTAGCTTTCTTTTAGACCTGCGCTAAGACTTTCTTTTATCTGGCTTTCCTAATATCATGACACAGACTGAATCATTAGGACTGTTCCACTGATTTCAACTTCCAGTTGAGAATTTCGTCATCTGCAGTTTGTGTCTTAACTGTAGCAGTTTCATTCTGCCAATGCCAAACCTCATTTTATGCCATTTATGGGCTGTTTATGTCTATATTATAGTAAAGTGTGCATGTAGATGTTTCATTACCAAGCATAAAGCCCTATGTAATTGCCTGCATTCAGCCTATTAGCATTCTTTGATTTGTTTATTTTCTGTTTTGGTGTGCCATCTGGTATGCTTAGAGAATTTTAGATGTATTAGAATGTTCATAAACTTTGTACAAACATACATACAGTTGGCTGAGCGGACACAGAAGTTGTAGTGTATATACTACATACTACAACAATTATGCATCCTAGGCATCAAAAAAATTTGACCTTACTACACAGAAATTTCAGTAGCAGTAGGAAATAAAATAAAAATAAATCTGCCCAAAAATGATTCCCAACATCCATAAGTTTGAATACATTAAAATCCCTCTTACACCAATTTTTATAGAACATCAACTATGAAAAACATGTTAATTCACTACAAGTAGCATCCCTTATGTCTGGCTACAGTTTTTACCACCACCTTCCACCATGTGTTTTACTGAAAAAAATAGACTGTTTTCTATGTCACTTTTTTGTTTAAACAGTCTTTCCTTTTACTGTGTTAAATTTAAAAAATAAGTTTTCTTTATGCTGAAATCTGCACAATTTAAAAATCTCCCCAGAAATTAGATTTCATTTTTTTTTTCTATAATACCTTAAGAAGCATGAATTCACTTGGGAATAAAGTAATTTACAACTTTCGCTGAAAGAGACCATCCAAATTGACTACAAAATTTGCTGTCGTATGCCTACTTATTTGTACTTCTCTGGACAACATTAATAACTTGTTCATTAATTCAGTTTTACCAACTTCCAGACAGCCAGCTATTGTAATTACACAAAAGACATTTGTATGTCAGTAAACACGTACACTACCAATACATTAGGATGGATTTTATATTTAGTTAGGTAGTTTACAGTGCACTCAGAATAGCCATGTATTGTTATTAACTTAGCTTGCACTGCTTTAATGCTTTGCATCAATCAGATTAATGTTAGTGAATTTCCAGTTCATGTCATAAATGTCCTTCCTAGACTCATATGTGTTAGTAAAATATTTTCAGCAGAAACTTTTCAAGATCTTTGGATAGATGCAATAAATATACATATACAATACATATGTATATATGTTTGTACATATATGCAATACATAAACATGTGAGAATGTGCCTATTTTCCTCTAATAAATTCTATGACTGAATATGTATTGAGAAAAATTTGTGAGCCTACCAAAGAGATCTGACTTTGTCACTCCTTTGTTCTGTGTCGACTGTAGCAGCAGAACGTCTTTACTTTGCACATTCTGGCTCCAAATTTAACAACATGGCAAAGGATTTTTGGGATTATTTCTTAGGATAGAAACCAATGAAGCCCCATTCTCTATTTTCTACAGTCAATAGTTGAGAACCTTGATTCTGAATGCTTCTTGTAGATCTGCTAACAAAACATTTCAGGAAGCTGATGGAAAGCTCAGCAAATGAGCTCAATGTCTCTGCTAATCAATTTTTCATCGCACTGCTTCTCACAAGAACCACAAACATAAGCTTGATGCTATGTCAGTAAAAAAAAAAAAAGTAAGAAGAAGAGTGTGCAAGTCGTGTATCTGGTGTTTGTGTTGCACAGAGCCGAGCCTGACTCAGTGAGGACTCGCCACGGTTGTCTTTTTTTCTTTCTGTTGATATACTTCAGGCTGTCTGCATGCTAAAAAAATGAAATGGGGATGCCTTTGAAGCCCACTGGAGAACATTGTTCTCCACCAGCCCACCTATTTATTCATTTGTTTGTTTGCTTGCTTTTTTTTTTTTTTTACTTTTGTTTCATGTGAACATTTTTCCCCTGCCTTCATAGGTAGGTTATACAGATAGAAGTGAAGATTGTTTATTCGTCTTGAAGTGTATAATTGTTTTTTCACACGTGCAAGTCTCACAGTAGGAGAAACAGATATATCTATCTTTCTCTATCTATCTATCTAGCCACCGTGCCACCATATTCTTAACCAATTAAAAAAAACAAGCATAGAAACTTAAAGCAACAAAAGCATAGGGAGAACATGCAAACTCCACACAGAAAAGCCCTCACCAAGCCTGGGACTTGAACCCAGAACCTTCTTGCTGTGAGTTGAATGTGCTAACCACTTCACCACAATACCACCCTAGTCTTTGTTGCACTGTGTTCCAAATAGTTTACAGCATTTACTTAAGGCTGTCTTTGTAGAAAATCTTTTTGTGATCAATTTACGAATCAAGTGAAGCCCATATTTGTTCAAATTGCTGTTCCTTGTTCAATTCTTCTCTACACAATTTATTTGAATGTTTAAGATTGTTGTCTTCCTGATATATGTAAGTCCATGACCGAAAACAAAGATTTCTTTCAATTGTAATAGGCAATTGTAATATGTATTCATCCATTTTCTCAACCACTGAATCCTAATTAAGGTCACAAGGAGGCTGGCTCCCATCTCAGCCAACTCTGGCCGAGGGCAGGGTACACCCTGGATAGCTTGCCAGGCCATTGCAAGGCAGAAATACACAATCCAATGGCCTATTTTCTTTTAAACGACAGCAATGGTTCTTTTACATGCCTCTCACCACAGACAGTGAGAGACATGGCTGGTCTTTGATATCCCAGGTAGCTGCATTGAGGGGGCAGCAGTGACAGCTCTGTGATCGTGGGTCTTAATCCCCCAACCTTCGGATCAGTAAGCCAGCACTTTAACCACAGAGCCACCACTGCCCCATAGGCGGTCTAATAAAAATTAAAAAATTAAAAAACCTTTCAAAGCTGCATACTTTTCCAAGATTGATATCAGTGGTTTTGGAATACATTGGTTTCAGTTCTTAAAATACATCCAGTTTATTTTGAGGATGTAGTGAAAGATGTAGAGAAACAAAACCTGGGTAAATATTAATAGCAGGAACATTGCCGAGAGCATTTTAAACTTGCTGTTTTCATTATCTCCCATATATAGTCAGTATGGACCACTTAACTAGGGTTTGCAGTGCACAATTATTCTGAACTATATAGTCTGCAGTCTTCAGTAGCTATGCCAAATTAATCATCTTAAAATAGCCTAACACACACTGAACAGTCATAACATTATCTCAATACAGTGTCATCTGCCAAGGGGATATATTATCCAGAAAGGGAACAGTCAATTCCCGAAGTTGATGTGCTGGTAGCAGGAAAAAATGAGCAAGCATAAGGATTCAAGTGACGCATGTGGGGATGAAAGCTAGTACATCTGGTCTGATCCCACAGAAGAGCCACTGAAGCTCAAACTGCTGAAAGAATGCTGGCTATAATAGAAGGGTGTAAGAACACAGTGCATTGCAGCTTTTTGAGTATGGGGCTGCATAGCCACAGACCAGTCAGGTGGGTTTAATGTTATAGGTGATTGGTGTACATTTCATGGGTATTTTGATTGCTCGACCCATATTTTCAGGAGACCACAAGTTCAAATTCTAACACTGCCATGGCTATCCATTGCAGAGAGCAGTAAGTCAACAGAATATTGTCTCTTCTGCCAATTCCATTTCTGAGCTAATGTATGCGAAAGTAGGTAGATACCATCATGTGACCAGTTACATAGCATGAACAAAAATTCTATGAGGTGCCTGTCTTTATGTTTCTAGGAGAAAGAAAACTCCATGGTTGGGGCCATTGAGGTTTTTGAGGAGATAGAGATATAGCTAGCAAGTGTTGGAAGTGTTATTTATGTCTGTTTGTTTTTAATGAGTATTGTGCTACCATTTGGCAAGGCCACACATTTAGGTTGAAAAAATAAGTAAAATAAATTAGCAGGATTACCTTTGGTGAAAATTGGATAAAAAGAAATACATTTTGTAAATGATAAAAAATAACATTCTGTAACAAATTAATTTCAATATTTAAGAAACATATTGGGGTCATCATGCTGGTGATTCTCTGTGGAATTGTGCATATTCATCTGATTCTTGCATAGGTTTCCTCTGGGTACTCCAGTTTCCTCCCACAGTTCAAAGATATGCACATAAAGCTAATTGCCAGTTCCAAATTGCCCATAGGTCTGAGGGTCAGTGTGAATGGTTGTGTTGCCCTGGTCTGGACTGCCGAGCTGTTCAGGGAGTCGACTGAGATAGGCACCAGCCTTCCTGCAACCCTATTATGATTAAGTCGTTCAGCAAATGAATTAATGAATTAAATATATTGGGAACCATGATGGCTCCATGGTTAGCACTTTTGCCTCACAGTAAGAAGGTTTTAGGTTTTAATCTCAAGGTTGACTGGGGCCATTCTGTGTGGAATTCTTTCTGTGGCTGTGTGAGTTTTTCCCAGGCACTCTTGTTTCCTCCTACATTCCAAAGACTTGCACATTAGATCAGCTGTTTACCTAAATTGCTCATAAATGTGAACATAAGTGTGAATGGTTGTCTTTGTTTTAGCATTGTGATGGAGTGATATTCCATCTTTTGCCTAAAATTAGTAGGGATTGGCTCCGGCTTTCCCACGACCCTGAAGGATAAAGGGAATAGATAATAAATAGATGGATTTCATATATTTGGATTGTGAAATGCCCAGAAACCTTTGAGACATGCACAATTTTACACAATGTAGATGCTATTCAGTAGTCCTGGCTGCATTTGGACTACCTGTGAAGGTTGACACTTTTTTCAGTACTTACCTGTATCACAGCTAACAGTTTCCTCACATGTCTAGTTCCAGCCAAAGGTTGGATTACAACTGATTGTTTTTTCTTCTTTTTTGTTTCAGGTATTTCAAGGAAACTTTGATAATGACACACACAGGAAAAACGTGATTGATCCTCCCATCTATGCTCGCTTCATCAGGATCCTTCCATGGTCATGGTATGGGAGGATTACTCTCCGTGCAGAAGTACTTGGATGCACAGAGGAAGAGTAAAAATCTCCAGATCCAAGTTTTTGGGTTTTTTTTGCTCAATTGGTACACTTCGGTACCAAATTCTAATTCAATATAAACTTTGCTTGAGCTGTATAGAGGATAGCAATTTCCAATAGTGTTTCCTTCTTTGTTTTTTTTTTTTTCAAAATGGTTCGGAAACAAACAAAAAATAAACCATATTGGGGTGGGGTGGTTGCTGTTTTGTGTTTTTCAAAATAAAATTCTGATGTTCTGTTTCTCTTCTGAAGTTCCTGTACTTAGGGTCATTTGGTACAAGTTCAAGATTTTGCCCTATGTTTATAAAGTCGTGTGATTTCTGATAGGATTGGGGATTGGGGTTGGGTTTAGTTTGCTGTTGCTAAAGTGGTGGGATATTACCCACTAATGGTTTTACTTTTGAACCAACACACACACACACACACACACACACACACACACACACACACACACATACACAAATTCACATAAATTAAAATTCTATGCTTCTTGGACCATAATCAAAATCAGCTTTAACTCATGAAACAGAATTGCTAAGATGTTAAAAGTACCACTACTATAATAGTACTGTTTTTGTCTCCTGATCTACTGTTTGATTTTAAAACCTTATCAAAATTACAATGAAGTAATACACTGATGTTGTGCAGAGGAAACATGATGCTCTTGTATTATATGTTAAACACTAAATAACTGCATGGTGCATAAATTATAATAGAAATATTAAGTATCTGATTCCCTGTTTTTTTTTTCTCCATATTAAACATTTATCACTTAAATAAAAAACTTTGAATTTTTACTCATATTTTTAAAATAAAACAATCATTTTCATCTATACCAATAAATACAAGTATTACATAAGTTTAAGAAATAGGAATTGTAAAATCAGTATAGAAGTGTGGCATAAATGTAGCCCTTGCTTAATTTTCACAGACACATCAGTGATTGAATTTATTAATACTAAAGTACACTTCCAATATAAAGCTTAATTTATAGACTTGTCACACAGTGTATTTGCACCAAGCCAGTCCTACACAAACACCACAGGAATCTTAATAAGCAGGAGATTTGGAAAGGCTTTTAAAATTGTTGCTTGCAAACCCTCAAAACCTTTAACATAAATTCTGACAAATGTGCAATTCTGTAAAATTATGCTTATTTGATGCGTAATAATAGCCTATAGAATGTTTTCAACTGGGAAATATACAGAGGAATTTTCAATCCTGAGCTAATAATGGCAGTTGTATTTAATTTGTTACTGTTAAAATTTCTATTTGTATGCCCACAATTTTGACTTCTATTTTACATTTCCCTTTTTTATTTTTTTGTGCCATAACTTTGCTTTACTACTATATTTATTTATGTGCTTTTTAAAAAAAAAAATCAGGTTAGACGAAATTACAAGTCACCCACTCGCAAATAGAAATTCATCCAATGTCCAAAGTAATATTATTATGTTCACCTAAACTTAGACTATCAATGTACAAGCTAATGTATTATAACAATAATGAACAATTATACATACACTTTGTTTATACAGCTATTATTTAGAATGTACAGTGATGCCCACTGGGTTGTCACTGAAAATTCACAAATGTGTTTGTTTGTCTGTCTTGGGAAATAATTAATTCAGGTTTATAATGGGGTGAAACCATGGAACGGGGTTAAACCAGTGTGTGTCCTAAAAGTTATTAATTTTTCTTGAATGCTGAAGAGGAGTGGATATCCCTTTTAAAGTGGGGGAAAGGGCCACTGAGCCATGTATCATAATAATATCTTAAACCATTAATCGCTATTCATTTGTACAACTTTGAATGTGATGTGTAAAACATCAACAACAGCAACAACAAAAAAAGGAAAGAAAAAATTCCATTAGCAATGATCATTCTTGGTATGGTGATATGAAATCCTAATCATCATGTACACTTAACATATTTTCTAACAGTTGAATGTTGCAAGAATTCATATATTTGTATATGATTTATTAACATCTGTATGGAGGTATTGATATAGTAATCCTTGTCTAACATTGCCCTGTGTCACTGCTAACACAGGCTGTCCTGTTTTATTGACTTGTGTGCACATTGTAACAGCTTTTTGTACTTCTTGGGGGCTAACAGTCAAAGAATATTAAAACCTTGTTAAAAAATGTCCATAGGCACATTTTAAAGATAACACACACACACACACACACACACACACACACACACATATATATATATATATATATATATATATATATATATAT
>JAQMYF010000025.1:24479202-24489603 GCA_030014195.1 Neosilurus mollespiculum
CCAGAGTCGGCTGAGATGGGCGCCAGCCTCCTCGCGACCCTAATTAGGATTAAGCGGTTCAGAAAATGACATGACATAATAATAATAATATTTTTTTTATTATTTTATTTGTATTATTTGATTATTATTATTTCACAGCCCTTGTGACAACTGTGACAGCCCCTAGGCCTCAAAACCAGTTTCCTTGTTGCTGGACTTTGGGGGAGTGGCTCATGAGGAGGGATAGCTGGCACCTGGGTTGCTGTGATTGCTCATCTACAAATATAGGTGCTTAAGCACTCAGTCTCTTTTTTTTTTCTCCATATTGCTAGGTTTGGATGGACTTTGGGTAATATATTCATTTATTTATTTCTTACATTTACACATGTTTATGCATCTATTCTCTAGACACATTACCAATAATCTGACTACATATTTAATTTATTTTTAATAAATATAGTTATGCCACTTTAAATAGTCATGTGTGGTCTCCACATTTTGTACTGCCCTTGAGCCAGGTCATGGTACAACACACAGGGTATCCACTATCACAGTGTTTTTGCATCTACTTTTTTTGCAGATCAATGTATTCTGCAAAGAAGGTAAATAATGATGCAATGTCCTCATAAATGCTTACTGGATAGACAACAAGAAATGTATATTTCTCAAGGCATGGTTTGTAATATGATTTTACTCACTCACTCAGTCACTCATTCGTCAAACCTCTTTTTCCTAGTAGGGTTGTGGGGAAGCTTGAGCCTATCTCAGCCGACACGGGGTGAAGGCAGAGTACGCCCTGAACAGCTTACCAGACCATTACAGGGCCAACACACACGACCATTCACAGTTACACCTTGGGACAATTTGGTACAGCCAACTGTTTATGGTTTATTCTTTCATTATTAAAGCATGACAGTGTTCATGCACTCTTTATTACCTCACACCTACTGTCAGTATTAAAGTGAGACCTTGAGACCTGAACATTGCTGTCTGAGAGATCAACTGTGCCGTCCAGCTCGTTAAGTATTTTCAGCTTCTTTCAAACTGAAAGTAGTCTTCACTGGTCACAGGGGTTTTACACAACTTGAAAGAGTTCACTAGCTTTGTACAAGCTTTCCACAGCTTCAGGGGATTTTCATAGATGGTTGGCCGAATTTCTCCAAACTTGCTTAATGCTTTTAAAAATTAGTTTGGTGCTTTATTGGCTTCAGCAAACTCTGGAGTGCCTATGCTCAAAAAGAGCTAGCTGTATTGTTCGTTTCATAAGAAATGAAGATGCCAAAGGACAGTGGTGGCATCAAGCAGCATTTACGCTTTGGATGATTTTGAAAATTGAACTATATAGGGACTAGACTGATAATGGTGTGAACTGAGAAGATGTGAAAGTATGTTTTGCCTTAATTTGCTTCTGATGTACAGCACTTTGTTTTCAGCTATGGTTGTGTGAAAGTGCTATATATATAAAGTTGGTATGGTATTTGTATGGTATTCATGATGCACTGAGAAAGCAACCAATTATGGTAGGTTGGAAGGAGACACGACAGGAAATAAAACAAGTCTGGTGGCTACAGAGTGGAATGGAAGAAGAGTAGTTTGGAAACACTGATCTAAAAATAACTGTATTAAACACTCGGCCTAACAACCAGCTCAGAAGTGAAGCCAGACAACCTAGGCCGGTTACCATATCACTAGTCCCAAAACATTACAACCATGTCTATTATGTGGACTGCTCCATAAGCATGATACTAAAAGTGGTCAAGATGGATGTTTTTTTTTTTTTGTTGTTTTTTTTTTTTATTTATAAATACTTGAACATTGAATTATGTAATATTTTACTGTCTTGTTTCTTATGAGAAATTTTAAGCTGTAAGAAGTAATTTACATGTCTAACGTAGTTTAAGCCTAAATTACCAAAGAAAAATCGAATATAGTTTAAGCCTATATTAATAAAAAATACTAAAACCAGTTTAAGCAAAATATATATCAATTTATTTAGTGACTTGAACTTAAGATCAGTTAATATATACATATTGACCAAATAATTACTTTAGTTTTTAACATAATATAGAATATTCACAAATATAACGTAATTCCTCTCTATAGCAGGCCTACAAAGAAATTTGGAAAAATGAAATATACATTGTGTGTATGTACTGGGATACTGTACCAAATGCGTGTATGTATGTATGTATGTATATATATATATATATATATATACACACACACACACACGCACAAAATTTGCGTTTATAATAAGCCATTCTGATTACAAAACAAATATATGTACATAAATGAAATCTATATAATGGTTCTACAGATAATTTACTAATGTAATTTAGTAAGGAAATACATAATTACTGTTTGTGTGCATAAACTTACAGTATCTGATGTAGAATTTTTACACTTAATTACACATACTGTATGATACATGTACATTTGTTTCAATATCCAGATAGTTTAAAATAATATAATATAAATATCACATGCATGTTAATCACAATCTAAACTTTTTATATTAACAGAGTCATGAAATAATAAATATAAGTACATATGTGTATAAATTCTACAAAGATACTTAAAACTCTACTTACACAGGGAAAAAATGGTATATTTCTGTTTGTACAGTTTAACGCTCCACTGAAGGCATAATTAAAAAGTAATAGTAGACTATAAGACACAAAAACCAAAAAAAAAAACCAAAAAGAAGTTTAAAAGTAAATGGGAGATGCTTCGATTGGAATCAGGCATTTCAGACCACAGCAGGGAATGTTTTTGGGTCTAGCAATATGGCTGCATGAGCATATCTGTTGACCTCAGCCTCAGCAGCCGAGTTCTATATCCAGTTATTTTTAGATCAGTGGTTGGAAAGTGGATGGGTATGTGACATGAAGACTGCATGTCTCAGAATGCAACATTACATACTCCTCTGACGATTTCCTTGCATCTCACAATCTGTGATAAACCCATCCATCACTGCATTAACTCCAGTGAAAACTATACAGTTCATCTCCAGTGTTTTTTCATTCTATAACTGTCTTTCCATTTAATTTATTTTACCCACAAAGTCCTATTTCATGCATACAAGATTCAGTCAAATGATGTCTATTTTTAGCTACTAAGCTCTGCTGATTTTAATAGTGTAACTCCATTCCACTAATAGACATTGCAACATAAGCAATTATGGAAGGGGCAGAGTGGAAAACACCACACCAGGGAACCATGCTGGAACCATGTTACAATGTCCTCGGAGGAGTCTCGTGACAGAGTGATACTCTTCTTAATGGAATCTGCTAGTGGAATAATGACAAATACTGGCCAAAGTCCTGTAGCCATGTCCTTAACAGCCTTAGGTTTGAGCTTGAACTGGGAGACCGTCCTGTTGGCCTCTGGACTGAGGCAAATGTTGGAGGCCAACGTTGCCTCCAACACAAATAATCATAGCACACTTGGGAGACAACCAATGATAATACACATGTGGCAAAACATTAAGTGGTGCAGAAATTAAGTGCCGTAGCGTTGCAAGCTGCTAAACTCACTGAGTGCCATAGCCTGCTGTACTCAGCACAAAGAGAAAATATGCAACAACAAACAGTTCTTTTTTCTGGGTGACACTCGAGAAGTTGTCCAGCAACAGATGACAGCGGAGAGACTTTGTCACTGTCCGACATGTCGAAGTTTCTAACAAGCATGAGTGAGTGAGTGAACCAGTTCTTTTAAGCTTTCAGCCCATAACACAGATATTTACATGTTTCAGTGATTTTTTTTTTTTACCTGTGGTGTAATACGTCTCTTTTTCTGCACAGGGCCAAACCACTAGAAATAGATACAGTATATGTATACCATGCACCATTTGACATGTTAGATTAATGTAATATGTACTTTCCATTCTGAAAAGACCACAGTCCTTTCTTATCTGCACTGCTATAGTGCAAATGTTCTACGTGGGCTTATATGCATTGATGGCTGAGCCTTTAAGGCCAGGGCAGCTGACACCAATTGGATCAACAAGCTGTCTAGCAGGACTATTTTTCACTGTGGCAAATAAATCGCACAGTTCCTCCCCGTTCAGGAGAGAGGATTTTCTAAAACCTTAGGGCTGCTGGTTTTTATGTATATAGTTTTAAAAATGTATATATTTTTAGTTCCACTTTTGCTTTTTTAGGACATAACACATATATTTATTTTGACCTCTACTTTACTTGCATAGTTTGTATTTACTTTCCCTTTTTTATAGCATAACATGGTGAAGATTCAGAAGTTGTGCTGAGATTTCCATTGAATAATAAATATCACAGTTAGTACACACTGTCTGGCCAAAAGTCATGTCAAGTCCCGCACATTATTACTTAGATGGACCGTCATTATCCTTGTTTATAGTGCATTATTGCCATTGCATTGTTGTTCAGTTGGCCAGGTCAAGGTTCTTTTGATGCAACATTATTTGTCAATAAAATTATGTCAGCTGATAACCTGAATGTACTGAATGACCAGGTTTCCCATCAATAGGCTTTTTG
The DNA here is from genome assembly GCA_030014195.1 of Neosilurus mollespiculum. NCBI lineage: Eukaryota > Metazoa > Chordata > Actinopteri > Siluriformes > Plotosidae > Neosilurus > Neosilurus mollespiculum. The sequence continues at coordinate 24,483,696 of JAQMYF010000025.1, forward strand.
TTCCCTGATGGTACGTATATAAAATTGGGGCTCAAATAGTGAAAGAGTGGTTCAGGGAGCTTGTGGAATCATTTTCACACATGAACTGGCACCACAGACTCCTGACCCTAACCTCAAATGTTGTGACGTTGCTTAAGTTTGTCCAACACTACCATGAAGAACATGCATGTAACCAAGACTAAAAGTGGCCCAACAAAATATTAGTGTTGAAATTTTTTAGCCTAGCAGTGTACTTTTGCAGAGTACTTTTTTGGACAAGCATTGACATAGCTCGGTTTTATAATCTTATTCCTCTAATTCACTTGGTACTGTTGACTGATCCTTTCAAATTAACCTCTCATATTTCCCCTGACATGCACAAGTCCATTTATCCATCTATTTGCTAAACCACTTAATTCTACTATGTTCATGGGAAGATAGAGGCCAATCTCAGCTGACGCTGAGCAAAGGCAGGGTACATCCTGAACACCTTGCCAGACCATCACACACAACTTTTCACACTTACATCTAGGGGCAATTTGGATCAGCCACTTACCTAATGTGCTTGTTTTGGACTGAGGGAGGAAACTGGAGTAGCCAGAGGAAACCCACACAAGAACAGGAAGAACATGCAAACTTTACACAGAACACACTCACTGAGCCCGGGACTTGAACCTTCCTGCTGTGAGGCAGACGTGCTAACCACAATCACACTGCCCATGGACAATTCCATGGTGCATAGACCTACATCTCACAATCAACATCAAAACACAGTTGAAAACACACAGTCCTCAATCTAATTTTGCAGACTTTTTAATTAATCACATGCCAGCATGCTTACATTTCCTTGGCCAAAAAAATGAAGTTACATTTATTTTATTTTTATTTTTTATTTTTTTTGTAAATGCCTGGCCTTTCCAAGAGACAAAACTCATTCCCTCCCCTGTCATTAGAGTTAAGCTGTCCTGTATAACTGAATTGCATCAGGTGTCTCTCAGCATGAAAACGAAGGAGAAACAGCCACAGGAGCCTCTTAAGTTTCACAATTTGCATGAAAATGACATTACCAGAATTGCAGTCAGATGGAGATGGAAGTTTGGAGTACCATTCTCAGAAGATGAGGTTTTGGTGATGTTTTTAATTGGGAAAAAAGTATAACATTTTGCCCAGATAGATAGAGCAGAATGTTTTAATTACTTGTTTCTTTGCCCCATTATTGTCTTCTGAATGTTTTACCTTTTCACACACTTGATTTTCACTTCTTTATTAATAGTATGAAGCCAAATGTATTTATTAAAGCCTTTTTTATTCAGATCAGGACTTGCATGGTATTGGTTGTTGATGCAAATGCATATATTGGGATTTTCAGGAGATGTTGCCATCAAGGCATCATGTCAGTGCTTATATCCCAACTTTTTTTGACATGGTTAGTATAACCTAATGAATATTATTTCAATAGTACTATTTAGCAAATATATTTTTCCTGAGGAAAATTATGCTATTTTCAGAAGAAAATATGATCTGTAGTGTTTTAATGTTGATTCCAGTGCAGTAATATGCTCTTTATGAAAAATATCCAAAAATCTCCATATATGTACGATATTTGTAAGTGTTACTGTTAAGTGTCTGTTTGTCATTTTAAAATGTTTCCATACTCCATGTACTTTTTGTCCTGAAAGGATGCACGTTTCTTGGTGCATCCCTTAAAGAAGAGGCACCTTGTAACCAACTGTCAATCATTAAACTGGAACTTAACTTGGGGAAAAAAACATATCAGTGCGGTCTGCGATTTGCATGGAGCCTGCACTGATGTTATAATTTATACATAGCCATCCATTCTGGTTCATAACCGGTTCAGAAGACCCCTATGGATAGACAAAATACAAGGATTCAGTTTTCCTTGCCCGGATGTGGGTTACGGGGTCCCCCCCTGGAGCCAGGCCTGGGGGAGGGGCTCCAAGGCGAGCACCTGGTGGTCAGGTTTCTGCCCATGGAGCCCGGCTGAGCTTAGCCCAAAAAGGAGACATGGATGCATTGTGAGTTGGGTGGCAGCCGAAGGCAGGGGTTCTTTTGGACCGATCCTCGGCTACTGACTCTGGCTCTTGGGACATGGAATGTCACCTCTCTGGTGGGGAAGGAGCCTGAGCTGGTGCACGAGGTTGAGAGATACTGACTAGATATTGTCGGACTCACCTCGACACAAAGCTTGGGCTCTGTAACCACCCATCTTGAGAGGGGCTGCACCTTATTCCATTCTGGAGTTGCTCATGGTGAGAGGCGGCAAGCCGATATGGGCATCCTTGTTGCCCCTGTCTCGGTACACACGTTTTGGTTCTCCCCGTTTGACGAAAGGGTAGCTTCCCTCTGCCTGCAGGTGGGGGGATGGGTCCTGACTGTTGTTTGTGAATATGCCCTAATGACAGTTCAGAGTACCCACCCTTTTTGAAGTCTTTAGGGGTGTGTTAGAGAACGCTCCCATTGGAGACTCCCTCATCATCCTGGGAGACTTCAGCGCCCATGTGGGCAATGACAATGTGACCTGGAATGGTGTGATTGGTAGGTACGGCCTCTCTGATCTGAACCCGAATGATGTTTCGTTGTTGGACTTCCTTGCTTGTCACGGTTTGTCCATCATGAACACCATGTTCGAACATAAGGGAGTCCATAAGTGCACTTGGCACTAGGACACCCTAGGTCGCAGTTCAATGATCGACTTTGTAGTCATGTCATCGGACTTGTGGCCTCATGTTCTGGACACTCGGGTGAAGAGAGGAGCGGAGCTGTCAACCAATCACCACCTAGTGGTGAGCTGGCTCCAATGGTGGGGGAGGCTGCCCTCCAGACCTGGCAGGCCCAAGCATGTGGTTAGGGTCTGCTGGGAACATTTGGCAGAGTCTCCTGTCAGAAGGGCCTTCAACTCCCACCTCCAGCAGAGCTACAGCCACATCCCAATGGAGGCAGGGGACATGGAATCTGAATGGGCCATGTTTTGTGCCTTCATTATTGAGGCGGTAGCCCATAGCTGTGGCTGGAAGGTCATTGGTGCCTGTTGTGATGGTAACCCCTGAACCCGGAGGTGGACACCTGTGGTAAGGGGGCCATCCAGCTTTTTGGCCTGTGGGACTCCTGAGGCAGCAGACAGGTACCTGCAGGCCAAAAGTGGTGTGGACTTGGAGAATGCTTTTGACTGTGTCCCTCAAGCTATCTTGTGGGGTGTATTCCGTGAGTATGGGGTATCGGACCCGTTGCTACAGGCCATTAGGTCTCTGTACCACCAGAGCCAGAGCTTTGTCTGCATTGGTAACAGGTCGATTTCGTTTCCGGTGGGTGCTGGGGTCTGCCAAGGCTGTCCTTTGTCACCAGTTCTGTTCATAATTTTTATGGACAGAATTTCTAGGCGCATCCGAGGTGTTGAGGGGTTCTGGTTTGATGGCCATAGGATCACATCTCACATCAACGCTTTTTTCATATGATGTTGTCCTTTTGGCTTCATCAAGCCAGGACCTCCAGCTCTCATCAGAGCCATTCACAGCTGAGTGCAAAGTGACCGGGATGGTAATCAGCACCTCCAAGTCCGAGGCCATGGTTCTCAGCCGGAAAAGGGTGGAATGCACCCTCTAGGTTGGGAATGAGGTCCTGACCCAAATAGAGGAGTTTAAGTATCTCGGGGTCTTGTTCACGAGTGAGGGAAGGATGGAATGGGTGGTCAACAGGCGGATCGGTGCAGCCTCTGCTGTAAAGCGGACCTTGTACCAGTCTGTCATGGTGAAGAGGGACTCAATTTACCAGTCGATCTACGTTCCAACCCTCACCTATGGTCATGAGCTTTGGGTTGTGACCGAAAGAACAAGATTGTGGATACAGGTGGCTGAAATGAGCTTCCTTTGTAGGGTGGTGGGGCTCTCCCTTTGAGACAGGGTGAGAAGCTCAGCCATCTGGGAGGTAGTGTATGCTCTGGGCCAGTCGCCCATCAACTGCAGGCCAGCAACCAGGTAGCCAGTTGACCCAACCTGCCTACCTTTGGACTGTTAGAGGAAACAGGACACCCAAATAAGGGACAGGGAGAACATACAAATTCACAGCCTGCAAGAATCAAACTCAGAACCTTCTTTTTGTAAGGCGACTGTTTTAATCACTGCACCACTGTGCTGTCCTGTACAAATTGCACATAAATCATATGTATAAAGTTCATTCATCATTCATTCATTTTTTATGCCGCTTAATCCTTATTAGGGTCGCAGGGAGGCTGGCGCCCATCTCAGCTGACTCTGGGTGAGGGCAGGGTATACCCTGGACAGCTCGCCAGCCCATCGCAGGGCCAACACTCACACAAGCATTCACACTCACACTTACACCTGGGGTGATTTGGAATATCTAATTAGCCTACTGTGCATGTTTTTGGACTGTGGGAGGAAACCGGAGTACCCGGAGGAAACCCACACAAGCACGTGGAGAACATGCAAACTCCACACAGAAACGCCTGAGCTGGGAATTGAACCCCGGCTTTCTTGCTGTGAGGTGAATGTGCTAACCGCTACCACTATGACCACCATGCCGCCATGTTTAATGTTCTGTTTGATTATTTGCATTCATGTGCATCTGTTGTTTATAAGTCTAACTATCTTCTACAGACAGCAACCTAGCTGCATTCTGCAAGAAGTGACAGACCATGATAATGTTGATCAGACTTAAGAGAAGACTTTTGATACTCTTATGAGGGGAAGACAAAAGGGAGCAGAATAACAACCAATATTATAATTTAAAAGTCAGGAAATTAAAAATGTTTGTACAGTAGAATTGTCTGTGCTTATTAATATTAGATGTTCTTCCGCAACCTGTTGTACAAAGTAAGCTGTAACATTACTATTAACTCTCACCTTTGGCTAAAGGTCCGAGACATGTTCCCACATGACAATGCCCCTAAGTACAGTGTAAGGTCCATGAAGATGTTGTTTGCAAAGGTTGAGTGATCTGCACAGAGCTCTGACCTCAACCCCACTGAAAACCTTGAGTAAAAACTGGAACACCAACTGCACCCCAGGCCTCCACAAACAACATTAGTGCCTGACCTCACTAATGCCTTTGAGGCTTAATAAGCAAATGCCCACAGCCATGCTCCAAAATGTGCTGCTTTACAAAAAAATACAGCTTGGACTGACCAGCTTAATACTGGTAAAATTATATGTATGTGTGTGTGTGTGTGTGTGTGTGTGTGTGTGTGTGACCTTAAAGTATAATATTAATGAAAGTTTTAAAGCACGTTTAAAGAAGCCTGCCTGATGCGCACAGTCAGTATATAGACTATCATGTAATAGCATTCACATCCTGTATTTAAATACAAGCTAGTATTCTGCATACAGATTGCCCATGTAGATAAATATAAGTCCAATATATAAATTTAGGAGGAACACTGTCAGAGCCAGATGAGAAATTGCCAGGTTAGGATAAGTTTCTAAATAGTTCAAGTAATTTTAAGGTAATCAGAAAATTAAAGGGTGGCACCGTGGTTTAGTGGTTAGAACATCTGCCTCACAGCAAGAAGGTCCTGGGTTCGAGTCCCAGACTCAAGCATTTCTGTGTGGAGTTTGCATGTTTTCCCCCATGCTTGTGTGGGTTTCCTCCTTGTACTCTAGTTTGCAGCTGCAACCACAGCCTCCCAGACACTTCAGAGAGGTGTACTGTTTACCTTTTACCACTGTAAATTTCCTGCTTAAGAAGGGCCCCAATAAGTTCTCAATATAAAAAGTTCTCAATATAAAAAAAATAATTTTTCATCTTTAAGGCCTTTACTGGCCAGCCACCAGTTGAGTACTTTGATGCATGTGATGGAGTGTTTTCTTGCATAAAACTTATGTGTCTTGTTCAGAGGTGGTCGGGTTTCAGCCTTTCTTACCTTGGCCATGTCTCTGAGAACTGAACACTTCGTACT
>JAQMYF010000025.1:24495022-24507131 GCA_030014195.1 Neosilurus mollespiculum
CCACACGGAGACAGAAGGATAAACTTCTCACAAGTTTATTGCGACCCAGGAGTAGGGCTCGGAGAGCCACACACACACATATAACGAAAAGACACGGAAAATAAACCCGCCACGAGGGGCAAACATAAACCGACAAACACAACTTATTGACACAGTGGAGTGAGATAGGAGCTGAGAGAAGGAGGACGGGAACAGGACGAGGATGTAGCAAGGGAGTAAAGGTGAGTCCAAAGCACTGGTTAGAGTGGCGGTGAAAACACGTAAACTACTAACGAGGCTAGATACCGAAGTGTGTCTAGCCTAGGCTTTATATGGAGGTGGTGATGAGTTCTGGTAATGAGGTGCGGGTGCTGATTGGTTAGTATTCGGAGGAGTGTGCTCGCGGTGTGTGAGAGTCGGGGAGAGAGTTGGCTACGGACGTAACAGTACCCCCCCCCCCACCAGGAGGCGTTCCGGGGTTCCGGGGCTGACGGCGCCGTGGGCGTCCCCTGGGACGAGGTGCTGGTCGACTGGGGTGCTGACGATGGAATTCCTCCAGCAGACTGGGATCCAGGATGTCTGTACGGGGTACCCAAGATCATTCCTCTGGGCCGTATCCTTCCCAGTTGACCAGATATTCAATCTTCCCACGGCGTCTGCGGGAATTCAGGAGACCCCAGACGGCATGAATGGATTCTTTCTCTGCTGCTAGTGGCAGAGGGGTTTCTGTAGCCTCGCCTGACTCTGTGGATAGGGAGATCAGAGGTGAGTGATATGGCTTTAGACGGGAGACATGGAACACAGGATGTATTTTGTAGGTGGGAGGGAGTTCCACCTTGTATGTCACCGGGTTAATCTGTGCTATTACTTTGAAAGGACCAAGAAAACAAGGACTTAGCTTTTTATTGGGGTCCTGAAGCCGGATGTTCTGTGCCGAGAGCCACACCTTGTCCCCGATCTGGTAGCGAGGTGGGTCTGAGCGTCGTCTGTTAGCAGTGGACAATGCACGTCGGACAGCATGTTGGAGGTGACGACAGGCCTCGCTCCAGACCTGTTCGCTCTTCCTGAACCATTGATCCACTGCTGGGACGTTGGTGGGCTCGCTGTTCCATGGAAACAATGGGGGTTGCTGGCCGAGTACGCACTGAAAAGGGGTCAGTCCGGTGGATGCTTGACGCAGGGAGTTCTGTGCGTACTCGGCCCATGGGAGGAACTGGCTCCAGGTGGCATGGTGATGGTTGCAGAAAGTTCGTAGAAATCATCCTATGTCCTGGAGTTTCCTTTCTGTTTGGCTGTTTGTTTGAGGGTGCTATCCGGAAGATAGGTTGACCGCTACCCCTAATAGTTTGAAAAAGGCCTTCCAGAACCTCGACGTGAATTGTGGGCCTCTGTCTGTTACCACGTCTTCCGGTAGCCCAAAGTTACGGAACACGTGCTCGAATAGGGCCCTGGCCGTCTCTGCTGCCGTTGGAAGGGCTTTGAGGGGGATTAGCTTACATGATTTGGAAAACCGATCCACCACTACTACGATGCATGTGTTCCCCTCTGAAGGTGGTAGGTCGGTCATGAAGTCCACCCCAATGTGTGACTAAGGGTGTTGAGGTACGGGCAACAGAAGGAGCTTCCCAGTGGGGAGGTGGTGGGGAGTCTTGGATTTGTTACATGCCTCACATCCAGCTATGAACCTCTTGGTTAGTTTGGCCATCCTGGTCCACCAATAATGCTCTTGGAGGAGAGTGAGAGTTGCGGCGATCCCGGGATGACCCGTGCCTGGGTTGGCATGCACTGCCTCTAGTAGGGGAACTTGGAGGTTATTGGGTACGTATTGACGTCCTGGGGGTGTTTCTGGTGGAGCTGGGTCCGATTCCAGGGCGGCTTGGATCTGTTCGTCTAGGTCGCACTGTACTGCATTGACGAACACTTTGGGAGGGAGAATTGCGGTGGGGGTGTCCAATACCTCGTCTGGGTCATGAATACGAGACAGGGCATCAGCCTTGGTATTTAATGATTCCAGACGGTACTTGATGGTAAAATCGAACCTGGTGAAGAACAGTGCCCATCGAGCCTGGCGAGGGTTCAGCCGTTTGGCGTCTCTCAGGTAGCACAGGTTCTTGTGGTCCGTAATTACTTGGAAGGGGTGTTGCGCCCCCTCTAGCCAGTGACGCCACTCCTCCAACGCAAGTTTGATGGCCAGCAGTTTACGATTCCCCACATCATAATTTTGTTCCGCGAGGTCAACTTGCGGGAGAAGTAGGCGCAGGGTCTTGGCCGGTTTATCCCTTCCTGCTGTTGGGAGAGAATGGCTCCTACCCCGCTGGTTGACGCATCTACTTCCACTATGAAGGGCTTTAAGGGATCAGGATGTGTGAGTACCGGTGCCGAGAGGAATGCGTCTTTGAGGTGGTGGAAGGCTTGCTTGGCTGTGTCGGTCCAGACGAGGGTCCTGGGCTTACATTGTCAGTGGGGCGGTCAGGCTACTGAAGTTCTCGATGAATCTGCGGTAAAAGTTCGCAAACCCCAGAAACCGCTGTAGACCCTTCACAGTCTCGGGTTCGGGCCAGTTTTGGATGACCTTGACCTTTTCCTCTTCCATCCGGACCCCGTGGGATGATATCACGTAACCCAAAAAGGAGACAGTGGGTTGGTGAAAAGCACATTTCTCTGCCTTCAGGAATAGGTGGTGTTGATGTAGGCATTGGTGCACCTGGGTCACATGTTGGACATGGGTGCTAATGTCTGGAGAGTTGATGAGAATGTCGTCAATGTAGATGAGAACAAAGCGGTCCAGCATATCTCGGAAGATCTCGTTTATAAACCCCTGGAAGACTGACGGGGCATTAGCTAATCCATATGGCATAACCAAATATTCATAATGTCCACTCAGCGTAATAAATGCTGTCTTCCACTCATCTCCAGATCGAATCCTGATCAAGTTGTAGGCACTACGGAGGTCCAGCTTGGTAAACACGCGTGCCCCACGGAGTTGTTCCAGGGCTGCAGGAACCAGAGGTAACAGATATCTGAATTTGATAGTAACTTGGTTTAGAGCACGATATCCTTGGCCACAAAGAAAAAGCTGGAGGCTGCTGATGAGGTCGACGGTCGAATATAGCCTTGTTGCAGGGCCTCTGTTATGTATTCCTCCATTGCTCGGCATTCTGGTAGCGAGAGAGGGTACACTCGCCCCTTAGGGACCGTAGCGCCCGGTACCAGTTCGATGGCGCAGTCCCAGGGCCTGTGGGGAGGCAGTTCGGCGGCGAGTCCAGGGTTGAACACGTCGTGAAAGGCAGCGTACTCCTCGGGGATCGAGAGCATCGTCTGAGCTGCTGGACTCTCTACGGATGTTGTAGCAATGCCGATCTGTTTATGACACGGTTTTTGAGGCAGCTGCGGGAAGCATTGTGAGAAGCATCCTTCTCCCCACTTCAAGATTTACCCGGTGGTCCAGGAGATTGTCGGGGAGTGGAGCATGAGCCAGGGCAGACTGAGGATGATTTCAGCATGAGAAATTTCGAGGATTAGGAAGGAACGGTTCTCTTGGTGCAGGGATCCTACTTTCAGGAGCACTGGCTCGGTCTGGAGCTGATGTTCTCGTGGTGTGACGGGTTCCCCGGTTACTGAGTGGAAGGTGAACGGTGTTCGGCAGCGGTGGACCGGGAGTTGGAGCTTCCGACACAGGTCCTCCGAGATGAAGTTGCCCCCAGCGCCGGAATCGATGAGCGCGATGACTGTGAGAGAGCACATTGGAGTGGTGATTTCTACTGATGTGGACAGTGGATGGGATTTGAGCAATTCTATATTGTCCTGACTCACCGTCTGATGAGGAGGTCGTATGGGGCAACTTGCTAAGACATGTCCCGCTTGGCCACAGTAAATACAAAGTCCCTCCAGAATCCGTCTACGTCGTTCGGCGGGAGTAAGCTGGAGCGAATCGACCTGCATGGGTTCAGTGTGTGGTAAGACGGGCGTGGAAGGCGCGGAGAGCTGTAACTCGTTGAGACATCCTCTCCGTCAGTGAGCAACATGGATGGCCAGTTGGATGAACCTTTCTAGTCCCATGGAGTCATCGTAGGCGGATAGGTGTAGTCGGAGTACTGGCTCTAAGCCTTGACGGAAATGGGTGATGAGAGCCACCTCGTTCCAACCACTGGTCCCGGCAAGGGGCCGGAACTCCAGGGCGTACTCCTGGATGTCCATCCGCCCCTGACGCAGCCGGTGTAGTTTCTCCCGATTGGTGGAGTCTCCGTCCAGGCAGCAAAAAACCTCACGGAAGTGCACGGTGAATGCGGAGTAGGTGTTGACCGTGGTTCTGTTTATCCTCCACTGCCCTTCTGCCCATTGCAATGCCCTTTCGGAAAGTAAGGAGATGATGTAGGTGACCTTGGCTCGTTCAGTGGGGAAACAAGCGGGGTGCATCTCTATCGCAAGAGAACATTGAAGCAGGAACCCTTCGCCATTGTCAGTATCTCCCGAGTATCGTGCAGGGTTGATCATGGGGCCGTCGGCAGGAGTTACCATCATAGGTCTCGCAGCAGGTGCTTCCGTAGGGAGTAGGGCGCATCGCACTTCCTCCACGAGGGATTGGAATGCGTCCGGCGAAAAAGTGGGCGTGGCCTCCATTCGGTCTCGGTCTAGCCTTCTGTTATGCTACCACACGGAGACAGAAGGATAAACTTCTCACAAGTTTATTGCGACCCAGGAGTAGACACACACACATATAATGAAAAGACACGGAAAATAAACCTGCCACGAGGGGCGAACATAAACCGACAAACACAACTTACTGACACAACGGAGGGAGATAGGAGCCGAGAGAAGGAGGACGGGAACAGGACGAGGATGTAGCAAGGGAGTAGAGGTGAGTCCAAAGCGCTGGTTAGAGTGGCGGTGAAAACACGTAAACTACTAACGAGGCTAGACACCGAAGTGTGTCTAGCCTAGGCCTTATATGGAGGTGGTGATGAGTTCCGGTAATGAAGTGTGGGTGCTGATTGGTTAGTATTCGGGGGAGTGTGCTCGCGGTGTGTGAGAGTCGCGGAGAAAGTTGGCTACGGACGTAACATGACCGCCTCCCCATATTAACTCTATTACTTGTGTTATATCGGCTCAGTACTCACTTTCTACAATAAATTGCTAAAATCATTACTTCGCCTGACCTGGTTTATTCCGAAGACTTTGGAAACTCGTGCCTACTCATGACATACTCTAAGCAAACCACATTCACAGAAGTACACCTGTAGTAAATGTATCACACAGTAGTATTTTAAGTGAAGAAGATTAAATGCAGTGAGATAATTACTTGTTTAAATATGCTATTAACTATTCATAATTAGTTACTTAATTAACTGTGACTTAATTAGAGACAAATTATTTATTTGGGGGAAAAAAAATGTAAAAGACATGAACAATGAGAGCAAACAGGCCCACAGAGGCTGATATATTGGGCCCAGAATGCTGTGCTACACACTCGGTAAGGCGCTTAATTGTCATATAATATCACTGGCCTGCTCAGGGAACCAGTTTGAAATGACTTGTGCTTTATGATGTAGTGAATTGTCATGGTGGAAGTAACCCTTATAAGACAGGTAAAAGCATGTGACCAGCAACAAACATCCGAATGCCTGCAGCAATACAAACCAAGCCTGTTTTGTATTAAGAAGACCAATCTGTGCCTAAAAAACATTCTTTACACCACTGAACCACCATCAGCAGCTTGATCTGTTGATACAAGGTGGATAAGTTGCATGCATTCATGGTGGTAATAACCACTTGCATGGCTTCAACGGACATAACAATATTTTTTTTATGTATTTATTTATTTATGTATTCATTCATTCATTTTCTGAGCCACTTATTTCTAATGAGTGTCACAGGGAGGGTGGCACCTATCTCTGGGTGAAGGCAGGGTACACCCCAAACACACAACCAGTCACACTTGCTCTCACACATAGGGGCAACTTGGAACAGCCAGTTAACCTACTGTGCATATTTTTAGACTGTGGAAGGAACCCAGGGTATCAGGAGGAAACCCACAGCAATCAGAGGGAGAACATGCAAACTTCAACGCCCGAGCCCGGTAATTAAACCCTGGACCTTCTTGCTGTGAGGCAGACATGCTAACCACTGCGCCACCATGCCACCTTATTTATTTGTTTATTTTTACTCTTTAACTATCCACTGTGTTGAGTGTGTGCCCACTGACCCTGGCTGACAGGAAATAAACCAAAGTGGTCTTCAGTGGTTGTAACCACCTGTTGTTGTTCTGCCTCAAGCTTGTAATTTTTCTGCTCACCACCATGTTATAGAGTAGTATTAGCATGTTTTAGTAGTAGTATTTGGCTTACTGCTGCCAACTTGTCAACTACATACCAACCTATCTGCCACTAACAATCATGCCATGTTAAAATTTCTTCTTGTTTTATCTACAAAATAAAAGCAATTGTAAACATATGTAGGTATTGTATGCATGCAAATGTGAATATCAAAACATGACATTTTTGACAGTCCTCATGATCTCTTTTCCCTTTACATTCCGAAATTTATTAATACAATAACAACAACTAGTGATGGAAACAGAAATGTCATTAATGTTATTTTTATCACTCTTGAAGGGCCTAGTGGATTGCAGAAATCTTTCATTCTAAATGTGTGAATGTGCCTGACAGAAGAAATTCAGCCAGTTGCACATTCCTTTCTTCAATATACAGCAGATTGTCTGTCTGGCAGAAGAGACGATTAACAATTCCTGCAGTGAGAGATTAAAACTGAACAGTGTTTTTAGTAGCTGTGTCAATAAATTTGCATGTTGAATATCTAGAGGACATGTGTGGTCATTCTTAGTAAACCTGACTCTAGATTATCTAGAAAAAAAATAAAAATAAAAATCTGTTATGATTTATGATTAAAATTAAATGATGTGATTTAAAGTTTTATAGAAAGGGTGATGAATGACCACCAAACGATTTTTCTGTATATTAACAGCGGTTAGATCTTTAGTGAATCTCTTCTCTCACAAGTGCTAACGTGTCATGGCATGATCTATGATGGTATTTAGAAATTCAGTGTGATTAAAATAATTGTATATTCCTTCATCTTTTGCAGAAGGTTCTTATTATAACCAGAAATACTTATGTCTCAATATTGTCTATAGCTGTGAATAAGGAACGGAATTTCTGCACTGCTTGGAAGGGGACAAGTTGTACTATAATTGGGAATGAAAGTGTGTGGGTGTATAATAGATGGTACCTCGCAAAGTAGAATCTTCTGTCTTCCATGATGTGTCTAAAAAGGTTATGCTCAAACCATGGTGGGCAAAAATGTATGTATACTTCAGGATTAAAAAAAGTCAGCATTTTGTTCTGTACATTTGACAATACTGTTTTCAGTGCATCAAGTAATATTGTGGTGAGTAATAAATTGCTAAAAAGGGGGGTGGGGGACTAGATTACTCAGAGGAAACTCACACAAATGCAGTCAGAACATGTAAATTTGCAAAGAACATGCACATTTGGACACTCTACATCCTGCTTTTTGTGTACTTACTGTATACTAGTTATGCTTATGCTTGTTATGCTTATTTGCACGCAGCCTTATTTTTCAGTGCCCAAGATTAGTGAATTGACTCTTTCTGGCATCGAAGTCAATGTTAACTGAAAGCAGGATGAAGACTTGACACAGGGCATGTAAGTATACTATAAATTATGTATAATAAGAATATACAATCCTTTGTTAGTGCTGCTGAGTTGAAAAAACAGTAAACTTCTTATAAGCTAATTGATTTAAAAACTTTGCTAATTGCTGCCCCAAACTACATGACACAAGCTGTGTTTTATAGTAGAAAATGTTTTGTAAACTAATTATTCATTTGAGCCCTGGTTAATTTTTAAGTCATTAAGCTGTCATACAAACTATTCAGTATTAGACCAAAGTAATAGCGAAGCTCCCATTGATAAGGAAAAAGCGTCTAATCATTGAGTTGCTTTTGGAACGTCAAGAAAAACATAGCATTTGTCTATACTGTTCCTTCATCCTCCGTCCTTCCGGTGTATATGTACACAAGGGAACTCTGTGTATCTCTTCAATTTATTTTTATATCCTGAAAAAGGAAAAAAAAATTGTTTTTTTTTTTTCTGGAGAGAGTAATATTGAGAACAAGAGGCACATAATACTTGGGTCACATGATGTGAAATAATTAAACAACTAATTATATTCTTGTTATTGAAATGTTCTCTAAACCTATGGTTTTTAAATGGTGTACATTACATATCGAGACTAAGATTGATTTGATTACCTAATTTTTATTCATTTTTATAAACAAGTTATCAAAGTGAATTAATCTTGATATACGCAGGATACGTGTATGGGGTTTGAGAGTTCACACGAAAAACCTGTAGAGTAAGGGAAATCATATGGGAGCTTCCCTTTTAGGCAGTGCCTGAATCTATATATTTTTTTCTGATTAAGTGTGATAATGTGATTGTGTGAACTATGAAAGGTCAGATACCTCAAAACTGTTAGTGTGGACAGTTCAAACGTAGACATCAGGATTGTACTGTTTTTCTCATATTGTAGTTCGATGTGAAAACCATTTTTTTATCTTTATTTATTTTTTTTAATTAACTTCTTAAGGTTTTTAGCCCTACAACAGACTGGTGACCATTTAGATATACCCTGACTCTCAATTATGGTCAGCTGGGATTGGCTCCCAGCTTACCCCGTGATCCTGATGGATACATTGTATAGATAATGGATGGATAGATGGATGGGTGTTATAGTTTGCAGCACTGAAAACAGCTACTTGTACACTGGGGAACTCAGTGGGGTGGACCTCCTACAGGTGAAACTCGAAAAATTAGAATATCATGCAATTTATTTAATTTATCGTTCATTTATTTCCGTAATTCAACTTAAAAGGTGAAACTAATATGTTATATAGACTCATTACATGCAAAGTGAAATATTTCAAGCCTTTATTTGTTATAATTTTGATGATTATGGCTTACAGCCTATAAAAACCCCAAATCCTAAATCTCAGAAAATTTTAATATTACATGAAGTCAATAAAAAAGGATTTTAAATACAGAAATGTCAGCCCTCTGAAAAGTATAATCATGTTTATGTACTCAGTACTTGGTTTGGGTTCCTTTTGCATGAATTACTACATCAATGTGGCACGGCATGGATGCTATCAGCCTGTGGTACTGCTGAGGTGTTATGGAAATCCAGGGTGCTTCAATCGCGGCCTTCAGCTCTTCTGCATTGTACAGTCTCATGTCTCTCATCTTACTCTTGGCAATGTCCCATAGATTCATTATGGGGTTCAGGTCAGGGGAGTTTGCTGGCCAATCCAGCACAGTAATCCCACGGTCATTGAACCAGGTTTTGGTACTTTTAGCAGTGTTGGCAGGTGCCAAGTCCTGCTGGAAAATGAAGTCAGCATCTCCATAAAGGTTGTCTCCTGAAGGAAGCATGAAGTGCTCTAAAATGTCTTGGTAGACGGCTGCATTGACTCTGGACTTAATAAAGCACAGTGGACCAACACCTGCAGATGATATGGCTCCCCAAAACAACACAGACTGTGGAAACATCACACTGGACTTCAAGCATCTTGGATTGTGTGCCTCTCCATTATTCCTTCAGACTCTGGGACCTCTGGGATGCAAAATTTGCTCTCATCAGAAAAGAGGACTTTGGACCACTGAGCAACAGCCTAGTACTTTTTTCTTTAGCCCGGGTAAGATGCTTCTGACATTGTTTGTTGTTCAGGAGCGGTTTGACAAGAGAAATTATGACATTTGAAGCCTATGTCCAAAAGTCCCCATTTCCCCACACTTTTGAATGGCCTTTTCCTGACAATCCTCTCCAGGCTGCAGTCATCCCTGCTGCTTGTGTACCTTTTTCTTCCACACTTTTCCCTTCCACTTAACTTTCTATTAATGTCCTTAGATATAGCACTTTGAGAACATCCAACATCCAACTCCAACATCCATTCTTTTGTAATTACCTTTTGAGGCTTTCCCTCCTTGTGGAGGGTGTCAGTGATGGTTGTCTGCACAACTGTCAGGTCAGCAGTCTTCCCCATGTTTGGTAATTCTACTGAACCAGACTGAGAGACCATTAAAAGGATCAGGAACCCTTTGCAGGTGTTTTGGAGTTTGGTGTTTTAATTAGCTGATTAGAGTGTGACACTTTGAGCCTACAATATTGAACCATTATACAATATAAAATTTTTCTGAGTTTTTAGGTTTGGGGTTTTCGTAAGCTGTACGCCATAATCATCAAAATTATTACAAATGAAGGCTTGAAATATTTCACTTTGCATGTAATGAGTCTATATAATCTATTAGTTTCACCTTTTAAGTTGAATTACTGAAATAAATGAACTTTTGCATAATATTCCTATTTTTCGCCCTTAAGTGCAAAGAAGCATGGAGGGCTGTCACCTCCTGAACAAGGTGTAATAAGGTTTTTTTCATATTTCCAGGCAGCATTTCCCAAGAAACATGGGAATTTATGGAGGAAAGAAGAAGAAAGGTCTGAAGGAGCAGAATAGGGAAGCTACTGATTTTGACTTAGAAGGTAAAATTAGGCATGAATGAAGAAAAGTCCCTAGGGCCAGTCACAGGGTATGACCAGTAGACTGCTCTACAGTTGATGACCCTACAGCTGGTTGGATGGCACCATTAAAGTCCTATATGATATGTAGCAGTGCCAAACACCTCTCCCAACCATCTCTAATATTAATATCTAATAAATATACTTAGGCAGTGCCCAAAGCAGAGCTCCCCATAAGATCTTTGTGAGTCAGTTTTCTTTTCTAATTAAAAAATAATTATTGTCCTCACCCAGAGACGGCTGAGATGGGTGCCAGCCTCCCCACAACCCTAATTAAGATTAAGCGGATCAGAAAATGAATGAATGAATTATTGTGCTGATGTTTTAAAAGTTTACGCCATATTCTCTTGAGAAATCAGTAGAAGCATTAAAAAAGTTTTGTTTACTAAAAAATAATCTCTACCAACAGAACTCAATGGGTAAACTATATTTTAATAGCAAGCACAGTAAAACAATCTGCTCTGTCTTTATTTATTCTATGAGATTACATGTTGTTTACTTGCTCACTTAGCATCTCAACTGCATGTTCACATGCCCTCATCTACACTTCCAATCACAGCGTCTGTAACAGTATCACTATGACAATGGTACAGTACAAGCTACTTCAAGGAAGTAAGCATTTATGCAAAAAAAAAAAAAAAAAAAAAAAAAAAGTGTTTAAAATTGAAAAAAGGGCTATGCATAAAAATCGGGAAATTAAGATTAAGTGGGCAAAAAAATATATGCTCATACACCATGAGGCAGCACAAAACCACTGTGTTTAACTTGTAATTACACTGTGGCCAGTTCTGTATTTGGTGGGGATTTTGCTTGATTGACTTGCCTTACCCAGGACTCTGTGGAAATTTGATGAGTGAACTTCTAGGACTAAATATATTTGAGCACCCTAGCTCTATGCTACTAGTATTATGATTCTAATTAATAAATTTTCTCAATCAGCTCACAAAGCCAACACCCACACAAGCATTCACACTCACCCTCACACCTAAGGGCGATTTGGAACAGCCAATTAGCCTACTGTGCATGTTTTTGGACTGTGGCAGGAAACCAGAGTACCCAGAGAAAACCCACGCAAGCACAGGGAGAACATGCAAACTCCACCCAGAAATTCTCGAGCTGGGAATCGAACCCAGGCCCTCTTGCTGTGATGCCGACGTGCCTGTGTTTATGATCAGCATTTTTATCTCTGTTCGCGCAGTTATGCATGTCTGGTGAAAGACATGTCTCATTCATTGATTTTGGAAAAGATATAAGGGTTTAAACTAAAATTCAAGCATGGCATTAGTTCAGGCAAGCCACAAAATTAAGCTCCAGCAAATACAGGTCAGTAGGTTATTGATGCCTTGGGCATTCCATGTATACATGGAAAGGAGGGAGGTTCCAGCACAGAAACATACTGCCAAATTCAATTGCAGTAATTGAATAATAATAAAATAAAGTATATTTTGAATAAAATGTGTTGTCTAAAATTTAATAGAGACACTATAGTTATGAAGCAAAAAAAAAAAAATATATA
>JAQMYF010000025.1:24515882-24528441 GCA_030014195.1 Neosilurus mollespiculum
ACCCAAATGAGGATGGGTTCCCTCTTGAGCCTGGTTCCTCTCAAGGTTTCTTCCTTGTGTCAACTGAGGGAGTTTTTGCTTGCCACTGTCGCCGCGGGCTTGCTCATTAGGGATGTGTAGAGGTTGTAGAAAAAAAATTTAGGTTCCTCCCTAATTTAATTTTACTATGTAAAGCTGCTTTGTGACAATGTCAATTGTAAAAAGTGCTATACAAACAAAACTGAATTGAATTGAATAAGCAAAAAATTTCCCCAGAGTATGAAGTATATAAATATAATGAAATTATAGAGTTAATGAAAAATATAAAAGGCAGATGAAATGATGATTAATCATGGTCAGTCGTGAACACAGATCCTTCAATAACTGCCACACTACTGCTACACCACTGTGCTTCCTCCCCCTGTAGGACAAATTTAATGCCACAGCTTTTCATATCCAAACACAGTTCCTTATTCTCACAGGGAATCCTCATCTGTATCTCATTATGTCTTGTTTTGCACGCTATTTAAGCTTAGGTTACCAATATGTTCATTGTCTGATTTGTCTTCCCGTGCCTTTCTTTGTAACAAGTTATACATGCTACAATGTCATAGTCTAAGTAGTAATATCAATGCTTTGTGTGTGTGTGTGTGTGTGTGTGTGTGTGTGTGTGTGTGTGTGTGTTTCAAATTTGAAATTAAATATTCTGTATTTGAATCCTCCTCTTATCGTAACAGTTTCACTGTCAATAATCACTGAGGGGGAGAAAGAACTAAAGTTATCTTTTCTCTTTCCAAACCAGAAGTACAAAACATCCTGCACACAATCAAGTATTCATTTTTTATATGTCATGAAAATTAGCAAGTCAAACACAGTGATATTAGTATACATATACGTCCCCTTTTCAGGATCTACTGGGCCACACAGAATTTCCACCTAAATCTCTAACCACCCCAATCTTCTCTCTCTCTCTCTCTCTCTCTCTCTCTCTCTCTCTTTCTCTCTCTCCAACTTTCTCTTTCTCTCTATCTCACCATGTGAATATCTTCAAGCTTCAGCTCACTGACATCATGGCAATTCTTTTTGTTCTTGTCTATATCCTCGGTGAATGTTTGCTCAGCTGGATTCAAAAGCTTATTTACTTATGCAACTTTGACACAAATCAAAAGCAAGAACCTTTAAAGATCATCACCCCTTTACACTCATGTCAGTGAGAATGTTGAACTGAAGAGAGTGCCAATATTAACCCAAAGCAACAGAATGCTCTGTGTGTGTTGAAAGCTGGTAAGCCCTCCCTGGTAAGCCTCAAGAAATGCCCAGCATTTTGTATGAATTAGGATGACAGAATCACAATGGGCAGCCAACATTCCCAATTAATTACATAAGATGATAGTGGAAGTTGGGAACGTTAATATGTTTTTACATTATTCATGTAAGTGCTGGTAGGAGCATCAGTGTCAAATATACTACTGGATGACTAAACACTACTGCTAAATGTAAGGACTAAAACCATGCCAGGATGTTCTATTGTAGAAAAATAATCCATGACAGCAATGTGTAATCCATTACGACTATAGATTGCATGATAAAAGATTCGATATCAGATCTGAATTTTATTAATGTATTTATTTTTATTGTAATTTATTTATTTATTTTTTGCTGGTATTGGCTGAATAACTAACCATAAAAAGTCATTCCCTTACTCTATTCTCTTTTTTCTTTCACTCTTGAAGTAAATGCAAGAAATAGCATGCAATTATAATAAACATCTTTTAAATTAATCAAAACCTTCTAAACCATATAATCACAGAATTCAACACTACAGTGCGATATTTCTGATACAGTTTCAGCCAGCATTATTCTCTAGTCTCATCTACCCAGTTACTATGGTTATCATTTGCCATATTTTTCTGATTCATATAATGTACATAGGACCACAAAGTTTACTTTGTTCCATATGTGCAATCTGAAGGCAAGACCAAAAACCTCATGTAAAGCGTATCCGTCTGAACAAGAACAAGAGCCCCCTTTCATTCCCTCCACCATACCCTCCTGCCACTATTCTCCAGCTAAATTACCTGACAAGCTGACTAGTAAGTTAGTCTGGGAGCAGAAGGGGGGGGTCCTTCCTTCCTTCCTGCCTTCCTGTAATTAAAGACTTCTCCAACTTTGTACTTTTCTACTTCCATGCCTTGTAGCAGGGAGGGTGCATATATGTAGTGAATTATCTCAATGTGTTGGCAGGAAAACACATTACAAAACAAAGCAAATGGATCAAATGACACATTTAATGTGTCATTTTAAAAAGTAAAGGATAATATGGTAAATGTATTTCAGTTGCTGCTTAGCAGCTATGTAAACCTACAACCAAGGTACTGCCACATGTTTTCATTTAGTGATTTATGGCCAAGGGGATTCTGGTGTTTTTGTTGATGTGTGTGACGTGACAAACATGAACGGCTAAAGTAATGTAAAGCATGATCAGTCTTAGGGTTTTCCTTTGTTTATTTCACCAAGCCCCCATAGCCCTGACCTCTGGCAATGTGTGCATGTTGTTAGCTAGCAGATTGGACCTCCCACTCATTCATTTGAGTGAGCAAGGTCAGACACAGTGTTAAACTGGAAACCTTATTTTTTTGAGCCCTGTTAATAGCTTGGAATTGTGTTAATAGCTAGTGTTTCAAATATGTATCTAATATAGTATTTTAGGAATAGGAAAAGACTAGACTAGTTTTTAAATCAAGTCATATTTATAGATGAGTGTAATACAACGTGACTGAATCTGGCATACCAGTGTTGTTTCGCCTGACAATCTAGACTCATTTACTCATACTCTTACTCTTACTATCTGAATTCTAGAAATTACCCCAATTTACAACCTCTCCTCAAAATAATTCTGCATTCTATAACCTCTTTCTTCTAGCATTCCCTCTTAACCGCTCATTCATCATGGTTTTCATGAGACTTATTTCCATCACCCTCTCCACTTTTCCTTCTGTTTCTAATGATTTCTCACCTTAAATCAAGGTAGTTCATTTTCATCTCCTATTTTCTAACTTCAATACATTTTATGTTCAGTCCTCTCTTCTTTTCTTTCTTTTTTTTAGCACTGGTGTTTTAAAACATATGTCAATTCAGTGAAAAACAGCATAGAGTTCATTTTGTGCTCAGTAGCATGTATGCAGGCTATCCAAATTCTATATATCCAGTACCTCACATCTTAGGTCAAGATCTTACAAAAAATAGTTTAAAGGAAATTTCTGAGAGTGTAAAGTACCTTTTTCATTATGTATAATTTATACAACAGTGCTGCTGAACTCTCTATACTGATTCGTCATCCATATTGTCTGTATAGTAGATGATCTCCATAAAAATAAAAGTATACAAAACCATATTGGTAATGGTATATTGTTAAAACAAAACAAAATAAAACAAACAAACAAAAATAAAACCCTAAAAACTTTTTTTTTTTTTCCACAAAAGGTCTCAAGGGTCAGATGTTTGTAATAGTCAATATGTTTACTGTCTTTTTTTTTCTTTTATGCATTTTCTTTTGGCTTACTTTCTTTGGAGAGAAAGAAGAGAGGCTATTATTAAGATATTAAGAGCTCTCTAAGGAGCTTCAGTTGTTTATGCCCATGAGACTGGCAAAGGATTTTAAAAGATCTTTAAATTATCTGAAATACTGTAAGTAATTCCACTGTAATGAAAATCATCTACAAGTGGCATAGATGTCAAACAGCTGCTAATATGTTCTGTATTGGCTGCTCCAGTAAATTAATTCCAAGATCAGCCCCAAAGGTTCATCACAGGATCTAAAGATTACTCTTGCAACTGTTGGTGTGAAAGTGCATACTTCCACAATGAAAAATATATTTAAAAAAGCCATTCATTCATTTGCAGAACCACTTTGTTCTACTAGGGTCACTGGAGCAGCCTCTTAATGTAATGTGCATGTCTTTGGACTGTAATAAGAAACTGGAGTATCTGAAGGAAAACCATGCAAGCAACTCCACAAGGAAACACCCTCATTGATTCTGGGATTTGAACGCAGGATGTTTTTTTTTTTTATTTTTTTTTACTATAAGGCCCTCATGCCATCGTAAAGCAAAGTTTTACTGTTTATATGAAAATTGAAGTTTAACCAGTGGTTGACCTTTCAACAGCATAATTATCCTAAGTACACTAGGAAATCCACCATGGAATTGCTTAATAAGAAAAAATGGAGTTATGGAATTATCTGGTCAAAATCCAGATTTGAACCCTATTGAAATGAAGGGATTTGAAAAGGGCATTAAGTGCAAGAAAAGCCTCAGATATCTTGCAATTGGAAAAAGTCAGAGATTGGTGGATAATTATGCAAAATGCCTACAACTGCAAGTTATTATAGCTACCAGCTATATTTGCTAAAAAGGCAATACCAATTTCTGGAGCCAAATGTGAACTATTACATCTATTTTTTCTGCATACATTTTGCTGGTTCAAATATGTTTTTCCCCCATGGGATGTACTTATTTTTTCCATATAATTGTATAATTTAGAACAATGTGGCTTTCGGTGTTTTAAAATGAGCATATTGGAAAAATCAGAACAAATCTTATATTAATAAGTCTTAACGTAAATTAATGTAAATAATACTTAATATTTGATTGGATATACAGCAACTTGCTTGCAATAATTCAATCATATTGCTCACCTACTGATATCACATGATTGCTTCATTCTTCTTTTGTGTTGCTTTTTTATGCTTGCACCACAACTTTACTCAGTTGTTGTTTTTCCTTAATTGGTCTGATGATGTATTTAGTTCTAAAATCTTCCACTTTCCCCTGATGAGGCCCTTTGTTAGACCCCTGATGAGGTACAAATCAGATTGGATGCACTTCTCTATTAATTTGCAGACACAGTATTTCTGAATAATGTGTCCATCATGAGTCACATCATCAATAAAGATGTAACTTCAGAAGCAGTCTTGCAAGGCATGACACCTCAACAGTGCTTCACTGATGAGCTCATATGTTTTGAATCATGAGCAGATCCTTTCTTTCTACACAATTTGGTACACCCTTCCCCTTTTCTTCTTTGTACTTTTATGAATGAAAAAAACACACCATTGTGACTGGAAAGACCCACATGTGCATGCATAGTTTCACTTCTGTCCACTTCTTTATCTTGCAGTGCTAGGCCTCCATTGTTTTTTGCCTTTAAGCTGATCTATCCTAACAGAGATAGATCTAAGTATCAGATAATGAAAAACAAATTTCTGGTCAGTGTATTGCAAAAACAAAATATATTACCTTGCCATTCCAGTATCTTCAGACTGTATATCATTTGCCCTGCCATTTCCAGGGTCCGAGCTCCCTTTTGGAAGCGAGCATTCTGATCAAAATTCCTTACACAGGCTTCCCCAAACAACTAGGAGTATACAGAATGGCAGTGAGTATTCAAAGGGGTACCCATCAGGCCTTGGTTGACTTCCAGAGGACTGTCCATCAAAACCTAATTCAATGCAAGACACCGGGAACCACTCATTTGATAAAATTAAGGTGTATACATTGGGATGTTCATGAGTATTCCTGGTGCCCATGATTATAAAATCTGGGAGAGAAAAGCATAGATCTAAAAAGCATATCATTGATTCCTTCATTCATCCACTAATTCTGGGAATTAACCTCAAGTCAAAACTTCCAGCATAATGTTGTGCTCTCTGACCTGTACTTTTCAGGAAAAAGGATTCTTAAATGCAGTTATATTTAGTGATGCAGGACACTTAAACTAAAGAGAGACAGCAAAGTTTTTGGTCCAAAAGGACCGTTGAGACCTTCTGTTCCATATGGTTCTTACCCCATGCCTGGGCATTCAGGACAGGTTAAAACACTAAACTCTCTCATGGCCACTTTCCACTGACCAGGCATTCATGCCAATGTTTACAGGTGGTGTGCAACACGTTGTATTTGCCAGGTAAAGCCGGTGGTAATACTGGCAATCTAAAGATGCATTAATAATAGGTTCTCAGTGTCTGTGGCTCTTTAAACAAAAGTTTCCAGACACAGAAAATTCTTACTATTGACTGTGTGTACCATGGATGCAGCCATACTTCATATTATTTAAAAATATTTTCTCTGGCTCGAGCATGCACAGTAGATGCATGAGGTATTTTTGCACTCAAACTAGTCATACTCCCTTTCTCTGGTGTAATCCGGTGTACATCTATCCAGGAACTTAAATAGCTTCGGCTGGAGATATTTCATTACCATTGGTTCATCTTGGAAGGACTTTTATTACTGACACACAAACTTGAAATTGCCTACAGGTTAACACTGGCTTCATGAGGAGTATAGCTGTTTGGTTTAACTCAGACAATGACTGAACCACCACAGTAGTGTATGCAAGGTAAGATGTAAAATTGTATTTGGGATAGTCTTTATAAAATCCTTATGCTAATTGTTGCGTGTGTTCGCTGATGAACCAGAGGGCTTTTGTGCAGCTTTTGATAGCTGGATGTGATTAATACTGAAATAAAGTTTGCTAGCTTACAGTAGCTACTGTGATTCCCCAGGTTTTCTTTTTTTAATAAATTGTAAAATAAATTAAGAGAGAACTAGTGCTTGTGTTCAGAAATGTTTATATAATTAGGTAAAGTATATGACTGTGCATTCTGTGGTAAAGGTTCAAAAGAAGTCAGTAAATGTAAATAGAGTGTGCTAGCTCAAGCTTAACCAAAAGTTACCCCTCAGTAAGTAAATCTCCCTTCGTAACACACTCTCAGATATAAGATCTGATATATATCGCACACGTAAACAGATATATCATAGCATAAGACAGGCCCAAGATATCAATAAAATGCTAGGATCATACACAGAGCCTGAAAATTAACATACAGGCAGAGGTGACTCAATGGCAAACAGGATATCAGAAACTGGAGCAATATCAAGGTGAAGAACAACACTGCAGCATTGCAGCAGCCGCTAACACTGGAGTCTTCCAACAGCCACTAACACTGGAGCCCTGCAGCAGCCAATAACCCTGGAGCCCTGCAGCAGCAGGTACCACCGGAGCCTAGCAGTGCCTGACAAAAATGCCACCAAAAAAGAATGAGGATGTGGAGAAAATAAAGAAAGCATTGGACTATCTATCAGAAAAGATAGCACACAACAGAAATTCTTCATGGAATTAATGAATAAAATAAAAGTACTAAAGATTTAAAACACTGGGAAGGACAAGAAAATTGCACTACTTAAAAATAAAGTTGGCAATTTAGAACAGTATATCTGTATGAATAACATTATTATAGGTGGATTGGACACCAGACCCCGGTCTTATGCCAGAGCAGTACAGGAAGAAGAATTAATAACTCCAGAGTCTGAAATGAGCACTCTGGATTAATTAAAAAATAAATAGAATAGGACAAAAACTACATGACTGCCATCTACTGCCTCGTAGCTTTGTAAACAGAAAATACAAAAACAAGCTTCTAAAGCAAGGAGAAAATCAAAAGGGCTCCAGTGTTTATGTGAAGGAGCATCTGACAAAGAAAAATGCTGACATCATGAGGAAAATGTATTATAGGATAATAATTCCAAGTCACTTATTTATCCATACAAAATCATTTAAATTTACAAATCACCTCTTCAGCATGAAAAACCTTTCCGTTAATTTTTTTCCCACTGTGTAGTCTTGTTTGGTCATTTGAGCCTCCACTTCTGAATCCATTTGCCAGAATTCCTCCTGTTTATGACTTCATCTTTTCCTCCTGACTTTTTATTTTTTTTACATTTTTCTATGGAGTTCCCCTTTAAACTTTTTTTTTTTTTTTTTTTAATAGATTTAGGCACAATGTTTTGGCTTATTCGGCTTTTTTTTTTTAAAGATTCGAATATAATGTATCTGAAATGTGAAGCAAGTCCTATCTTAAATGCTTCCACATGTGTTTTGTTTTGTTTTTTTTTTTTGCCCAAGTTTTGTTTTTTTTATTATTGTATTTGAATATTTATTTATTTATTTATTATTGTTTTAACCATTGGATGGATAGAAAATACTTTATTTGCTGAACCACTTTTTCCTACTATGGTTGCGGGGGAAGCTGGTGCCTATCTCAGCTGACATTGGACAAAGGGTGGGTACACCCTGAACAGCTTGCCAGACCATTGCTGGGGAAAACACACACACACACACACACACACACACACACACACACACACACACACACTCTCTCTCTCTCTCTCTCTCTCTCTCACACACACACACACACACACACACACACACACAAAATAAATCAAAAACTCCACACTCATACCTAGGATCAATTTGAAACAGTCAGTTGACCTAATATGCATGTCTGTGGACTGTGGGAGGAAACTGGAGCACCCGGAGGAAACCCACAAAAGTGTTTACTTTATTCAGTTCAGTTCATCTTTATTGACAGATGAGAAAAGTCCAATTATAATGTCTATTATTGTTCAAAATACTGTTTCTGAACGAGTTCTCTAATATTCCTGGCCAGTCAAGCATCTGTTAACATGTAGAGATCGGGTTACATTTTAACAGTAATGAAGTCAGTGATGGTGCCAACATGTTAATAAATCCCCAATGGTGTAAGAAACTGCTGTGTGAGAGTATACCATGACTAATTCATAGCGCCATGTTTCCCACATACCTACTCATCAGGCGGATATTATGTGAAGCATGGGGATTGCCATTTAACTGACTGAACTCAACTCTCAACTGCCAAATGCGAAGAGCTGGAAAACTTTAAAGTGAAATGCATGAAGGCATGTGACTGGATGAACCAGATGTCTAGAAACTGAGTGCTTATATACAGACTATTATAGAAACTTAAAGTCTATCTAATCACTTTAGAATATACACATTCTGTCATCTGATACATTTAAACAAGTAAAAATGTCTTACTTAAAAATATACTTTCTTTCCATTAAAGAAACAATAATTCTATCTTTCTATATACCATCCACCCATCCATTGATCTATCCATTTGCTGAACCACTTCATCATACTAGGGTTGCAGGAAGACTGGATCATATCTCAGCTGACACTGGGCAAACTTATGGTACACTCTGGACAGTTTGACAGTCCATTGCAGAGCCAATACACACACAACTATTCACACTCACACTTAGGGGCAATTTGGAACATCCAGTTAGCTTAATGTGCATGTCTTTGGACTGTGGGAGGAAACTGGAGCACCCGAAGGAAACCCAAACAAGCATGCAAACTCCACACAGAAACAGCCTCGCTGTGCATGGGACTTAAACCCAGGACCTTCTTGCTGTGAGGCGGACATGCTAACCACTTTCAAATACCACAGTAAAATTGTAGCAAATCTAAATATAAAGCACTGGTTTATGGCTGTTATCGTGCAATGAAAAAGGACATACTAACATTTATTTAAAAAAAAAATTCAGGAAAATATTTGAAGGGTGTCTACAAAGGGCCTTTAAAACATACTGATACGCAACACAAACTATTCATGGAGCACTGCTGGACAATTTAAGAAAACTTGTGTTGAAATGTAACTGTATAGGTTTTTTGAAAGAGAAGGAAAAAGAACTCAATTATCATTATTAACAATTGAAAATTATTTGTTTTTGATTTTGCAACTAGCACATTCATGACATTTTTATAACAGTGTTTCTACATACAAATTTGATTACCACAGTACTCAGGACACAACACAGACAACAATGGTAGTGGTGGTAGTGGTGGTGGTTGTGGTAAGATGAGGGGGGTCACAATGAAAATAATAAGTGGACATTTAACAGAATGCTAACATTTTGAAGCCTGAAAGTGAATGAACTGAAATGATTAAGACTTAGGAAGCAAATGAGGCACTGAATGAATTACAAAACTTTAACTACCAATTATAGGCAATAGAACAGGGCAGGCTAGGAAAATATTTTAGAAGATAACACAGGAAACCTTATCATTGACATGTCATGTTTTGTGAAGACTGAGAGGCTGGGAGAACTTATTAGAGATTTTTACTGGCATGAAATCAGCTGCAGAGTTAATACTCAGGAAAGATGAAGCAATGCCCTGCAAAGGAGCTAACTGTAGAGGCATGCTTAGACATGCTTAGTGGGGATTATGTCCGTATGTACAGCTGAAATAATACAGTACTTCATAATTTGTAAGTCTTTTAAGTAATAAATTTAAAATTTTAAATAAACCAGCACTTTAGTTGAGGAACAGATTTAATCTGTCTTTAAAAAATAATTACAGTAAACACATCTGACTAATGGTAATATGATAAATGAGAACTTAATAAAGGATGCCTGAGTACTTCATCTTGTTGAAGATAAGGTTATAATAATAATTTAGCTCCCTGTTAACTTTTAAAAATTGCTTTTTGTCAACTCAGGTTTTGGCATATGCCCGGCATAAATCACATAGGTGTTAAAAAATGTTGTCAAAGATTTGTGTAATACAGCAATCTAAGCAGGTCGCCTGTGAATTAAGTCCAAAGTAAACCAATGCTTGATATAAACCAGTGCTTACAAGGTTTGTAATACCATGTTTAACCAAATACTCACTACTTCCCCTAAATCCTTGTACAGAAAGGCAGTACAATGAACAATAGCAAGTGCTTTTTTAAAAGTAGCATTGAAATACAAAATTTGAAGTTAGTAATTTTCAAGTTTGTGTGTGTGTATGGGGGGGGGGGTTCTGAGATAATGTGCAAAAAGCTTGATTATAGTGTTTCATAATATCTACGATATTGGGACAAATAGTTCATGTATATTTAGAAATTAATAGTGCAAAATGGTTAAGTTAGCAACAGTTTAGGTTTAATTTTGCATTGTTAAAATATAACCAGACCCCACTAAAAAGAATTTAGGAAAGCTGAGGTGCATATGTTCTTGAACTAGTGAACTTACATATTTGTGTATTTAACACAAACTGTTATATTTTTGTACTGCCGTCCTATTGATGATCTTCATTTGGGATTTTTATTTAATTAGGTTACCTGCTATTTATTTTATGTAAATATGTTTTTTTTTTTTTTTGAACAAAGGTTATGTCAAAAGCTTAGAATGTTAAACATGAATAAATCACACAATATTATAACCTAAATTTTACTTTATTAGTTAATAAGATTTATTTAAATAAAACTACCTACACAATATTTAAATCTGTAACTTTAAACATTGCATTACGAAATAGAACTAGAATATGAAGTATATTTTTTATACAAGATGTGAGTAAATATCTTAAGCTGAGCAAGCATACAAATTTCTAAATAATTATTGCCATTGTTGAGCTAAAACATTGTAGTATGATAGATCTTATCAACAAAAATGCACGATATGAACAATTTTCCAGGCATGTTTAAAATCCTTGCTCTTTATCTGCACAGACAGTGTTTAAAAAGATGAATGCTGAGTCCAGGGAAATAGCATTTCCTTTTATAATAAAAATTACTTAGTAGCCGAGCTCAAGGTCTGTACAAAGAAATCTCAGTCCATGATCTTTAATACAGACCAAGCTGAAGGCTGAGATTTCTCTTTACAAAACTCACTCTTGGTTAATAACAGTTTAATATATGACATTTTTAAATGACGCTTTTTTAAATTCACTTCAGGCGCTGTTAATTTTTTACAAAAATTCCAGATAGGGTGCTCTCTCCAAACTGTGCTCTTCTAAAGAAGCTATGTCTGCTTGTTTTCCTTCCTGTGATGAACAAGAGCTTTTAAAGAGTCAGTAAACTCCCTAAGGATTTTTCCTATATCCATTTTCTCTCCAAGAAAATGCTAAATGCTTTACTGGAAGCTGTTACAGATCACAGCACACAGTGCAGCTAGCTAACAGCTAACTTGCCAGATGGAAACACCCTGGTCCATGTGCGATTTATTGCCTGCATGTCCAATCAGGTTGTACCTACTCCCATTACCATATAATGATACATTTAATTAATCACTGCCAAGAACTTGAATAGCCAGTAAATAGATCTCATATATTTGGGTGCAAAAAGTTGACTGTTCTTTTGATAAAGTGACCTCATCTTATGCACAGTTTAGAATCTGTATTTTTGCTTTTGTTCAAGTAAAACTAATTGAGTTAGACCCAGTCCTTGAACTTTTATAACTATTCAGCCAGAAAGCATCCTATATTTAGTGCAGGTTTAAGTTGATGTTCATTAATATACTAAAACAGAGGCTCTTTGTATTAAGTGATTCCAAATGTTTCTCAGAGAAACAATGAAGCACTGTTTAACAAGTTTCTCTCTCTCTCCCTCTTTTTTTTCATCTTATACAACATGTTGTTGAATAATGGTGTGTTGGTGGAAATTTGTATAATGTGTCTATTATGTTCATTCAACTGGCTGTTGATATTACACTTTCTTGCTTCACCACCTCCACCATATCTGCTGGTTTTGTAGCTGGGAACAATTATTACATATATACCTTGGTAAATTCTAGTGTTAACACTCAATACATTTTCTGCTGTGTTGTCTCATTGTGTTAGCTAATGGAGTGAATTTTTAAGGGTCAATATTACAGTATGAAGTTATATGTAAATGTCGCTTTGCCATGTTATTTCAATATATGTAATAAATGTGGAA
>JAQMYF010000025.1:24575910-24586608 GCA_030014195.1 Neosilurus mollespiculum
ATATTAAAAGGTTGCCCACTTTTTTTAACCTGGGTTCCTGCTGAAAGGAAAGGATTTTTTGATAAAATGTCATTTACCTTTTATATCATATTGAAATTCGAAAAAGATTGGTTATGAAGATTGGTTATGCTCCACATGTTATTCATCTGAATGCTGTTTTTGCAAGTTATTGCACTTTTTTTTAACATCATCTGCCCATTCAAGAACTCTGCCCCATGTACTTCACCATCCGAAATGCATTCCATTTCCTGACATACTACAAACACGGTATCCCCTGACCCTTCATTTCACAAACACACACTCCTGCTCGCCTGATTTCTTATCATACCTGTTTCACATCCATGCTAATTAGTCACACTATTTAAGGAGTCTGTTTGTTGCAAAGTATTTGTTCTGTGTTTTCTGCCAGGCATTACTGATGGTCTGGGTTCTGTTTGTTATATTCTGTATAAAAAGGTTTGCCTCATCATTTTTGCTGTTTGGATTTGCCTCTATTTTGGCTCTCAGGAGTATAATCTGTTCTGTTTCCCTGACTCTGTTTATTGGATCTGCCTCACTGTACAATTAGTGGTCTCACCATCTGATCACTGATCTGAAACTGTTGATCACTCAACATTCTGAATGTCTTTGATTTTGCCTTACTTTAAGTAGTATGAATTAACCCTTTAACTAAACTTTTTATCAGGATTAATAACTAAATTGTGTCCCAAATTTAGTGTACAAAATTACATTACGTTGCCTGTGACTGCCAAGACTGTGTTTTGATATTCCTTTTCCTGCTTTGACCATTTCCCCAGCTGGGATTAATAAATCTGATCCTAGACAACTCAAAATGTATCATTCTCTATAGGTCATTTTGATTTTGACTGAGATGTACCTGAAGGATAAACATGGCTGGGTGTTTTATCTTTGAGGAGCATGTTACACTCAGGGCATATTTCTTTGCTCCAATGAAGAATTCGGATAATGGGCCAAATTTTATGGCAATTAGTTTTTAATGGTTTTTATCTGGTACACCAAGATAGAGGAATACATTTAGATGCAGTGATAAAACAGGAGTTTATTTTTCCTACTATTTGTTAATGAGATGGAGAAGGGTCAGATCTTATAAGGGCTGGCATCAAAGTCATAAAGGGAATGTTCTACACAGTAGGCCTAGTACACACATACGGTATGAGTATTCCTTTTGCATAAAACTTAGAAAATAATCGACTTGTCCTAAATCTGTGATGAATTCAGGGAGATATTCAACATTAACACAAGATGTTGCAGAACAGGCAAATTATTTCTATGTTCAGAAGGCAAGCAAGTTAGTTACTAATGTGTAAAATATAGTGAAAATACAACAATGTTAATATATGTAATATATATACAATAATCCTCCCCTACTCCTCAGATTCAAGGAGTCTGCTTCAGTGTGCATCTGGAAATGGCAGACTTGCAGTGAATCTATGACATACACTCCATTCCCCCAGGAAATGTTCTCTTTGTGCCTTTGTGGGCTTTTTTCAGGTACTCTGGTTACCTCCTAGTCCAAAGACATGCAAATGAGGTCAACTGGCTATTCTAAATTACCCAAAGGTGTGAAGGTTGTTCATTTCTGTGTTAGCTCTGAAATAAACTGGTGAATTGTTCAGGGTGTATCCTGCCTGAACAGTGGCTCCAGCTTCGCCCACAGCCCTGACAGATAAGCAATAAAGATAATAGATGGGTGTTACTAAAACCATGATTTGAAGTAATAAACATTACTAAAAACCATGATTTGAAGCAATAAACACTACGATTTTTGGTTATGATTGAGTTTTACACTCATCTAAATATTTTACAAGATAAAGAAAATTGGCAAAAATCCTAGGAACAGTTTGCACTGGTCAGGGTGTTGGATTGATTCCAGTTTCCCCAACAACCCTGACAGTTCAGCCGTACAGATGATGGATGAATGTTGCTAAAGCCATAGACATTATAAGCCAGTTAGTGAGTAGTAGGTTATGCTAAATTTCAGTTTTGCCACACTTTCAGTTATGGCTTGTGATGGCTGTATTGTTTATACTGTTAGCATGTTTTTCAGGTTCACATTATCCTTGGGGCTTTGTCAGTATATATTTTTTTTAAATATTGGCCAAACTCAGAACTAGTTTACAAAAGCAGCTTTTGCACATTAGTCAATTTGACACAAAATTGAGTAGATAGTTCTAAATGTTCCAAAAGCCAATTTTTTATGCACTGAGCATTCAGGAGGTCTGTTAAATAGAAATTTACTGGGACACATAATTTTCTAAAATAGATTACTGATATTGATTTTGTGTGTACTTATATAAACAAAGCCCACAAGTGGCCAATTAGAGTGGGATTGCATCAGACACTAGTAACCCAACTGACCATTCAAGTATTATGTGATTATACCTCAGTGTAAAACCTGTCAAATACCTATATAAATCTAAATGACAATCAATTATTTAAATAATGAGGCCATTATCAAAAATCAATGTAGAGATTGGCCGATACAGTAGATGCACTTTTCACTTTAGTTTCTGAAAATGGTCACAGGGAGGCTGGAGCACTTGCACGAAGGCAAGGTATACCCTGAACAGCTTGTCAGTCCTCTCCAGTCCATCGCAGGGAAAACACACACAACCATTCACACTCACATGTTGGGTTCACTTTGGAGACACCAATTTGCCTAATGTGCATGTCTCTGGACTGTGGGAGGAAACTGGAGAACCTGGGGGAGAACATGCAAACTTCACACAGAAACACCCTTTCCGCGTCCAATACTTGAACCTAGGACCCCCTTGCTGTGAAGCAGGCATGTTAATCACTATACCATCATGCTGTCTCTATTATGCAAATCAACAACCAATTAATTAATCAATCAATCAATCAATACTTGGACAGAGCTAACTGGTTTTTGGAGAACCCTAGGAATAAATATACAGGGAAATTCATTCATGAGACCTGGAGTTCATAAGATATGAACCAAAAGTTTGCCTTTCTGATTTGATCTGTGTGATTCATTTTAAAGAGAGAAAGAGAATTTGTGTGTGTGTGTGTGTGTGTGTGTGTGTGTGTGTGTGTGTGTGGGCGTGTGTGTAAGTGAGAGAGAGAGAGAGAGAGAGAGAGAGAGAGAGAGAGAGAGAGAGAGAGAACTTGTTGTGTGATGTGAGAAATCCTAACAATTAAAATAGGGTTTCTTAAAAATTTCCTTATTTGAAAAGTAATATCCATAAGAAGAGGGTTGGAGGGTTAAGTAAGTCTATTCCTTAGATGCATGGCTTATGTATTTATATACATAAAAATACTTCGGGTTATGCTCCATGTATTTAAAGTTTATTTGCTCCATTTAAACATCCACTGAAATCCTTACCCATTCATATGTGTGCTACAACAAATCCTTCCACAATGACTACTGATTAATCTCACATACTAAAGGATTTGTATCCTTTTAAAAAACTGATAAAATGTAAATAATATGTCCACCAATCAATTAAAACAGACACCAGACTCCAAACTTTTTCTAGATCATCCTGTGTACTTTCTATCTAGTATAGTTTAGTTCAGCACTAAAAGTGGACACCCGACCCTCCAACCCCTCACCATTGACCCAAATTAATGACCTATGACACCTATAAACAATCAAATCCATGGGATTTACTAATGTAGACATGCAAAATAACACTCAAGCAAGATGGCAAGAGACACAGTCAAAACACAACAGCAGCACAAAAGCAAATACTAGGCTGAAAGGCAACATGGCCAGCAGGTTCCAAGCAGGAAGTTTCTCCCCCACAGTAGGAACCTGGATTGTGTCTGAATACTAAGTCGAACAAGAATCCGTCGAACAGGATGTTCTAGTATTATCATTAGCTTAGCACAATTTTACAAGCCTAATTTACATCACTGGGCGGCATGGTGGCGTGGTGCTTAGCATGTTCTCCTCACAACAAAAAAGTCCTCGGTTCGAGTCCTGGGATCAGCAAGAGCATTTGCTCATTAGGCTAATTGGCTATTCCAAATTGTCTCTAGGCGAGAGTGTGAATGTTGGCCCTTCGATGGACTGGCGAGCTGTTCAGGGTGTACCTTTCCTTCACCCGGAGTCAGCTGAGATAGGCTTCAGCCTCCCAACAACCCCAGTAGGATTAAGCAGTTTGGCAAATAAATTAATAATTTACATCAGCTTGTAGTTCACAAAATGAGCTAATTTAGGCTTCTTATGCTAAAATGCACATATTTTCTTTAGTATCATCAGCGGACCTACTTTTGCAATTATTGAACTGTGTAAAGTTTTTCACTTGTCTTTACTACAGTCCACAAATTTTAAATTTAATATATTTATATATTTTCCTCAGAGAATAACATTTTGGAGGCGGCACGTAGGCGCAGTGTGGTGAGCACATCCGCCTCACAGCAGGAAGGCCTGGGTTCAGTTCCCAGACTTGGGCATTTCTGTGCAGAGTTTGCATGTTCTCCTCGTGCTTCCGTGGGTTTCCTCCGGGAACTCCTGTTTCCTCCCACAGTCCAAAAAACATGCAAAGTAGGATAATTGGCTGTTCCAAATCACCCCTAGGAGTCATTGTGTGTGAAAACTTTGCCCAGAGTCGGCTGAACTGAAAAGGGCGCCAGCCTCTCCATGACCCTAATTAGGATTAAGCGGCTTAGAACATCAAATTATAAAAGATTTATACCCATCCACTGTCTACTATATACTACTTATCCATCGGGGTGGCAGGGAAAGCTGGAGCCAATCTCGGCTGACTACAAGCAAGAGACTGGGTACACCCTAAGCAGATCACAAGTCATGACCGTCAGCATCTGAGCAGCAATATGTATGAATCAACATAGATCACTTGACCAATAATGTCACTCACACAACCTCCTTGACAGGGCTAATACAGACACAAACAACTATGTATTTACATTTAAATTAAACCTATGGACAATTTGGACTAGCCAGTTAAGCTTTGGACACTGGGGAAAAAACTGGAGAACCCAACGGGAAAACCCTCACAAGCATGCAGAGAACATGCTTTAGAACATTGTATAGAAAGGGCCTTGGCCAAGATTTAAACCTTGGACCTTCATGCTGAGAGGTTGCAATGCTCAACACTGAGTCACTGTGTCCTCCTATAGATTTATGTTTGTCGTTAATTTATGCTTTCAGTCTGGCTTGTGAACTTATGGTCATTGCTCTACTGACTACACCATAAGGATGTTTAGAATGTAGGTCATTAAATACAGGTTGTTATTCATCTTTTCACACCAAGAAAGAAATTCAGTATTTAATATTTAATCCAGTTTTACTGATAATGTTATGCCTGTAAGTATTTTTAAAGTGATAGTCCATCTTGTAAAATTATGGCCACAACATCCAATGTTTCATGTCCTCTATGTAGACTTTGTAAACCCATGTGCATGTTCTGTTCACTTTAAAGACAATATTGGACTAGAATTTACATATTAGTAAAGACTAGTATTAATATAATATCACTTCTTTTAATTAAAAACTGTCAAAAATCTCATCAATTTGACACTCATTTGATTGTCTCAGAGGATTGTGTTCAGTAGTACAGGAGTGAGAAGAAGAGAAGACAAACTACAAGATAATACATTCTAAGCTACTCACAGTATGTTGTTTTAATGTTTTTTTTTTTTTTTTTTAACTTTCTTGAACACATACATATATGTAGGGTACCCAGTTTTAGGTGGCAAACCTCATTCATATTCAATTTAAGTTTAAATTAATAATTTTACCACACATGATTAAGAATATGGGCGGCATGGTGGTGTAGTGGTTAGTCGAGTCCGGGACTTAAACCTAGGACATTCTTGCTGTGAGGTGGAAGTGCTAACCACTATGCCGCTCCAGTGAAGCGACCGTACCGCCCACATTAAAACATGTTTTGTAAAAATTATCATACATTATATACAATACAAATACCCTACATGCAAATTTTGGATAAATACACCAGTTACTTTGTAGATTTAAGTGTTTGTATTTGTGTATGCATGCAAGTCTGGGTCTAGCTTGGATATCATGTTTGCTGATAGTGATTGAACTTGACGTAGTCACATTCAATCTGTTAAAAATAATGAGTTTATTAAGACATATTTCAATTACTCTTGCATAAATATGCCAAATTGTATGTGTCCATTTGTTTTTGTTTTTTTTGGTTCCAACGAAAAGATTTTTTTAAAATAAATCCTTCAAGTGTTTGTACTCCTGATCTTTCTACTGCCTTCTATTCTTTGCTTGTGGTTTCTCCCTTTCCTGTTTTATAATCCCAAGAGATGTTGCTGCTGACAGATTTGCTGACTGAGTATATTTCACTGTAGCTTGTACCGTCTTCTTTTAGCCTGACCCTCAGAAAGTGGACAGAAAACAAACAGCCACAAGGTTCCCTCTGGGGCTTTTGTTATGCTCCCAGCAGCCATTAAACCAAAGATTAACTGCATTTCAGTTCACGGTTCGTTTTCAGTGGTGTTTAAATTTATGGTTTGTCTGTGACATTGAGTATCTTAGTTTTGTACCTTATTCCATGTGGAGGTCCAATGAGAAAACTTGTCCCAACTGAATCAGTCCATCTTTACAGCCCTTGTTTGAACAGCTGACAAAGCAATTTTGTTAAAATAAGCAGTGATGTAGAGCTAGGCCTCTGCAAACCTTATTTGACAGAACCAATAATTCCTTCTTCTTGAATTTAAATCAAGCTTTCCATTGTCAGTATATTACTACTATTATTACTACTGAGGACCAAAGTAATATTCTGGGTAAACTGTACTGTAATGGCGAAGTATAAACAACAACTGAATGAGGTGTTAGTGATGCCACAATCATTTTTATATTCATTTATGTACATGACTTGGTTATTTACATTTATTTATTTATGTTTGTTTGTTTGTTTGTTTATTAAAAACCACTTCCCATCTAAATCAATTATTTGAGAATTTAATTAATTGTAAATGCCACTTACGCTTTACTGCCAAAAGTATGTGGACACCTGAACAGTTATGCCCATATGTGTCTGCTGTATCATCCTTCATTTATGCTTTTTATAATAACCTCTGCTCTTCTAGAAAGATATTACACTTGAATTCGGATTGTAATGGTGGAGATATGCACATTCAGCCACAAGAGCCTCAGTGGGGTCCAGGACTGATTTTAAGGAAAGGGTCCTGTCGTGCAGCTAGCAGACCTATTCATCTCAAAGGTGTTTAATGGAGTTGAGATCATGTCTCTGTGCAGGTCATTCTACACCAGACTTTCCACAAAGCCTTGCTTTGTGCATGGAACACTGTCATACTGAAGCATGTCTGTATCGCTTAATTTTTGAATTACAGCAAGCATTCTATACTCTTTGGATTCTTAAAATGTGAACTAGGAGTCTAAGTAATCAAAGTTATATATGACATATATAAATATATGAGTGCATAGTGACAATATATGTATAATAACTAAACTTGCAACTTTAAGAAACAATATTTATCATAATATTTAAGTATATTGGCTCAGAAAATGTGTGTTGTAGGAAAAATTACTCACTCCATCTTCTGGACAAAATGTATTACTACTTTAGTGCATTATAACATTGAAGTCACCTGTTATTTTCTTTAATTTTAATATCCTATTATACTATTTTATTATATAATATAATAATTTATATAATTATTTTGCCTGAAACCACATTACCGTTAAGTCATAGGAAGACCACACAAGGATGGAATAAACTTTGTCTCTTTGGTGACACATTGCAAGTATAAAAAGTAATTTTCCTTGCAAATTTTCCCCCACACAAAACCCAGACATTCACATTAAAATAAACAAGTTATACTTTAAATATAAAAAGATATGTGCACTTTTGGATAAAAACAAAATTGAAAAAAAACAACAACAACAAAAATGCATAAAAAAATAGCAATGCTTGGGATGAATAAATGGATGAAAAGTACTGTTGAGATGTGTTGAGACATTCCATATAGAAAAGTTGGATAGATAGCTGGATAGATTGTGATAGAGTCTGGTCTGTTTTGGCCCATTGAAACACCCCAAATGTCATATTACTTTTTAATCTCTGTGTTTAAATAGAAAATATCCTTAACAATCACAAATGACACCACATGGATTTGTTGGGCTCTAAAATAATATGTTTGCATTTGTGCATGCAGGTCATGTAACATCTCCAGTGTGGTGTATATTAGTTACAACCACAAGAAGATTAGGAGCAGCTTGGAAAACAAATGACCTGCATGCTATTAAAAAGCATGTGGTTCAAGTCTTGTTGAGCAATTCACAAAGTACATTCTCTTAAAAGTAGTTTGACATTTTACCAAAGACAT
Source organism: Neosilurus mollespiculum (assembly GCA_030014195.1). Classification (NCBI taxonomy): domain Eukaryota; kingdom Metazoa; phylum Chordata; class Actinopteri; order Siluriformes; family Plotosidae; genus Neosilurus; species Neosilurus mollespiculum. Next base: position 24,584,242 of record JAQMYF010000025.1, read on the forward strand.
CTTGAAAGCTAAAGTTATGAATAAAGATTGATGATTTGTAAAATTCAGGGATTAAATTAGATGTGTCTGCTCTAAATATAGGAAGACCAACTGTCTTATATAATATGATTTCAGATGGCTTACATTATATAATTTCAGACCTAATTAATCTTTGGGTGAAGTTAATATAACAATATCCTTATGGATCCGTTATTAAAGTTCACTCCAGCTTCACCTGTAGTTCCTGTACTGCTATGTACAGAATACTGTTCACTTATTGGATTGTCTTTGTCTCTTCTCCACATTCAGTCTTTTGAATGTGTCTCAACTCCAATATGTTGTGCTTTTTGTAGCTCTTGTTCTTCAGAATTTGTGGAATATTAGGTAGAAATACCACTGATGTACAGCATCCATATGAAAACATCCAGTAAAAAAGATATGTGCTGGAATATTTTCTGGCTCAAAGTCCGTTTCATGGTGCTGCCTTTCTACCATCTCTTGCAGTTTGTAGGATTGCAAAGTTACATTAATATATACTGCACAAAGAAGGCATTTTGTGATTTGAAGAAAAAAAAAAAACACAGATCCACTAACATATAAATTGACTAGCAAGGATCAGTCAGTCATCCAGCAGAAACAGCAACAAACCTTTTTTTCAGTGGACATCTAAAAAAAAATTTGAGAAATCTCTCCCATTATTCCTAAAATACTGAAAAGGCACTGTGTTGATTCCAGTATCTAGAACACAAGAAGCTTGTCTTTTCCATTTGTGTCCAATTCTATTTCCACACATGTATCTAAGATTAAGTCAGATGTCCTTTGAGGGTTGTTAAAAAAGAAATCACAGTCATTGAGATTATAGAATCATAGTAGGCAGGTCTATTATTTGGTTCTTTTGTCTTTGATGACATGCTGATGTTGTTTCTGGAGAGAGCTGGCAGACTCCTCTGCAGATCTTTTCCAATGACTGTCATTGTCAAGTCTGATGGGTTGATACCTTCGGCTATATCTTTTCTGGAAAGCTGAGGCTGGAAAAGAAATTGGGGAACATTTTAGATCACATGTCTATAAAAAAACAGGTTAGTAATGATGACTATTGACTGAAGAAAGATCACTCAAAACTGAATCTAGAGTTGAAGAAAATGCCCTACTGGGGTAATCCAACCCCCCCACACCCCCAAAGTCTGCTTTTCCCAAAATAACCACTTTTATACTCATGATTACCCACTATTTTAGTCCTAGAGAAGTGTTCCCACTGAGAAGCAAGTTATTTCAAGAGAAACATATTTCATTCACGTCATTTGGCAGATGCCCTTATCTGTAACAAATTTTTATCTCATTTGTACAACTGTGCAGTTGAGGGCCTTGCTCAGGGGCCCAACAGTAACAGCTTGGTAGTACTGGGGCTTGAACCATCAAACTTCTGTTCAGTAATCCAGAACCTTAACCACTGAGCCAACACTGCCCCTGCAGAGCTTGCTGAAAATGTACTAATTTTCATTCTCATCACTCACTCCCACTGTCTCTGAAAACTAGAATAACAAATGTACATACATGTACATCTTATTTCATGGCAAAGCTATATATCTTTATGAGGAGGGTTCCCCTACTCAACTCTCTTTTTTATCAAAAACTTCAAATGTTAAGTAAAAATGAGGTTATAGATATTATTCACAATGGATGATAATAACTAGTGCCATATGGTGTCCATTCAAAAGAGCACATTTATTAAAAATATCACAGTTATTCATGGGAGGGTGATTTCTGAGTGGGAGGGATGGTATCCTTTCTCTCCTGTCAATCTGAGTGACAGTAGCCAATCATGAGCGTCTATACGCTCATATATTTGGAAGAGGGTGACTGTTACATTGCCATTTGATGCAACAAGAACAGAAAAGATGTGCTTTCCTTGTTTCACATGTTTTTGAGCAATTACATTTTAGATTTAACCCTCATGGTTGGTTGTTGTTTTGGGGGATATCTGTTGTGTAAATGGGGGTGTGTGGCTTGTGGGTGAGGACTGGCAGGTGATGGGGAAAAAATAGAGATAATTCAAAAAAGCCAACACTTTTCAGTTTTAAATATTATCAATTCTTCTGATGGCACCATCTTCAAATAGGTTGCCCAGCATTTAAAATTTTATTATTTTACATGGATAAAATGTCCCTGTGAGAACATCTCTCTAATCTAGGTGAATTTGCAACAGGTCAGTAACATGGTTGGGAATAAAAAAAGAGCATCCCAGAGAGGTAGAGTCTCTCAGCAGGTATAGATGGAGACACTCTGTGAAAGACTGCATGGGCAAACAGTGCGAAAATTTAAGAATAATATGTCTGAAAGTAAAATGGTAAAGAATTTGGGCATTCATAAGATACGGTACATAATATC
>JAQMYF010000025.1:24597633-24607896 GCA_030014195.1 Neosilurus mollespiculum
GATATAGAAGACTGAAGAAACCTCATAGTCGCTGACCAGAGAAATCTAATTATTATTATTAAGATTATTATTATTTTATTTATTTTTCATCTTATTTTGTGTTAAAAAATAAAAAATGTGAAAAAAGATTTGAGAAGATTGAAAATTAAAAACAAAGCTTTTCTTGTGGAAAACCTGATGTGGCCAAGCCTCACCCAGACTCTGCCTCCAGCGGCCCCCAGGTAAATTGAGTTTGGAACACCTGGTGTAAACCCAGGGTAATAACGTGCTATAATGAAGGCTAAAGGTGATCCAACAAAATATTAGAGTGTGCAACTTGAATTAGTAGTTTTGTATATAGGCAATACTGGCAAAGTTTAGTTTGTGAAGCATCAAAATCAAATTAGAGTCTCTACACTTACGGTTGATAAATTGCTGTTCTTCATGGGACATAATACTTGTAAGGTGACCACCCAGAAGACGACATTCATGTTCTGCTACATCCCAGGTGCGCCTATGGGGTAAATATTTGTAGCAATGGCCTTGAAACTTATGCCATCCATAGGTACATGTTTCTGTGTCTGCAAAAAGAAATAAAAAGAACATGCATCATGCATCTGACAGAAGGACTTGCTCTAGACAGTTAACTGCTATTAATTTGCTTAAATTTATTTTAAAAGCAATCAGTGGTTAACAATACAAGGAAATAACTCTAAGTAAATTGGTACCTATCTATGTTTCATTTACTAACCTTTTGACCTTAACTGCTCCTCCTGCTCCTCCTGAGGGCTTGTGATTTTATTTCCCTTTGATCCGACACTACACACCACTACACTAACTGAGATCTGTGAGAGCAATCTAAGCACATGTGATATAACTGTAGCTGGAATACGTGTTTCTTCCAACAGGTTTATTCAGCTAAAGTATGGGACCATTTTGCTTAAAGATTTTATTCAATGCTTGAAAAAAAAAGCATCTAAAATGTTTTAAATGTGTAAGAGGCCATTTTTCCTGCTATCTTCGTGTATAGCGTTTCTACAGAAACAGATGTTCAAAACATTGCAGCAAATGAGTCATGAATATAAACTATGAACATGTCACTTATTTTTTTTTTCCCCCCATTTGCAAATGAGCCATAGGCAATAAATCACTGTGGATGTTTCTGGACCAGCCCTGTGCTGTGCTGTTTCCTAACTTATTTGAAATGGCATGGATTTACCCTGGCAGAAACACTAATGACCATCAGTTAAACACTGAAAGGGCCTTTTAAGGAAATATGCTGAAGGAGAACCCATGAATTGCTACAATTTTATTTTGGCAATGCTTGCAGTAATATACATGAAAATTATTAAGAGATTTTAAAAAATATATACCAAAGTGCCATCTAAAGGTGAATTCTAACTTGATAAACTAATAGCTGCTATTACAAAGGACATTTTAAATATTTGCGTTTATTAAGGATAATCATTTCTAACTCTACTGATCCATTTCTGAATATTAAGAAGCCTAAGAATCAGGAGCAGTTGTATCTAAGCAATCGGATATCCAGAGTGAATCATTCTTGTATAATTTCAGCACCCAGTGTATGTTATATGAATGGCTAATAGAAGATTGACTGAAATTGGAGCTCCAAAGGTGATCAAAATATATGTAGTATTAGCATATAACATATACTGTAGATCTGATTTATCTGCTATCTGGGGATTGAAAAAAAAATAGAGTGGACAATGTCTGAAAATGACAGACATTCATAGTTTGTCACTTGGCACTTTCATTAGTGTCAAACTTAAACATTTTAATAATAAACCATCAAAATCTTGTTTTAGTTTGCTTATCTTGTGTTTGCAAGTAGTATACACTAAAACGTTGAATGAGTGTCAAAACACTGTTACAGAGTTTAGTTTTCTTACATCATTGTAGTATGTATTAAAACTCTGAATTAGTTCAAAACATATCATTAGCTACACAGTGTTCACAGTGCACACAGAACTCACCTGAACCGCCTCTGTCATGGTTATATTAAACTATAACTCATTTTATTTTGCTTTTATTTATGTTTCCGTGTAGTATGTACTAAAACTCTAAATGCTTTAAAGGATGCTGGTAACTACAGCACACAACACTTATTCTCTGCTAGTGGAGCTCACCTGCCTGGCCTGTTCCTGTGTAGTATATATGGAGGTGGCTGAATTGAATAGTCCCCTTAATATTCCATTCAGCGACATTAACCTTGCCTTTTGTGAATAACAGTAAATTAGTCTTCTTCTGCATTTTACACCACTATGGTATTCTTTATCTGATATAACTGTATAAACCATATGAAAACTTGAGTCTTAATAAATGACCCAAGCAAGTTCATGGTACAGACATGTATAATGTGAATCAACATTACCAAACTATTAAATCCTTACCTTCCTCACAGAGAGATCCTCTGTAACTTGGTAGGCATACACAATTATAACAGTTGATCCCATCTACGCAGGTACCCCCGTTACGACATGGGTTGGGGTGACACTCATCAATATCTAAATAATGATTACATCAATGAGCCACGATATACACTATTGTCAAACAGGAAAAAGGAGTTGTTGAATAGTACATTACTAGTCATTGTGTTAAAGTTATATAGTTAATCGCTGCGTTATCAAGCATACCTATTTCACAATGGACACCAGTGTATCCAGGTAGGCAGCTGCAAATCTGGACATTGCCCCTTTTCAAACATGATCCACCATTCATACAGTAATATTCAGCGCATGATTGGAGACCTGTAGTTTAGAAAGAGAGAATTTACATCACAATGATTAAATGGCTCTGTATGAAGTAATAATGCATAAGCATAGTAAAGATGATCTAAAAAAAAAAAAAAAAAATCCAAAACTGATGAGTTGTTCTGAAAAATAGCATCATACCTGTAATGTCATATGTCTCTCCAACAACCGTGTAACCTACATCCGTGTTCAGTATCGGGCTCTGTGTTCCATTTATTTCCTCTGGATAAGGAGTTGATCCATCAACCAATATGGTGTCATCAGAAATATGCTCGGGAGAAGCTGTTGTGTCAGAATATTTTTTAATTCCATCCTGTGATGATGTGGTTTTGTCTGTACTGTCCAAAATAACAGTTGCAGTTTCAATTTGACCAAATGTCTCTTGTTCTTGCTCATACACAGATCCAGTTACATAAATATTAGGCTGTAGCATTGATGATGCTGGTGATGTCGCATCAGATGATGGTATTACAGTGGGCTTACTCTCAGGCTTTGGGAAGGTCGGAGGATTTAAAAAATTTGGTATGGATTCTACGAAAAAACTTTCAGCTGTGGCATCAAGAGTCGCATCAGTGGCTGACTCCATTACTGGTATCTCTTGAGTTGACTGAAGATACTTTCCAATTTCTGATGTGGACATAAATGCTGAATAAATAAGTGTGGTTGTTGCTGACAAGTCTTCAGCAACAGCAGTTTTAGTAGCCTGAGCAGCAGGTGTCACCTCAAACACTGTTTCAGGGTGGAACCTTGATGCTGTAAGTATTGGAGGTGCAAAGGTTATACTATCTGTTTCTTTAGACAGTGATATGAGCCTATCTGAATGAGTAGTGGTAAAAACTCCATCATCTGTTGAAACATCTGTTTGTTCTTGAATAAAGGTTTCAGAAAGAACATCACCTGAGCTTTCTTCTAATACTAATGGCCTATCTGAGCTTGTTGTTACTGTCTCTGTTGTTTCTTTATCTTTCGCTTCAGCACTTTCTGTTGGCAGTATTTTTGCTTCCTCATATTTGGTGCTTGGTTGTACTGTGATGTCAAATTCTGCAGTAGTATTACTCTCAAGCTTCATGTTTGGATGTACAGTGGTTCCAACCTCAATTTTAGAATCCTCAAAAGAAATCAAATCTGTTCTGTTTTCTGTGAGGGGATGGGTGGTTCTCTCATAGTCTAACCCCTTTGTGCCCCCTGTTTCTGATTCAAGAACAGCTGTGCCTGTTGGCTTTGGTCTTTGGGTAGCTGAAGATGACATCTCTGAAAAGACTTCAGTTGAAGTTTGTTCATTTGCGGAAGTAGTTTCTGAACTGCCGTTCCTTTTTAAAAGGTCAAAAAGAGTTGCAAAGGGTGACTGCAAGAACCTTACAGTGCTTGTTACAAATGAGTCAGGAGTTGCTGTTGGAGCAGAACTCTCCAGAATCAAAGAGGTACTACTTTTCACTGATTCATCAGCATATGGAAGTGCTGATCTTGGCTCACTATGCTCAGTTGTAGTCTCAATGATATCAGATCCACTAGACACTATAGGTTCTGATATGAGACCAGAACCTTCCTCAGTGACACTTGTATCTGTAGATGCAGTGACACCTGTTGTTGAAGTTTGATTTTCAGAGTCTTCAACAGAGACACCGTCTCCTGAGAAATTATCAGTCAAAACAGAACGTGAGGTCGTGGGTATTGTCTGTGTGGTTCTAAATTCAGAATGTGCTGTGGTAGAGGTCATATGTAAGATCGTTTTAAGTTTACTGGTGGTTGTATGGCTGGATTTGGTGATGTGACTGTTCTGACTAGTAGTGTACACAGAATTGGTGGTGGTCTGACTAGGATGGGATTTTCCGGTTGTAGTACTATGAGTAGAAGACAGGTTTATTTGGTTATTATCAGAATGTGTGGATGTGGATAAGTGTGGAGTCATCTTTGAAGGAGCCACAGTTTGAACAGTAAATGTTTCATTATGGATATCTCCAGGAGACATTGGTTTTGTTTCTGGATCCTCAGCTGTTACTGAGCTGCTTAAACCTACGCCTTTAGTCGTTGGGCCCTCCAAGGTTGATTGTGTAGGCTGGTGTACATCTGAAGATGGAAACACAGGACTGTCTGTCCCAGAACCTTCTGGTTCCTCTGTTAGTATGCTGAAGGATTGAGGTGTCATGGTGACAGCTGTTATGCCAGCTGCTTCCTCAGTGATGATTGTAGAGGCAAAAGATAATGAGGGTTCCAACACTGAAACAGTGTCTGCGTCAATAATCATATCTTCTTTGGCAATAAATTCTGTGTTGGTACTGTGGTCTCTCATGCTGTCTGTCACTGTTGAGAAAAGTTCATCTTCATCTTTTAGTTCCTCTGTGAATATGATAACAGGGCTTGTAATTGATTTGGTATCATGGAGCCTTGTGGTGATTTTGCTAGATCTGATTTCACTGCTAAACGGGACAACTGTTGTGAATTCTTTATCTGTACCATTTTGGTATATGACAGAGAGAACTGGAGTTGTCACATCTGTGTCTGTCCCCACTGTCTCAGGTGAGGTTTGGATACTGACCTTATCTGCAAGTGTAGTATATGAACTCTCTGTAGGCAAACTTGTGGTTTGTGAAATTTGCGTAGAGAATTTTAAGTTGTCTTCTATGTTCTCAGTCTCAGTAAAATTTGTACCTGTGGTGGATGTGGCATTCTGCGTAGCTGCTTCCACAGTGGCACGTGTAGATTTTTGCATTTCACTACTGAGAGTAACTAACATTTCATCTCCTGAACCTCCGTCCTCTGTAAAGTGTTTCCCCTTGTCAACATCTGTTGTTGAGACTGGCATCACTGGCACAGCTGTTACAGTTGACCGTTGGTCCAGACTATCTACATTTGTTAAGGCATCCACATCTGTGAAAGTAGAAGTAGGAACAGCCAAGGGCAGTTCTGTGATACCTTGGTATACTGATGCTTTTGTTTTATCTGTTGTTATCACTATTAATGGAGCCTGTGCAGAAGCAACAGATTCAGTACGTGCACCAGAACTCTCATCTTCAACACCGTCATCTTCAGTGCCTCCAGATATATTATCCTTTATGTCGCCACTATCAGAATCCGAAGATACAGCCATAGTTTCCTTCTCAATTGTCCTAGGCATTGTTGTAGTAGATTCAGATTTGAACAATGCATACTGAGTAGCAACCCCAACGCTTAAGTGATCGAGTGTGGTCTTATTCTCACTGATTTCAGCCTCATCTGTTTTCAGAGATAATTCTGCATTTACTTCGGTTGCTGGCATTCCTGATCCTTCACCCTCATAATTATTCTTTCCCAATAAAGTCACCGCTACACGTTCCATTGTAGGACTTACAGGAGGTGGAGACGACTCTTGAAACGGTGATACTATATCACCAGAACCTTCATCATCAGTCCCCTCAGTTTCAGTAGCAGTGTCCTCTGCGTCACCACTACCAGACTCTAAAGAAGACACTAAATCAGTTTGTGCTGGGCCTGAAGGAATTTGTGAAATAGATTCTGATGTTAATTTTGTGGAAAGTGTAGTTGTTTCAACATCTGAATAATTTAAAGTGGTCTTTGTGTAACTAATTTCTGCCTCATCAGTTCTTACAGAATAGTCTTTACTTGGTTCAGTGGTTTCTGGTATATTGTCAGCAGATCCTTCAAGTATGGAAGATTCTTGATCTGTGCTTGAGACCCCTAATGTTTCCATGCTGATGGTAGTTGAAGTAAAATATGTGCCATTGTTTGTACTCTCTAAGTCAAACATTTGAGTTGAACTTGATGAAAAATGGTCAGCCGTTACATTTGGGCTACTTGTAACAGAAGCTGCTGAGGTGATAGATACGGTGCTAACAGTGTCTTCGTTCTGGTCTCCAGAGCCTTCACCAACTGTAAAGGGATGGAGACTAGCTCTCAGTGTTGAGTGGGCAAAATCTGATGACACCTCCATTACATACTTTGTTGGTAATTCTTCATTTGTCATTGAAGCTTGTAAAGGAGGAGTGGATTCAACAATAGTATTAGAGAAATCACCAGAAATACCATCCTCAAACTCTCCACTTTCCTCACCAGAACCCTCTAACTGTTGTGTTTCTTGAGTTGGAGCTGATGTAATATGGGACTCTTTAGAAACTGTACCTGTATTGATTGGGATTTCAGTTTTGTCATGGCTAGTTCCAACCATTGTGTCAGTTGTGTTTTGGTTGAATTCATTAGTCTCTGCTGTTGTCCCAGTTTGTATTGGAGACTCTTCTGAGATTGACTGTGTACTGTCAACTGTAAAAGTTCCTGTTGTAGTAGTAGAAACACTTTCCTTTATTATGCTTTGTGGTGTTGTACTTGTTGTCTTGTCTTGTTCATCTGTAACTGTACTATGGACTTCCATAAAAGGTGTAGTGCTTAACTTTTCAAGAATGCTTTCACCAGAAAATTCATCCTCTGGTGCAGAATGTAATACGATTGAGGTGATATCATCTCTTGTTGTGGATGATGATGGTTTTTCAGTCACAGCTCTATTTGTTTGATGTGTTTCCTCTTTTACTGTTGTTCCATCTGACGAGGAAAATGCAGGAAATGTTAAGAATTCATGACTTGTGATCATTGTAGTTGTTGCTGTTGTAGTTTCTTTCTCTCGGTCCTCTGAATGAGGTAACAGTGTGCCATCACTAGTTGGTTTTGTGAATATAAAATGATCTCTGTCAGGGGTTGCAGTGATTGTGGTAAATGCATCAGTTATTTGAGTACCTGAACCTTCTGCATCTGGGAAGACCAACAGAGACTCCGATTGTGTACTTGGCAAATCCTGGTTTATGGAATCAACACTACTTGAAGATGCTGAAGGAGAAATAGTAGTATAATTTGCTTTCATTTCCTCTGATACAGGCTTTACTGACATTGTTTCATCAACATTCTGAACTGTATAAACAGCATTTGTGCTAACTGTTTGTTTAGAATGTGTTGTACTATGCAATGGAGAAACTGTTAAGAATGGGGTAGTTGACATAACATTTAACTCATCTCCTGAGCCATCTGTTTCAGAAAATGGAACAGTTTCAGAATGTATACCTGATGGCACATCTTTACTTGTTTTATCCATTGTAGACACAGTACTTATAGATGACATCTCATCTAAACTTTCCACTTCTTTTGTGGAGAATATTTCTTCAGTCATATTAACTTCTGTTGGTTTGGATACTAACGTATCGTCTGTTTGGAGCATCAAGGTTTCTGGTACTGTGGGAGTGTGTGGTGTCATGGCATCAAAAGTATTTGTCACAGTATGCTGTAATGTAGGCTTTGTAAAAATGAAATCAGTGGTTTCACCTCCCGATCCTTCATCTTCAACCATAAATAAGGATTTTGTTGAAGTAGTGCTTTCTATATCTAGTGAAGATGTACCCATATGTGTGCTTTCTGAAATAGGTTGCATGTCAGTGGCGTTAGGTGTGGACGTGATGTCTGCCTGGCGTGTTGCAGACACAGGTGTCTCTGTAGTAAGAGCATATTCTTTGGTTCCTAACTCTGTTGTGGAATAGTTTGAGGCTATGTAAGTAATATCTATGCTGTCAGTAGCAGATGGCAGTAATGGTTTCTTTTCGCTTGTTGCAACCACTGTATGGTCTAATTTGTCATCTTTTTTTGGTTGAAGTGTTGTAATTTTCTGTGTCACCAGAGGAATGACAACTATTTCCTGGCCAGAACCATCTTCAGTGGGAAGGTACATGTCCTCAGTGGTGTCTATTGGCTTAGAAGATTCAACAGTGGTGATAGATGTCACAGTAGCATTTGTTGGGAACACAGATGGCTGATGTGGTTTTGGTGAGTGAACTGTGATGGCAGATGGAGTATTTGGCATGACACTTCCCTCCTCCATGAGGGTCTCATTTTCTGGATCTGGCAAAAGAGATGATGGAGGAGTAGACTCTTCCATTATTTGTTCTTCTTCATAAACATGTAATGGCTCCATTGTGTTGTGGAAAATGTGCATTGGATGGGTTATATCTTGGCTTGACTCAAGTGACCCATCTTGTGTTGCACCAGTATCTATTAGTGGATAATGAGAAGTGGGTGATGTCTCTACTGTTTGTGTGAGGTTTTGAAGTGTAGAGGACACACTCTCAAACACATCTCCTCTTGCCTCTTTCTCAGCGTAAGACTCAGGATCAACGCTCACCTCATATTTGCCATTTATAAAACTGAGTGTCGGTGTGCTGGTGGCTGAGGTATGCACTTCACTACCCAAGACAGACTCATTGTCCACAAGGGATGGAATGCGCTCATCACGAACCTCAGAAATCCAGGGCAGCAGAGGGTCCAGTTGAGCTATAGGAAAAATGTGTATATTAAATATCTTAATATTGCTTGTTTAGAACATTTTACGTTTTTGTATTATAAACCAGGTAATTAATGTATAACAATGAATATGGAAGCAATAACAATGAGAATTTGTGAACTCAAACTAAGGAAGAGAGACACCTATGTTACAGTAAGTAGCATTCTTTTTGAGTTCCCTATCCATTACCTAAGTAATCCTGACTTAATTAACACAAAAATAAACATAATTCTTAATAATTATGGGTCTATCTTGGCTATACAGATGTGATATTGTAGAAAATGTTTGTGTTTCCAAAATAATTTTAACAGAGTTTGCAAACCCCTATAAATATAATAAATAAGGTTCATATAATGCATTCAAATTTTCGAACCTATTTTCAGGTAATTTTCGAACTATTTATTGTCACACTGTGTGTGTGTCATACCCTTATCCATGTATATGTCGATTTTAATGAAAATTTTAAGAAATTGACTATGTATTGAAAGCATTGCCCTGAACTAGTGGTTATTTGGTTTAGAGAGCGTAAAGTGTCCCTTTTCAGCAGCCAAAGGCATGCTTAGCATGGCCACATTGCCACACTTACAATATTGTCTCTTAATAAGTATACATCCTCCACAGAGCCTCCGTGGAGGAACTACTGATGCCCTGCAGGGGTTTTATACTGGGAGGATTGAACAACAGCCACTGTGGTTCCCCTGTAGGACTCTTACAGCTTCTGCAGAGGACCCAAAGTGTTTTCCCTGAGAATTTAACTGGGATCCATAGACAATGACTATAAATGTAAACATGTGTAGCTTGACGTACAGATTCATAGCTAGCAATCTAGAATGGAAACCTGATGTTGGAATGTAGTATTTTTTCGCTAAACCAAATACCTTTAAAAAGGAAAATCTGGGGGGGCTCCCGAGTGGTGCATCAACTAGGTGCGTGATTATCTACCCGAAGTTGGCAAGTTTGAATCCGGGTTAATGCCACAACATCTGTGACTGGGACTCCATTGGAGCTAACTGGCTGAGGTCTCGGGAAGGGGCGGGGGGGGGGTTGGTATACGCTCACGTCCCTGTCACTTACAGCAATCACCAGCCAATCATGGGCATCTGTGAACTCATTGGTATGAACGGCTGGATTGCGCTTTCCCTCCGAGTGTGCATGCTTACCCCCCTCCCTAGTGGGTGGTAGTTGTGTGATAGGGGAGGCAAT
>JAQMYF010000025.1:24639891-24656939 GCA_030014195.1 Neosilurus mollespiculum
ATATATATATATATATATATATATATATATATATATATATATATGTGTGTGTGTGTGTGTGTCTGTGTGTGTGTGTCTCTGTGTGTGTGTGTGTGTAAGGTTATATAAAAAAATAACAAAAATTACATGCAACATTAATCATGGTCATCTATACCTACATCATGGTCATCTATACCTACATCATGGTCATCTATACATACATCTATAATAGATATATATTTATTATATCCCTATTATATATTTCTTTGTACTTGGTGTAATACTATATGTTTTCTTAATTAAAAATAGTTCATAGGTCACATGTATCCCAAAAATTTAAATAATTACTATAAAAGAGTACAGCGAACAGTGAGGAAGAGAATGGTCAGTTCAAAATGTGGGTAACAGGAAATCTAACCACCACATATATTCCATTTTATAGTGACCAGACTGCAGCTTTACTCTCATACATCGACATCCTTCAGCATGAACAGCCTGATGGAGTAGTGCACTCTGACACTCAGGAAGCTAGTAAAGGCAAATAAAATTTATGCAAGCAAAGGCCTTTAGGGTCAAGATTCTTTTCCAGTGACAAAATACTTCAAAGTTGATGGCTGTAATATAATACATAGGATATACTAAGAAAAAAGTCTAGTCTCCGATTTAAAGATTTGTTGTTGTTAGGAATGTTAAATAATGCACTGTATTAAAATATTGTACTATAATATGACATACTGTTTTAAAAACAAGAAAAAAAACATAATATATGGAGTTAGGCACTGCCTAAAAGCAGAACCCCCGATAGATGTCTCTAGTGATGGGGGTCCAAGGCTGGTGTTATAAGAGTAGTGCTACTCCTTTTAGGGTTAAATCATCTTCAGCCCTGGAGGAAATTAAAAAGTAACTCTCCCCTGGGTCTCCCAATGATGGTCTGGAGTGAAAGCAAGAATGGTTATCATTTCTTTTCTCATCGCCTTTCATTAGCTGATTTCCACATTTCACAGTAACATATCATCTGTCTTGTTAGTTAAACTATCTATTTAACAAGTTGAAGGGAAAAATATACTAATACAGGTTTATAAATCCATTTGTTTAGCTTGAAATTATTAATAAGTATTTAGTGCCTTAATATCAATTGTGCTTACTCTCTGAACAGAATGTTCAGCACATACTTAAATAACTGTTTTGTAGCTGCTGAGTTTAGCAAATGTCCCAGACGAGTACGAGTGTGACTTCCCGTTTCCATTTCTTGTTTTCCCTTTTGTTAAAGGGCATATACTGTATATGGAATTGGTTTGCTTTTACTAATTGTGTAACATGCTGACTAAGTCCAATTGTACTGCAAGCTTGCATGCACCCAAGAGGTATATATACAGGATTGTAATGCTTTAAGGCAGACGGCTTAATAAAGGAATCTGATTGCAATTTGGATTGTCTTGTTCCTTATTGAGCTCTCCCAAGCGCTTGGTTGTGTGGAGGAAGAGTGTCACTGGCTAGCAGAGAGAGCGGGAAGATAGCATCGTTTTTCACCTAACACAAGTTCATGTTCCATGTTCCCGTTTTTTAACCTAACACAAGTTCATGTTCCATGTTTCCTGCTGTTGCTGTTTTGATGATTAAGCGGTTCGGAAAATGAATGAATGAAGGAATGATGAACTTTGCATGCATCATTTCTATTCCTTTTTTGGGGGGCTTGAGGGCAAGTACTGGTGCTTAAAGTTAATGGTAAGCTATTGCAAAGACCTTTATTTAAAGTCACTAATATGCAAGTACTCGTGAAAAAGACTAGTGATGACATGCATTCGTCCATAAAAGCCTTTATGTTACACCAGGTATGTCCAACCTTATGCACAAAGGGCCAGTTTGGGTGCAGGTTTTTACTTCAAACAAGCAGTAGCCACACCTTCCACCTGTTTCAATCACTGATTCAAAAAAAAAAAAAAAAAAAATAGATTAGTTTGCACATTAGTTTTTTTTTATTTTAAAGCTGCAGCAACATTGATGAGATCACTTTGCTTTAATTTAATATAACTTTACCAATAATTTCACTGATGTTTGTCTATAATTAAAAAAAAATCTCTTCAGAGATGCAATAAAAAATGGTTAAAAATGAAATGTACACTTTAGATGTAATCATTTCCATTTTCCCATCTTTTTTGTAAGCTATCTGAGTATAACTTTCATCAGTAAAGTGGTCTTACCAAGATGGCACCAGTCTGGCTTGAGGTTTGCCACATGCCAACAGTAGTATATATGATCCTATCATTTTCTGAGATCACTGGTTCACATAGGTGGAAGGTGGGGCTACTGCTTGGTTGAAGTAAAAACCTGCACCCACACCGGCCCTTTGCTGATAAGTCTGGACATCCCTGTGTTAGACCAAAATTGAAATGGATCAGCATTTCACTTAAGATTACATGAGAAAGCATTAATTATTACTATGTTACTATGTAAATATAACTATGTCTAAATTCACTGGAAAAACTAACAGCACACCATATTATGGCAGTAATGCATAATAACTACCAATATATTGATACATTCACTAACTCTTCTCATTTCAGTGATGTACTGGTGTATCGTAACTTTTCATTGGTTTTTAGCAGAACTACTTCATAAATTAAATTGGCCACTGTTACTTTGTGTGGCATACTGTTAAAATAGTGTGCACAGGCATGCATCTCAGTGCTGGCAAGTAGGTATCATTCCTGTCTGCAACTGCTTACCCAAAATGTTACCTTCTGCTAACATTCATAAAATCGTGTCTGTTTGTGTTCACAGTTTATTCCCCAGCTACACTTTGTATGAGTTATTCATCACATGCAGCAGTCCCTGAAGCCAGCCCATGAAAGGACTAACATGTAGTCTTGTTCCACTACACCCAAAGTATTATCATTATATTCCAAAGAAGAATTAAGTGATGTAGAGGAAAAAAGTGACCTGAGCTTATAAGTCTCAAACAGCACACTCTTCAAGCTTTGAATTAGTTGTCTCAGAGAAGGGAAAAGACATAATCAGACACCAGACCCTACTCCACCCCTTCAATGACCCTCTTATAATGGCTTATTCACTGTCTGTTGAAGTCAAAGGTCATTTAATTTAATCACAGAGCAGTGATACAAATTATGTTGACATAGCACATGATTTTTGTCATAAAAATAGACCATAAACAGAATTTGATTTATGGCTCTACAGATCAGAGAGACAACAATCCCAGACAGCAGTGCTGTAATGAATGCCTAAAATCTGGTTGTTTGACTTTCTGTGTAGATGTGAAGAGGATGAAGTAGCTAACATGCAATGGTCAACCACTTTCTCACAAAAATGTAACAGTTCACATTATTCAACTTGTATGAAAAAAAAATAAAAAATGAGATGGCTAAGGTTTATATGTATTAATCTCAGTAGATCATCATCACACTTAGCCATGTTCGCCCAAAAATTGGGTGGAGGCAAGAAGCTGACTATGTAGTAGGACCAGGTATGTCTCCATGGTTGTGGAGGACATGGTAAAACTTTGGACATGTTAAAAAAGTGTTGAGGAATAATGTGGTTGAATCAGGACACCGGCATGATGTAACCAAAACTGGGCAGCATGGTGTCATAGTAGTTAGCATTTCTGCATCAGAGCAAGCAGGTTCTAGGATCAAGTCTAAGGCTGGGATGTTCCTATGTGGACTTTGCTTGTTCTCCCTATGCTTGAATATGTTTCCTCCAGGTACCCCAGTTTCTTCCAACAGTCCAAAGACTTACATGTTAGGCTAATTGGCTGTTCCAAATTGCCCCTAGGTGTGGATGTGAGTGTAAATGGTTGTTTGTATTGGCCCTGTGATGGTTTGGCAAGCTGTTCAAGGAGTACCACACCTTTGCTGAGTGTTAGCTGACATGGGCTCCAGCCTCCCTTGCAATCCTAGTATGATTAAACAGCTTGACAAAAAGTGAGTTTAACAAAAACCTAGTTGGGACCTCTTTGGCATAGTACAAGAATGGCATTGTCACTGGGTTGTCACTTTACTCTTGCACTGTCAAGAGAGGTCTCACTACAGCGTGTCTATGCTTGTGCTATGACCATGGTATGTCCAAGACCCCATTGTGTTGTTAATACATTCTTTCAGTGCTTACCATGTTTATGTCATGTTCAGAGAATAAATACTCGATTCAATTCCTCACCAGCACAGCAGACATAAGAACATGGTGTGGGCTGCAATCTGATAGGTCATAGTAAGAATGCAATTAAAGCATTGGATGTGGTGTGCATGGAATTGCACATGATAAAAAAAAATAGCAAGAATATGTTAGACAGTGAAAACCTGGCAAGGTTATAGTATAAACTTGAAAAATGCAGATGTTTCCATTTTGACCATGGATGCAGTGTGGTCTTACTGGTCTTTGTCTGTGTTTGATTGGGAGTTAACAGCTTTATTTTGTTCAGTGGCACCATATACAGAGCTTGGGGCACCTGGGTCTGAAGTATGACTCGGACTGTATTCCACCAGAGTACACTGTGCATGCATGTACACCCATTTGCACTTTCATTTACACCCAGTTTATGAGCATATTTTGGAGATGTAAAAAAAACTGGGGAACTCAGTGGAAACCCGTATCAGAACAGGGTAAACATGATTGTTTTGTATGAAAGGACTACACACATACATACATACAGTAACCTCAGCACAAGTAGAAACTGGAGGTGTGAGGTGGAAATACTACCTGCATCACCCAAACTATACAAATAATAAGTATAGAGATACCTTGATTAGCTTGAAATTTGGAATTTGAGAATGATTCCAGGGATGGGAGGAACTTGTTATCAGACAGTGTGATGACTGCATGTCTTGAGTGTTTTTAATGATGGAGAGACAGTGAAGAGTTTAGACTGGATGATACAAAGAAGCATTGACGTTTGGGCTCTTTGTTTAAAAACTTGGTGGGAGGCAAGGACAAAATCGTTGCTTAAAGGAAAAAGTCGGATCTGTTGAAGGGCTTCCAAGGAGTGTGTTCATGTGTTCTGTTCCTTGGACAGAACAATGTTTCTTTCTCCACTGTCACCCAGAGTAAACAATCACATGTATATTTTACATTATGTTTACTGAATAGATCACATAATGCTTTCACGTCATATGTCCATGTAGATTATTATGTAGTAATTGGTAACAAGTATACAGTATATGCAAAAACCACAGGAGGGAAAAATCCATATTTCCAACATAATATTAAAAGCTGCATGCATATGATTACAATATTAAGTCTGAATTAGAAAAAGTTAATTAATTATTAAGCATTGATCTATTTCAGTGACCTGTCTTCTCCAAACTAATATTAATGCAATCCTAAAATAAGCCTAGGGCTCATTTATTGAATGTACTGTATGCTTATGAGATTTATTTTGGCTTACTCCAATATAAGCTTGTATTTCTGAGTGTAAAATCTGACATTGGTGAAATAATGCTAAGTTCTGGTTTCATGACTGGCTTTTAAAAAGCCAAGCTGGTTTGACCAACAGGAAAATTGGTCCATGACAAGGCAAGGTGATCTGTCAGCAACTATTTGAGAAATCTGAAACCAGCTTGAGGGGAATATTTTATTTCATTAGTGAAGTGCATGCCCCAAAGAATTCGGGCCCAAGAAAGAGCAACCAGGTAATCACTGTTTTTTTCTTTTTGATGATATGCATCTATATTACGCTGGAAAATATTTCTATTATGTAAAATATTTAGATTTGTTTGGGGTATGTCTCACAAAGCCAAACCTCCTAAACAAATGTTGATGTCCTCGCACCTCCTCGCACCCTCAACGGTCCCAGTCACCAGATTTCTGAGCCTGGGTTTCCTTTCAATCACCATGGATTGAAAAGGTTATGGTGCTGAGAAGAGGAGCTGCGTCCCACCCGAGGACACCCTGTACCAAGAGCTTATTGCCATCTTACACCAGCCCACCCCCACGTCCAACACCGAGACCTGGCCATTTGCCACCACTCACCTCTTCCACAGAAACGTCCTCGGCATCCCTGCAGGGGCCGGTCCCTAAAA
Organism: Neosilurus mollespiculum; assembly: GCA_030014195.1. NCBI lineage: Eukaryota > Metazoa > Chordata > Actinopteri > Siluriformes > Plotosidae > Neosilurus > Neosilurus mollespiculum. The sequence continues at coordinate 24,645,900 of JAQMYF010000025.1, forward strand.
GGGGGAAATGTCATGTCCTTGCCTTCACCACCATACCTACAGCTGTCCTGGTCACTGGATTTCTGAGCCTAGGCTACATTTTCACAGTCACATTTCCTGCACTCACCTATGTTACCTGTTCTGGTTTAGTTAGGTACATGTTTAATCACTCTCAGTTCTCAATCGTTGTTTTGTATTTAAGGCAGCCTGATCTGGAGATTCCTGTGGGTCCATTGTTGTGTTAACCTGTCTGATTGTGCCATGACTATGCCAGGCTTTCACAGTTGGACTGGAGCTTCTGAGCTATAACAGCTTCTGTATCTTTATCATCTCCACAGACATAATCTGCAAACCTGTCTGTCTTAGTTTTAGTTTAGATTGCTTGTTCTAGCATAAGCCTGAGCAGAGGTTTGTGGGCCTTTTGCTTTCAGTTTTTCCCTTTGGGTTTCATTGTGTTTTCCGTTAATAAACTCTTCTGTCATCGACTCCTGCATCTGTGTTGTCTCCTACACCTGGAATAACATTTTGTGTCATATATGTAATTTGTGTATTTGATACATTGTAAAAATAATAATAATTAAAAAAAACTGTGTGCGTGTGGTGATGCCATCGTTTTTGCCACAATTTGTAATACCGAGGTATAAAGCCTTCTCTGCCTGTCATGCCCTCTATAAACAATGCTGCGTAATCAACTCACCATGATGTCCCTCAGGCTCTCTGTGTGCTGATGATGCAATATGTTACACCCATTTGCCCTAGCACAGACGCACAGATCCCAGGAAAAAGACGTAGGAAAGATGGGAAGGAGTGCATCTGGCATGATAAAAAGAGCCAGAGCTTACTGTAAGTGAGCGAAATGCTGAGGCCAAGTTAAAGTGAGTGGAAAAAAAAATGTGTGTGGTGGAGAAAGAGGTTATTGTTCTAAGCCTACTGTCCTGAAAAGAATTACAAGCAATAAACAAATAGATGAAGTCGCAACACAAATGCTCTGCAACAACTTGCATACACACGTGCATGTTGCCAAGCTCATATTATTCCACTGAATGTATAAAAGTTCTATGGCTAACATGTCACCACTTTCTCTGCCATGTTTACGAGCAACTCGACACACATGAGAATACATGTATTTATATGGTGTACTGTATACCCATGCTAGGTTCCAACTTCTTTGAAAGCTTGCTGTTCCAAGACTTTTTGCATAGCGATTCTGTCCTGATGTTGCCTAGAGAGCACTGCTGTTTGCAATTTCCACAAATAATGAGGGGTCTCATACAGAGATGAGTAATGGGTTAGTAGCTCTCCTCTGTGACTCATTCCCACTCGTTTTCCCAAGCTAACACACATGCGCACGCATACACACATGCGCACGCACACACACACACACACACACACACACACACACACACACACACAAGCTTGTACAAAAGACCATATGACTTTTAACTAGCTTGTCAAAAGTCCATGCTGTTGTGAATTATTCTTTCACAATTCAAATCATTTACCCATTTGAATTACAAACACAAGGGTAAATTTGACAGTGAGACTCAGCAGAATGTGACTACTGACCCATTGTGTATTTAACACCCTAAAGCCAAGTTGTTAGTTAAATATTCTTAAATCATATTATTTAGTAACTATGCTATGAATAATCCAGAAAATACAATGAAATCTGGAGGAAATGTACACTACATGGCAAATTTTTTGTAAACATCCAACCATCACACTCATATTTGGGTCTTCAATACGCTGTTGCCACAAAGTTGATGCCACATGATTGGATTAGAATTACTGTTTCTGGAACTAAGCGGCCCAAACATGATCCAGCAAACAATGCCTCAGTGCACAAAGTGAGCTCTATGAATACATGGTCTGTTAATGCTGAAGTGTACGCTGCAAAAACATATTGATTAAAAACTCTAACAGTGTAATTGATTATCAGAATGTTGGTGGTAATATTGTATTTTATTTTATTTTTATTATGCTTTGCCTATCAACAATAGAGTTTACCACAGAAAATACACTAAAAATACACAATTCCATATGGTAGTAAATAATATGGGGAAAAAGCTAAACTCAGGCTGGAACACTGCAACAGCTTCACCAATAACTGTGGGCCCAATAAAACAAGAAAACAAAAAAGAAAAGAGAGAAAACAAAAAAAGAAAAGAGAGAAAACAAAATAAAATTTAAATAACCAATATTTTGGTTGCCAGAAAATTAAAGGAATCCATTAAAATAAGTTGGTTCTGCCAACTAATATAGGTTGTCACTAGATTGATAAAAATGTTCATAAACGATCAAAATGTATCATGTATTATGATTGGGAGCTAGCTCAAACTACAGTCAGAGAAATTGATATTCAGATTCAGATAGCATCTTATGCTAGACACTGGTAGCTCAGTGTTTGAGATGCTGGCTTACCGATCCAAAGGTTGGGGGTTCAAGCCCCAGTACCACCAAGCTGCTTCTGTTGGGCCCTTGAACAAAGCCTTTAACTGCCAACTGCTCAATTGTAAAAAGATAAATGAAAATTACTCTGGTTAAGGGTGTCTGCCAAATGTTGTACAGTCTTTAGTCTTTTTGGGTCACCATATACAAATGCTAAACAGGGCCTATAGTTGGACTTTCTGGACTGTAACATATAAAAGCCAACACATCCCCCTTCTTTTAGCCTCTGGGGTTAATTTGGAAATGCCATTCATGACACATTTTTGGTATGACACATTTCATTTTGGTGGGCCAGTGGTAGGGTGCTGGATTACTGATCCCAAGGTCGGGGGTTCAAGCCCCACTGTCACCGGGTTGTCACTGCTGTCCCCCCAGTGCAGCTAACTTGGTTATCAAAGACCGGCCATGTCTCTCACTGTCTGTGGTGACATGCAAAAGAACCATTGCTGACTTCTGTAAAGAGTAGGCTGCTTAGCTTGCGATGGCCAGTCCTCGCCCAGAGTCAGCTGAGATGGGCGCCAGCCTCCCCACAACCTTAATTATGCAGTTCAGAAAATGAACGATGATGAACTTAACAAGTACTTCAATCTCACAAAATGAGGCTGAGATAAACTGCAATGCCAAGTGCAGTCCAGGCCTCCTCACTTATTAATGCACTAGTTGCAGAATGGGTACAAATGCTCATGCTCTAAAATCTAGAGGAAAATCATATCAGCAGAGGGGAGAGTACATTAGAAATGGGATATTCAAACTGTGTTTGTGAATGTCAGGTGTCCACAAACTTTTGTGTCAAACAATTCTTTTGTCTGTAAGTGTAGCTGATTTAAACCATTCAGCTACTTTATTCATGTATATATTTGGTATCAGTTAGAGTTATGTGTGGGACTTTTTCTAATCTCATGTATACAATTCATGTCTGAAGGTTGCCAAAATATAAACAAACTAGTAATCTAATTTAAACTGCTGTGTCCCTGATCAAGCAGCTACAAAGGATGACTGAATGAATGTGGTCGTTATTTGTTCAACAAGCTTCATCTGATCACTGGTTTACATCCACATGAAAGCAAAATAGTATTCCTTCAGTAAAAAAGAAAAAAAAAGTTAAAGGAAAGAAAAAAGTAAACACCTCCTTTTGTTCTGTCCCACATGATCCCACTCCCATTCAGCTTGTCTACTTTCATCCATATGCCCGATGAATCTTTCTGGCAAGCCTGAAGGGGAAACAAACCAAACAATGCACCTCATGTTTATATCTGTATTTTTTGTGTTTATTTGGATTATACTGTGGCAGTATGGTGGCGTAGTGGGTAGCACCTCCCCCTGACAGAAAGAAGGTACTGGGTTCGAGTCCCATCCTGGCAAGGGTGTTTCTGTGTGGAGTTTGCATGATCTCCAGGTACTTCGGTGTCCTTTCACAGTCCAAAGGCATGCAAATTGGGCTAATTTGTTGTTCTAAACTACCCCCAGGTATGAGTGTGAGTGATTGTGTGTTTGTCAGCCCTGCAATGGACTGGCAAGGATTTCAGGATGTATCCTACCTCCATTCAGAGTCGGCTGAGATAGGTTCCAGCCTCCATGTGAAGCTAGTAATATTACGCGGTTCAGCAAATGAATGAATGCATGAATGAATGAATGAATGAATAAGTAAATGGATTATACTATGAGTTCATTCCAAATATACATATTAGGTTAGAATGTAGATATGACAGTTTAGCTGATCTGTATAGCAAACATGTCATTTAAGGATATAAACCATATATTCCAAGAAAAATAGTACTTAACTGCATAATAGTACATATACTGCAATCATACATTTTTCATCATAATTTGCTTAACCACTTAGGCTGGGGCCTATCTCAGCAGATACAGGGAGAAGGCAGAGTACACCCTGAACAGCTCGACAGACCATCGCAGGGCAACACACACACAACCATTCACACTCACATCCACACCAAGGTGCAATTTGGAACAGTCAATTAGCCTGATGTGCATGTAGAATCCGGAGTACCGTAGAAGGAAACCAGAGTACCACGAGGAAAAACCCACATGGGGAGAACATGCAAACTCCACACTAAAACACCTAAGCCCGGGACTTGATCCCAGGACTTTCTTGCTGTGAGGCGTACATATTAACTACTATGCCAGAATGCCGCCCAAAATAGTACATAATGTGAACAAACTAATCAATGCTTTTAATTTCTTTTTTTAAATAATGCATAACGACATTCACAATGACCAACCAAAAATGCCCTAATAAATGGATGAAACCGAACAACATGTAGTAATTTTTACTCATTTATCTAAATCAACTGAATACCCATTAATCTAGTTAATCTATACTTTTGTGCTGGATACGCATTTAAACAAACACAAATTTATACTTTAATGGGCCATTTTATTACTTTACTTATCTTGTTAACATTACTCATGGTGCTTTAATGCTAATGTTTAATTTATGTATTAAATAAAGTTGGTTAAAGAGACCTTACAGTAAAACGATTACAGTTGCACTATGACCATTCCACACCTTAGTCCTACACATTTAATTATTTCCTGGATTCTTAACTGTCAGGCAAAACCATTGCCAGATTGCTTTTTATCCAAAGAAAGGGCTCAGTTTCTCTGTCTGGCAAGCACTCGCCTCTTCAGATGAGTTGAGGAACCACACAATACACTTTCCTTTCTTTTTTTGCCAACGTGTCTCATAAACACTTTTCATTAATGCCAGCATGCCAAGTGCACAACTGAGTTGTCATCATTTCTTGTTTACTTTGAGTAAATTGCATGGAAAGAAATAGCTCAGTTTGTTAATTGCACAACAGCAAAGAAATTCTCATTAGTGATTAAAACACCACTGTTTATTTAATCTATGAGGTACAAAAAGAGGGAGTGGTGGCACTAATGTCTGACGGGGGAAAAAATGTTGAGAGTAGTTAAACTAGCACCTCGCCCAATGCCAGACATGATTGTGTGTGCCTTCTGCGGAGTAATTCAGTCACTCGACAGTATTGCGCATTAATAAAGCTCGATGACATTTCCATGCAGTTTTTTTTTTTCCTCACAAAGTCCTTGGCCTAAAACTTGAGGAGAGGTTGCTGCAACTGCCATGGGTACTTAAAAACTGTCATTTGGGAGGCCAGTTGGATAGAAGGATAGTTAGAAAGTGAAAGTAGGAACAATCAAATGGTGGGAAAATGTTCTAGCAATCACAAATCATGTACATTAACTGCATAAAGTATTTCTATTTTTTTTTATAATTTTGATATTTTTATGTCTGACTGCTTTGTATTATTGATGAGCTATCAAATCATCAAGTCAGATTAACTGTGCTGGTATAAATTTTGCTTCACGCTTTAATTTCAACAATCTTTTAAGATTATTATTTGTAACATGATCCCAACAAATTGTTACTCAAATTTCATCACAAAAATTTGTTACACAGCTCAAATTATATATTGAACACCCTCTACTATAAGACATATAATTAAAGGTCAGACATTATACCCACTGTCAAATGTTTTTTTGTTTTTTTTTCTTTCATTTCGGACATCAGTGGAGCACCAAAGCATGATTCCTAATCCAAAAGACTCTACAGTTCCTCAGGAAGCTGCTTTCCCACCTCCCCCTGAAATGCTGTTTATGCACACTGGATGGGCTTTTATGGTCTTTCCACTCTCCCTGCTCACCCGGCTCTGACTGGTCACCTGAAAGGTCCACATTTAATGCATTCTGAGGCAGACTGGAATGGGCAGAGATAGCACTGTGTTTTTATTTTTAGTTATTTGTTTTTATTTTATTTATTTATTTATTTTTCTGACGGACTACTGGGCAAAACCTTGAGTCTACAGTCAGTTCGAATATCCCAGTGGGAAATCTTAAACATGTGCTAACCGCACTATTTGACACTCTGCCGTGATCTACCACGGCTATTCAACTCTGTAACAACATTTATATCTCCCATCATTTATATATATATAAAATGGAATAACATGGAATACTCGTTCTTCAAAGTGAGCTGGACCATTCATATAAGCTGAACGTATTGAAACAGCAGGACAAATTCTTTGTTTTTGTTTTCGCTATATACTGAGGAGAGTTGGGGTTTAAGATCAAAAGATGATTATGACATGATAGATTAGAATTGCAAGTTTCATTTCCTGATACCTACATCTAGATGTGTTAAACAACTTAGAATATGGCACCTTTTATTTAAAGCCACTTTTTTTTTTCAAGTAAGCAAAAATATTGGTACATGTGGCCTACCGGCGTTTGTTCTTGTCCAGTTGTTCCCTGTTAAATTGTTTCAAACAATGTGTGTCTTATGAGCTTTGAGCCCTTGGTTTAACATAGAAAAACTGCATTTGTTACTAAAAACAGTTAACTATCATCAAGACCAGAAAGTTGTCTATGGAGAAAAGCAAGCTGTTTTAAAGAGAGAAATCAGACACAGCCATTGCACAAGCATGGGGTATAGCCAGGACAATTTTGATGTATTGGAGGAAAAACACTCTTGCATAAACAACCAGAATATTAACAGATCAAACAATGAAAGCAACAGCAGTTTATGACAGAAACATTGTGAGTGCCTTTAAGATAAAAAGTGTGTGTGTGTGTGTGTGTGTGTGTGTGTGTGTGTGTGTGTGTGTGTGTCAGGGGTGGGACACCAAAAACTCTACAGGGCAGGGGTGAAGGGATCACAATCCACCATTCAAAGTCTTAAAGAGCTGAATTATAGATGCCATACCACAATGCCAAACCACCACTCATCTGCAGCAAGAAGGCCAGACTGAAAATCACAAAGACATACAAAAATGAACCGCAAAAGTCTGGAACCAAGAGTTAGTTCTACCACTAATCTTTCTTGATGACGAACCTCAGGCTGGTATCAACAGATGGTAGAATGAATTGAAAAATCTAAAAAAAACATTTTGTCTGCTAATTTACAGAGAAATGAATCCAATCTAATTTAAAAGAACTTAATCAGCAAGACAATCAACCAAAATGCATTGCCATCACAACAAAGGACTCCATAAAGGGGGGAAGGGGGAAATATTTTAGACTGGCCAAGTCAATCATAGGACCTCAATCCAAATGAGCATGAATTTAATTGAAAGAGGAGACTAAAGGAATAAACCCCGAAACAAACAACAGTTGAAAGAAGCTGTGGTGCAAGCATGGAAAAGCATACCAAAATGATACCGTTTTGTGATGTCTGTAGGTTCCTGAGTTGATGCAGATTTTGCAAGCAGATGATACACAACTAAATATTTAGTTATGTACTTTAATTTACATTAAGTTTACAACCATGTGGTCTGCCACCAAAAGTGCCCTGCTCAAGTCATTTAACACACCTAGATGTAAAGCTGAAATTTCAGTGTATCACCTCATATACAATCTAATGTGTATGTCTTTGGACTGTGGGAGGAAACCAGAGAACTTGGAGAAAACCAATGCCAGTTGGCTGTTCCAAGTTGCCACTAGGAGTGTGTGTGTGTGTGTGTGTGTGTGTGTGTGTGTGTGCGCGCGTGTGTGTGTCTGGTGAACTGTTCAGCTGTCCAACTAAAAGCTTTCATTTGTAATATGTTTTTGTTTCTGAAAAATTGGGCCAAAGATTCCACGATGTAAGCCTGGCTTTATTCACACCCTAGCAATCTCTGAATACTCAGTATTTAAAAAATTATTGACCAGGAGACTTTTTTCGATGACAATTTTACAGACTCTAGACTGTAATAAACCTCTTGTGCTATGTAATAGAATGGGTTACTTGAGATATGTCTCTAGTTAAATTCAGAGGTGGTCTCCTTTTCTGTAAGGAATGGCAGTGTCAGTGGTAAAATTGAGTTACTGTGTGTAAGAGTGGCACGAGTCTTACTCCCTAAATCCTTTGTTGTACTGTTAAGTCTGCTGACATCAGCTCTTGGCAGGGTGGACCTTCATCTGCCTTAAACAGCCTAGTCTTAGCAGAAGCAATTTTCAGCAGGTAATTGTACTTCAGGTTTTGTGTTTTGCATTGCAGCTTGAATGGCAAAAAAATAGTTTTCTTAAAATAAGACATGACAATATTTGAAAATGGTGGGCCAGTGACGGAGTAAAAGAAATACGCCATGTAAATCCCAGGTATATAAAATCAAGACATTACCTTAAATTGGCTCAATAACTTGGGCATATGGATGACTGACAATTTGCCATATAATAAAATAATTTAATGCCCTGAAACGTAAAAAAATCCATTAAATGAGTTATTTAACTTGCCTAGTTGAATATATGTAGGTATCATCTGGGCTCACGAGTGGCACATCAATGTGCAACTATCAATCTGGAGATCACTGGTTCGAATCCAGGTTGATGCCACAGCCATCCATGTCCATTGGAGCTAACTGGCCAAGCTCTCACGGGAGAAAGGGATAGCATATGTTCATTTCCCTTTCACTCACAGCAATCACCAGCCAATCATGAGCATCTGTGAGCTCACTCAAACAAGGGAAAGCATCGCATGTCTCGGAGGGGGCATGTGCATGCTTACAACCCTCCCTGGTTGGTGGTGGTCATGTGATAGCTATATATATATATATATCATATATATATATATCTTATACTAGTCATATCCTAATTTAGTTTGAGTCACTCAGTCATGGATGCAGCCATTCCACTCCATGCTTGAGAACAGCAGTGAAATGTTAATGACAGCCCCTCAAAACAGAAGGTGGTGTGGTGCTAAATCTTCAGTGGTGCTGGCATAAGGTTACAGTTCCACAGTAATAAAGGTTCATGTTCAAACACAGTCATTAAAGACCTATAATTATTAGCTGTGGCTGTCAATGTCATGGCAGGCTTTACACCTGGTTTCCCCTCATCTTACTTCCAATGGCATGTGGAATACTGTCATCTAAACACTGTCTAATATTATCTAATCTCTGGTTTTACTGGGGGTTTTTTTGTTTGTTTGTTTGTTTGTTTTTTGTTGTTTTTTTCAAACAACCTGAAGCTGAAAATTTTCATGCATATGCGTCACACCCATATCAACACCCAGCCAGTACTCTGCACACACTCAGAGACTGGCTGAGTAATAGGAACCTCTGTGTCATCTGTGTTTAAACAGAGTAAGATTTGTTTGTGACATCATGTCTTTTCTTCTTGAGCAGAACCAGCCATCTTGACAGGATGTATTGACTCAAATCTCAGACTCAAGAGGATGACCACTGCCAACACCCATACAAACACACATGAATACACCCACCCACAGTAAAAGGAGATAAAAGTAATCAGACATTTATCCTCACACTTACTCTTCTGTGACTTGAAGTATCTCTAGCTCAAGTGCAAACTCTTGTAAATGCCAACCCCTACTTCATCCACCCACATGATTTTGCCAAGCCGCAGGGCACAGCCAAGAAAACATATTCATGTTTCTCCCATTTCCTAAAACATACACGTCTAGAATATAAACTGCTTTCAATGGCTTCAAATAAATTGTGCAAGAATCAATCTGTCTGTTTTTCTTGCTAATTAACACCCGTTGGTAAGTGTGTATGCAAATCATATAGAGTCCAATCTTAAAGTAACTGGAACATTTTTATTGTGTCACCTGTAAAACTGTTATATCACTAAAGTGAAGTGTGTCAGCTTTAATTTAAAAATATGTGAGTCCATATAGTATAGGTATTGCAGGTTTTTGCTGGATAGTATAAAAGAAAAAAAGAACATTGCAGGGCATCCTATTTAGTTAAAATACTCAGAAACACAGGGTTGTTTTGCACGAGGGTGATTATTTTTCAAGAACAGTATGTGAAGCACTTCATCCTGAAGTGCTTTACTCCTCTTGATCACTTTAGTGATTTGTGATGACTAACATTCTTTGTACATTTATCCATTTGGTGAAGAGTTTAATCCTACTAGGATCACGGCGAGACTGGTGCCTATCTCAGCCAAGTCTGGGTGAAGACGATGTACACCCTGAACTCCCAGGGCTAACACACATACACACACACAACTATTCACACTTACACTCACACCTGGGGGCAATTTAGAACACCCAGTTAGCCTAATGTGCATGTCTTTGGACTGTGGGAGGAAACTAGAGTACCCGGAGGAAACCCATGTAAGCAATGAATGCAAATGCCACACACAAATGCCCTCACCAAGACCAGGACTTAAACCGAGTACCTTCTTGCTGTGAGGGGGACATGCTAACCACTATGCCGCCCCCTGAACACTAACAGTTTATTTTATTTATCAAACAACAAGAATTCCTACTTTTAACCATATCGTTGCATTTAGTATTACCGAACATGCACAAAAACAGTTAGTACTTGGTTACAGCTATAATCATCCCTTCCTTCACCAGTCTATCTTATTTTCTCTCTTTCTTTCTCTTGAAGTTAATAGGACCACAAATGCACGTTATGTTACCGAAAAACCACGAAGCACACAACCCTATATCTGAAGTCTGTACTGTTTCATAAAAATTTAAATGAACTGCTTTGCCTCTGAATCTAACAATGTAGTCAGACTGGAGTCCCCTTCCAATAATGCAAAATAAAATCTCTTTATAGAAGCAACTACACATTATATATATATATATATATATATATATATATATATATATATATATCT
>JAQMYF010000025.1:24661006-24678028 GCA_030014195.1 Neosilurus mollespiculum
AGAGTACACCCCGGACAGCTCGCCAGGCCATCGCAGTATATATATATATATATATATATATATATATATACGCTTATGTAGGGCATCAACAAAATCTAATTAAATGCTAATGTAATATTTTATATGCAATAGCATAAAACATTGAATTAAAGCCTGTCAGAGATGTAGTGGTTTAGAAAATGATGCTTTCTGACCAATCAGCATTAATTCAATGTAACCATATATAATACAGCCCGATTCTACGTCATATTTGCATTGACACTGAACAATGATGATTGCCAAGAAATAATTCTCAATGGGGGCATCCGTAGCCCAATGGTTAGAGAAGTGGCTTTGGGAGCTGCACCTTCCCTTCCTCCACATTCATGGCTGTAGTGCCCTTGAGCAACCCCCAACTGCTCTCCGGGTGTCCCCAATGTGTGTGGCAGCCCACTGCTCCGAATGTGTGTGCTCACTGTTAACGTATGTGTGTGCTCACTTTGGATGGGTTAAATGCAAAGGCAATAATTTCCCTTGCAGGATTAATACAGTATATGTATATATATGTATATATATATATATATATATATATATAGGTAGTAGCATAATTGATATGACCTAGATAAATGGAATATTAAGAACCTTCTCAGTTGGTACACTGCCATTGTAACTTAGTGGGTTGATATGAAAAGCTTGCCATTTATACAACAGACATTTTAGCCTGTAAATCTCAAAAAAGGAATTCAATATTAAAATACCAACCATTAGACTAGCCAATATTAGATACCTAAAATCTCTAAACTAGAAAAGAATAAAACTGCTCATGTTATCACGCCATGTTGAGAATTATTTCCTAGGCAATCATCATTGTTCAGTGTCAATGCAAAATCTGACTACATATCAATATTTCACTCATAATTACATAAAACATGAATTCTTTTTACTATATAAAGTCAATATTGCTCTCATGAAGCAAGGTCCAAGTCAAAGGAAAATATGCACAATATCCTCACTTCTTGCCAAAGCATTAAATCGTCTAGATTTGCCAGACAGAGGGTGGCGCAGGCAGAGGGATTGGGCAAAATACAGACCCAATTCATGCAGGAGATGGACTAAGCCTGTGGGCTTAGTGAAGATGTGCTGGCAGCCTCTGTGGAACTTTGTATCAGATGCTTGAATAAATTACACTCACGTAGTTTGTGTTTCTGTATATGTATGTTTGTGTATCTGAAGAAGATCTTTATTACAACAAATAACAGTCACCCTGCCAATATTATTGTGTAAATCTTCAAATCCTAAAATCTAGAGTGAGTGCAACTAAACATTTTATATTTATGTATCATAGGAGATTAGCTAGACTGATTGTCCTGTGTTACAGGCAAAGTTATAGCAGAAAGTTTTCCAACACAGCACAGTCTTTGGAAGCTTTCTTTTTTTTTCAGTAAAACCCTATTTCCAGAAAAGATCAAATTCTTTCCAAAATACAATAAATACAAGTCTTTGATTTGTTAAATAACAAAAATCTTTTTTTTTATCCTCCAGCAGTGCTCAATTTGTCCCTCCATCTATCAAGAAAAAAAAAGAATCTAAACTCTCCTCTGTTCTGACACCTTCTGACACCTAGGTGGTGAAATGAACCTCCCTTTGATATCCACACTGCTGAATCACTGGGTGTCTTCCAACGATGACATTTCCCATGACATACCTCATTCAGGAGTATTTGGATTAGCACTTTCATAAATGTGGGATATCCCATGTAAGGTGCAGACCACTTAGAATCAGAGCCAGAATCAGAATACTTTATTTATCCCAGAGGAAATAGCTTTTGTCATTTGTCTCTATGTCTCTATGTTTGTCACAATATTCCATTACAGATGGAAAGCCAAAAGGAACAAAAATTCTGATTGTGCTTTTTAACCAATCTGGTACATCTCACCCACAGTGCTGTTATATATTTTTTAAAAATACAGTATGAATATGTTCTTATTGCCTGCAAATTGAGTTTTGACTGATGGTATTTTTAGTCTGGGTCCTAGTGAACCTGTATCAGAATGTATTTATTCTTTAGGACTAAATATTTTATTTAGGGCAGTGGTGGCTTAGTGGTTAAGGCGATGGGTTGCTGATCCGAAGGTCAGGGGTTCAATCCCCACTATCAAGACTGTTGGGCCCTTAAGGAGTTAAAGTATGATCGAAAAGTCTGAATATTCAGCTAACAGTCCTAAAGAAGAGTGGCGTGTTGTAGTGGTTAGTATGTCTGCCCCATGGAAAGAAGATCCTGGGTTTGAGTTCAAAGCTCAGGGATTTCTGTATGGAGTTTGCATGTTCTCCTTGTGTGGGTTTCCTTCGGGTACTCCAGTTTGAAAGGTTTCCCTCTATTTTCCCATGCATTTGTTGACAAACCGCTCCTCTTTACTCCTCAAAGACTAGACCTTTTCTGGATACTGCTTTTGTACCAGATCATGATTACAATCATATGTTAACATCACCTGTTTCAAATCCCATTATTATTTAATTCCTTTACCCCATTACTAGCCCAATCTGCTCCATCCACCTTTTTTGGAATGTGTTATAAGCGCTGAGCTCTATATATAACTGGAGTGCTCATTGGCCCTACAAGTTGAAGTCAACACCCACTATATTTGGCTTCCTATCAGCTTTCAGTTGCCATAGTAAATAATAAAAAACACTGTAAGTAAAATGATTTGCATATTCAGGGGAGTAATGTGTTTGAAATTCTATAAACAATCAGTACTTACCTGTTTGTGATATGAAAAATATAATCTCTGAATAAAGGAGTTTATTCATTATTTGTGCTCTTGAAAAAAGAGATGGTAAAAGTTTTGCGTGTATGCTTAATATGTCTTTAGTCATGTAATACTTACTTATAAAAGGATTTCCCACAGCTCACAAATGGTTACTTGTTGCAACAATATGCAGCACGTACAACCTTATTTCCAAAAGATTTGGGATGATGTGTGAAATGTATATAAAATGACATGCTTTGCAAATCTTTCAAACTGATATTTCATTTACAATAGAACACAGAAAGCATATCAAATGTTTGAAGTGAGACATTTTAATATTTCATTAAAAGATATAATCTCATTTTGAATTTGATTGGAGGAATAGGTCTCAAAAAAGTTGGGACGGTGCCACAAAATGCTGAAAAAGTAAGTGGTACTAAAAAAAAACAGCTGCCAGAACATTTTTCAAATAATTTAGTTAATTGGCAACAGGTCAGTAACATGACTGGGTATAAAAATGTATCTTAGAGAGGCAGAGTCTCTCAGAAGTAAGGATGAACAGAAGGTCTTATGTTTGATTTTGTATTGTGAATAAATTATGGGTTTATGAGTTTTGAAGGGGCACCATGGTGGTTTTGTGGTTATCACATCTGCCTAACAGCAAGAAGGTCTTGAGCTCCGTGCTCTGCCAGGGTGTTTCTGTATAGTTTGCTTGTTCTCCTCAAACTTCTTTTTCTTCCCACAGTCCAAGGACATGCACATTAGAATTATTGGTCATTCCAAATTGCCCGTAGTTGTGAATGTGTTTGTCTGTTGCTCTGTGGTGGTTTGATAAGCTGTTCAGCATGTACCCTGCCTTCATCCAGTGTCAGCTGAGATAGGTACCACCTTCCCTGTAGGATTAAGCGGTTCAGAAAATAATGAATAAATAAGATTTGCGAATCTTTGTGGTTGTTTTTTTTGTTTGTTTTTTTGTTTTGTTTTTGTTTGTTTTTTTATGTTACACTATATTATCTTCTTTGGAATTGAGGTTGTAGTTTGCTCTCATATTGTATGTGGGTTTTTACTCTTCTTGGGTCCATAGGCCTACAGTGAAGTATAAGTCAAAGTAAATTTGGAACTTTTTATTATTATTCGCAGTTTCCATATGATCCCAACATTTTCTGAGTTGGGCTTGGATTTTTGTCTTATTATCTTCAGGAAAGAGAAGAGAGGGTTATGAGGAAATAACTCTCTATAACTTGTAAAAGGTTTTATTTTACAATAATATGGATTTGATTATCTTTGAGGGCAGAGTTGTCTTGTAGTGGTTAGCACATCTGCCTCATAGCAAGAAAGTCCTGGGTTTTGAGTCCCCGGCTTGGCAAGGGCATTTCCGTGTGGTGTTTGTATGTTCTCCCCATGCTTGCTATTTTTGATATCCACAGTAACGTCAACCAACTCAAATTCTCCCAAAATGCCTCCACAGTCATATATATATATATATATATATATATATATATATATATATATATATGTTTTCTAAACATACCACAAACTATTCTTTTTGTACCACTATATATTGTCTGTATTGTGTGAGAAAGAAACAACGATTGTTTTCTGTTTTGTGGTCATCACCATTTTCCTAACAAAACTCCTAACTGTTCATCTAAAAGCAACAGTGTAAGATGAACTTTATCAGAGCGAGGGTAGGAGGTGGCAATAGGTCAGGCTGGGGGTGGCCTGACAAAAGTAGGTGTAGAAGGAAGGAAAACTGGCTCCGGTGGAAATGTGACCATAAGATGCCATTTCACACAACATAAATCTTTAGTGGTGTGTTCAATTCGTCCCTTATTTGACAGTCAAAATGGATGCATTGTTTCTTGTTTTGGCTTTATTTTTGTAAATATTGTATTATTACTCACTCACAATGATGGCTCATCCGGTAAGTGGGTTTACATTTTAAGACTGCTTTCAAGGTGGGGGACTGATTACCATGATAAAAGCATGAACTCAAAGCCATATTTGGAGACATGTTTTTGTATCAGTTTTAGCATGGAGAAAGTTTCCCATGATTTTGTTTATACAAGTACTTATGTGGTTTTTATGAGCACTCCATTGAGGTTATGAAAATTAGTTGTGTATAATTCACACCTTAGAGATTGACAGATTTTTCTTTAGTCAAGGTGTCTGAGACTGGGTTTTTCAACAGCCTCTAGGCCACCACCATAAAACACAAATGGTTGCTTTTTTTACAAAAATAGGCATTCTATAGAACATCGTAACCCCTCAGCCAGGACGTCTCAAGGCCAGGGAGGACAAAAATGTAAGTTTTGCAAAAGGTAAGCAATAACTGAAAAAAAGTTGCAGCATGCAGCTATGCAAAATTTCAGAAAGCTATCATGCATATGAGCCAAGCAATGGCCTGGACAAACTTTATATGTTCAAGGTCACTGTGCCAGGGTCAAAGGTCACAGATGCAAATTAGCTACACCACACACAGATTTAGGTCCTAGGGAGTGCCTATGCAAAAGTTCAGAAAGCTGGCCTGTGCATGAGCTGAACAATGGCCCAGACAAAGTTATTGTCACGCCGCCTGCTGGCTCAACGCCAAGCCAATGACAATACCCCTCCAGCCATAACCGGCTGAGGGGTAAAAAGTTTTATTATTAAACTAATAATAATCATCATCATCATTGCAAACTCTCTCACTGATGTCAGGACTTGAATTCAGAATCTGCTATGAGGCAGACATGCTAGCAACTACACCAATATGCCACCCACTATGGTGCCCATGTGATGACATGTTAATGTGTGTGATTTTGGTATTAATGTCTTACTATATTCATTTAACATAAACTTGCTCAGCTATTATCATGACTATACTCATCTTTACAAAGACGGTCTGACCAACCACCCCCTTTGGAGGAAGAGAAGACAGGCAGAACTTGTTCACCTGTGTCTAATTGTCACAACAGTTTAAGCATGCTTCTGTGTGCTTTCAGGAGGCAAGTAATCACGGAGAGAGCAACAGTGTTGCCAGCAGTTGTGTGTGTATATAGACTGTAAGAGTAAGTGCATTTGACATCCCAGAGCTGAAAAGCACCAAGTTTGAGCAAAACTAGAAAGTAAAAAGTGAGTAAACAGATCGAAGATCAAACTGTCTCAGTTTTCTCAGTGTCCCACACACTTAAAATGAGCCACCCATTTAATGTTATTTGTATAAACACAAAAGGGGAGTCATTATCATTCACTGGAGATTTGATACATCAGATTAAATTATTTCTCATTACACCAGCCTAAATTTGCATGGGAATGTGGGGGCCTTGTTTCCTCATGCTGAAAATAGGCTGATATCTGGAAGAAACAAGGTTAAGAGGTTAAGTTAGCCTGTACTGGTGTATGAGAGTGGATACAGAGTGTGGCATTGAACTGAAAGATCACTTGTATATTGCACATTTGAGTAACATGCACTCTGTCCAGGCAAAAAACTTTTTAAAAAAATAATTAATTAATTAATTAAATGTAAAAATATATATTACTCCACCTTATTAATTACTCCAATACTGATAATAGTGATATAAATCACTATTTAGCAGTTAATCTTTTATCCATCATGTGTCCTCTTTTCCATGTTGACCTTCTAAAATTCAAACAATTAAAACTGTTATATCCATTCTTAAATTTAAATCATCATGAAAACATAATTCCCAGGCTCTTAGACTCCATGGCTCCAGTTATATTAGCTATGAATAGTTTATATGGAAGAACCAAAATATGATGGGGTGTGGTGTTAAAAAATCAAGAGCTGGGAGGGGAGGCATAGACAAAAGTGAAGTGGGATTGTTTTCCAATGCCAGCACATTTAGAAGAATTTTATTCCTCTTATATGACAGCAATTTGACAGAAATTACATTTATTATTATTATTATTATTATTATTATTATTATTATTATTATTATTATTATTATTGAAAGACAGTTTTTAACCCTTTCTGTTTATATTTAATGCTGTGGAACAACAGTAAAAAAGTTCCTGTTATGGCAACTGGAAAGCATAATTTTATTGTAATCTGTTTATTATTAGATTTTGTTTATGCCGAGTATTTACCATACAATAATTAATTCCTACCATAGAAATAATAACAGACTTTGAGTGTGATGTGATATGATTTTAATTACAGCAAGAACTATGAGTGCACTTTTGGAAAATGAATTAGCATGCCAAAAATAAACAAAAAGAAATAAATAACCCATAAAAATTAAAAAGTGCTATTGAACAGAAATAATATTGTTAGGTGATATAGTGGTTAAAGTGGAAAGAAAAGCCTTCCAAACTCTCCTGTTACACTGAAAGTATGTATATTTTCATTATTAGGTGGTTTTTACTTACATTTATGCAGTTGCAATCGGCTAAAATGCTTTCAATAGATTAAATTAGCCTATTTGAAAAGGTTGTTATTTATAATCCGTTTTACTCTTGCAAGAGAATGAAATCGTAAGAATAGGATGTACACGTGTCAGTCCCAAGAGTCAAAATGCCATATAGGTATACAGGTATTAATCTAACAAATCAGATATAAACTAGTGAACTTCTAAATAAAATAAGGCTAGGCACATCTGCACATAATAGCACATACTTTTGAAAATGTTGTAAAGCCAGCTAAAAATTTTTATTTTTATTTTTTTACATCCATTCTCACTTGACCACATAGGCAACCCACTATGCTGTCACTGCGTGCTGGCACTTAATTTTCTTGCTTAGTAAGTGGTTTTTCTTCTGGAGGAGAAATTCATTCATTCAATTCAATGCAGCCTACTCTTTACGAAAGTCAGCAATAGTTATTTTACTTGCTTCTCACCGTCTCACAGCTGGACTTTGATAACCCAGTTAGCTGCATTGGAGGAACAGCAGTGATAATCCAGTGATAGTGGGACTTGAACCCACAACCTTTGACAGTGCCTAAATATTTAAATTGCTACATTCACATACATCAGACCGGAGTTAGCTCGTTTTCATGAACACATGGTTCCTATATACATGTCCATATTATATGCAATTAATGCAGAGCACTTCCACAGAACTGTTTCTTCTTTTTTTTTTAGTTGTAATAAGAATGTGGGTATGGATTTACTATGCATGCACATTTTTATTAAGTTTGGGTTTAATTTTAAACCCAATGAGGTAACTGGTGAGCCTCCTTAAATGCACTAATGTGAAATAATTCCAGATTTTGCTTTCCATTTAATACAGAATTAAAGTTTAAATAAAGTTGGTTGAAATAAAGCACTGTAAATAATAAGTAAATAAAGCACTGGTTGAAGCTGTGTGAATTACTTCAAAACAGGTGAAGTAAGGTGGAGTTTGGATCTCCTGGGTGTCTTTGGATGTTTTCATAGGCCTCATCAGCTGTTCCTCACCAGTGTTGTTCTTGACACACCAGAACCACTGCTGCCATTTGACAAAGCTGAAATCCCTGCAGGAAGACAGCTTAAACAAACACTGCAGAAATTCCTCAAAGGATATGCATAAACTATTTTATTGGTCTATTAGCATATAGAAAAACAGCAATGAAGAATAAATTAGGTCAAAACGGATCAATTAGATTAAACATTTCCTCTGCGATTTCCTGTAGTACTCTGTCACTCTGGCCCCTGTATTATACAACTACTCTGGATGGCGAAATGATCTTAAACCAAAATTTAAGTGTGTATATATAAGAATGCATATATGCATTTTTACCCTTCCACTATACACCAACACTTAACTAAATGTTTGTATGAAGCTGTCATTACTTTAACAGATTACACACTTCTACACAAGAAATTCAAGGACACAGAAATCAACAGAGCATACAGGAAGTAGCTGCCAGTATCATAAACTTTTATACTGTCATACACCTAATGAGTACAACTTATACACCTCATTCACAAAACACAGCTCATCCTATCACCATACACACTTATTCTCTTAGCTATGTGCCTTCCTACAGACACACACACACACACACACACACACACACACACACACACACACACACACCACATCTGCGGCAACACACCAAGTGGCTGGGGGTTTGTGGATTCCCTGGTTTAGTCCCTGCTGTGACATAAGAAGGGGTTTGTTTGACAAAGCTCAATTTGTCAAATCCCCCCAAAAACTGGTGGTCTCTATCTCTTGCACACTCAAGGCCAGGGTGGTCTGTACTCTCCTCTGGCTATCTTTGGTGAGCTTTGGGTAAGTAAATTCAGTAAATAAAGCCTCCTGTCATCACTCATTTCCTTTTATCTGGTAATCTGGTAACCATATCACAGAGGGTG
Source organism: Neosilurus mollespiculum (assembly GCA_030014195.1). NCBI lineage: Eukaryota > Metazoa > Chordata > Actinopteri > Siluriformes > Plotosidae > Neosilurus > Neosilurus mollespiculum. The sequence continues at coordinate 24,670,032 of JAQMYF010000025.1, forward strand.
TAATTCAAATGTGTCCTATGATTGTAAATTGTAAATAACAATATGTGAGCTCAGCTTTAATTCTTTTTTTTTTTTTTTTTTTTTTTTTTTTTTCAAAAGAAAAAAGGAATTCCATGTCATAATTGTTTCAGAAGCATGTTGGGTGATAGATTAATCATATTACCAAAAGTTTGCTTGTTCTCTCAGATATAGGTAAAAGTTTCAGAATTTGAGCTGATGGGGGGGGTGGATAAGAAACGCTTGTGTAGCCTAGTTAGGCACCAAGCTTTTTTAAGGTAACTAAAGTGTAATTATGTGTCTTTCCAAAAATCTGCATATGATCTGGATCTGAATTTATGGTCGGAATTGGGGTCATGAGAACAGACAGTAAAGGAAAGAGATACATGTTGAGCTTGTGTTTGTTTTAGAAGCAGTCTTGTCATTTGGCTCAAGGGACATCTGGGGTGGGTCACCATGGGTGGCCTTGTCATCACATTCACTCCCACACCAGTTTCTCTCTCTCTCTCTCTCTCTCTCTCTCTCTCTCTCTCTCTCTCTCTCCCCCTCTATATCTATCTCTTTTATAAACAGACAGACACAGGCACCCACACAATTAGCCCTATCAGTGACATGCGTAAAACCAGCTATTTTTATGGACCTACACTTCTACTATCAGGTCAGTGTTTAGATGGTTACCATCTGCAATAGTTGTAATAGTACAAAGAAAACATCAAAAGAAAGACTCCTCACTCAGTGTTTCAGAAACATTTGATAAAGTTAGATGGTACGTTACTTTAAGACAACAGTCATAATACACTGTTCAAGTAATATCTTGTAGTAGGTATATCAGCTGGTCGATACAAAACCAACCATAACACAACAATTCATTGTTTCAACATGTGTAGTATTTTGTCCTACAGGTGGGCTGGAGCCTTCATCAGATTTATAACCATCATCACATACTATTCATCAGTAACATCTGGTCCACAGATAGGTCACTTATTATGAATGTAGCTTTTAACCTGTGTGTGTGTGTGTGTGTGTGTGTGTGTGTTTATAGCTTTGTGGGGACCATATGTCAGACAGTTTAACAGGAATCTCTGACCTTGTGAGGATATTTGGCCGGTCCTCACAAGGTCGTTGCTTTAATAAAAGCAGCATGTTTGAAAGAAAGAAAAAAGAAAGACAGAAAACAAAAGGAATTTTTTGATGGTTATTAAGGTTGAGGTCATGGTTAGACTTGGGTGCAAGAAATTCCTCTTAAGGATAATAAAACAAATGTATATGTGTTATCAGCAAGATGGTCCTCGGTTTGAGTCCCAGGCTTGACAATTTAAAAATGACAACAACTGACTTTTTTTGTAGGTTTTTTTTTTGTTGTTGTTTGTTTGTTTGTTTGTTTGTTTTTGGTGTTGTTTGTTTGTTTGTTTTACATTTTTATTTTCATTTTCCAAATTGCTTAATACTTGACTGGTGTCACAGGGAGGCTGGAGCCTACTCTAAGCCGACTCTGGGCGAAGGCGGAGTACACCCTAAACACCATCACCATCACCATCACCAACATGACACATAACTATTCACACTCACATTTACAAGTATGTGCACACAAGAATATCCAGTTACCCTCATGTGGGTGTATTTGGACTGTGGGAGGAAAGTGGAGCACCCAGAGGAAACCCATGCAAGCATTTTTTATTTTATTTAAACTAGACATTCATTGACTGCCCCAAAAACCTTCCCTTAAATCTTCATTATACTGTATATAATAATGAATTCTAAGTAAACACATGTTCTTGTTATTTTCTCTTTACAAGCAGATTATTGGTTGTGTTCATTGTACCTAAACTAAAGTTGCAGATAAAGGGAAATGGTTGAACTATTTATTGCATAAGGTAATGATTTAGACATATAATACACATACTTTTTTATTCAAATCTAAATTACTGAACATAAAAATGTCATTTCTCTCAGTTAATGGCAGGTTACTAGTCTACAGATCATATTTATGTCCTGCAATTATGTCATTTTAAATAATGACACAACCATAAATTATATGTATCGTTACGACTCCTATGCCAGTACCCAGATATTAACTAAGCTTTTTAAAAAAATGTGGAAAAGGGTTCAAAGAAGTGAATGTGTAAAGGTGGTAAGAATCAGTTTCAGTAACCCTTAATCAATACATGGTTTCTTACAGCACTGGAATGTCTTTTATATACATACAGTCAGAAAAATTTAAGAGACCACAGAAAATGATCAGTTTCTCTGGTTTTAGAATTTAAAGGTATGTGCTTAAGGAACATGAACATTTTTGTTTTGCTCCATAAACTACTGACAACCATTTCCCCAATTTCCACATAAAAATATTGTCACTTTAGTTATTCCAAAACCAAACTGATCAGTTGGGACTTTGGAAGAACTGTTGTTAGTGGCTTATGGAGTAAAACATACCAATAAATATTAAAACCCCCAAAAACTGATAATTTTGGTCTCTATTTCTGCAGTTGTACCTTCACCAACCAGCGATAACATAAACACCACTTGACTGGTCTGGAGCTGGGCAGCTCCATACTAAGCAAACTGTAATATACTGTGTGTATTGACTCTTTTAAATCATATCTAGCATTAACAGTTTCAGTAGGTTTGGCTTACACTAGCTGGTGGGATCAGACCAGACATACTAGCCTACTAGGTACTGCTTACCACTGCATGCCAGGAATACCCCACAAAAAATGTGGCCCTTGTCAAAATCACTCAGACCCTTACACTTGCTCATTTTTTCTGCTTCCAATACTTGAACTTCAAGAACTGACTGTTCACTTTCTGCCTTGTACATTTCATTCAGTGGAAGGTGCCACTGTAATGAGATAATCAATGTTATTCACTACACGTGACCGCCACATAGTACCTCTAAACATCTAGGTGCATTCATTTCCAAAAGGAAGGTCATGTGGAGTGTCATTGATATGTAAAGGGATGACAACCAGTGAGCTGGCAAGAGTGTAATGGTCGCCCAAGGCTCATTGCTGTGCGTGGGGACTGGGGGCTAGCCCTCGTTAATCTAGCGTAGTATCCCATATTGGATATTTGATAATAGCTATAATATAGTTTACTTGCTTACATGAAGAGACCCAGTAGTACTCAAAGAAAAGATTTCATAGTAAAATAAAGGAAAATAAATAAACTGTACTAGATACTGCATATTTCATAAAATAATTAGAAAAAAATGTAAACATGTCAAGTTCATTTCAGTTCTGAAACTTCAGACTTTCTAATGTTTCCTCATTTATTGTATACCTTATAACCTATGCAAAAGGTAATTAATATATATATATATATATATATATATATATATATATTGTAAAGGTAAATTGTAAAGATTCCTTGCACTTACAAAAACTACAGCTGGATAGCAGCCGATAATAAGAGAAAATGAGAGTCTTTATCCCATTAGTGAACTTCTGCAGATTATCTGTGTTAAAGCATGTTAAGCAGGCAGGATGGAGGGGAGTGAATAGGGTTACAGGAGTTTACCGTGGACGGCATCAGCTGCTCCCCAGCTGTTATCAAAGGCTCTGTAAAAGTAGAGTCACAATTATCCCAGCCCAGAGGCATACATAAGGCTACACATCCGCCCAAGCACAGATCTGTCACCAGGCTGTGCAGTCTTTCATCTGGCCAATAAGCGAACAGGAGGAGGAAAGCCCAGGTGTCCTCTATCCAGGGTTGTGCTGGAAGCAAAAAGACTATCATATTGTACCTTTACCTGTAGAGCTATACGAACCTACACAAGACGTTCATATGCACCTGGTTGGAATTCATGAGAGTGCACACTTCATGTCTTGTTTTTAGGTACACCGTGCATGCACACCTGGAATCTGAGACAAAGTCACCCTCTCCTCCCAGATGTCCTTCAAGACTATCTTCTTATTTTACTTTTAAATAAAAGCATAAATACCATTTATTGACCATTTTTAAATATCAATTTTAGAAATAAAAAAATATTTCATTAACTTAATTAGGTTGTGGAGAGATATATCAGACAACTTATTACATCTAGTTTTTTTATGTTTTTTGCTTATTTTGTCATTGAATATAAATTTTTAATACAAGCTCTTGAGTATTCAAAGCTTTTGATAAAGGAATAGGATCCACTGAAATCCACATCACCCAATTGGTAGTTGATGTTCACTATTAACCCATGACTTGGAAAATTTGGTAGTACTTAAATCCAGTTCAGTCATTCTATTCTTTAGTAATTAATATAAATCATTGAATCACTGTGGTCTCAAATTCGAAATGTGAATATCTCAAAAAGTGCACAGCTATGTGGTTTACAGCCTATGCAGATGCTTCCCTTGGCTTAGGGAAATGACTTAGACTCCATGAAGACATTTATGCATTTCACTTGAAACAATGGCAAAGTTAGAGGGTTTTTATATAAATATCGTCTTTGCACATTCTGCCCTTGACTTATGCACTTTTTTTCAGGTTCACACATCATAGGGCTGTAGTAAATCTAATGTCACCTCATGCCAAAACACCAAATTGCATTTTAGGTTGGGGTAGAACTACTTTTAACATTATATACGTACAAATAAACTACAGTAAAGTTTCTTTTAACCGTATTTTACATTTTAAAGCAGAAAACAAACTCTTTTACATCACATGGTATTGTGAACAGGGCTTGTAAATACTTAGTTCAATTATAATAAAAAATGCTCTGGATTCACTTTTGCTCTTGGGAGAGGAGGAAAAGTAAAGCAGAGCTTACCATGGCCAAAGACAATGGCCATTAGTATTCAAACCTCAACTGGATATACTGGAGCTTAATGATGCACAGTGCATCCAGTGATTTCATCTTGAATATGAAGCCATCATCCACCTCTGCAGACTCCTGGAAGAACAGTCATAACAGTAACCACATTCTTTATAGGATGAAAATGTGATTTACCTTGAAGCTTTACCTTTTTTTTTTTTTTTTAAATCAGAGTCTGATTTAGGTTTGACTGGATTTCAATGACTCAAATAGTAAATGGGAAAGTCCATATTCCACATTTTACCAACAGCCAAAATACACAAGGGTGTGACTCAGTTTACTTCTCTTTTAAATAAATCACACCGTTCACATTCATAAGCCTACCTTCATTTAGATCCTAAGCAAGCTGGGTGAGATTAGTGCACGTAGAGGAGAATGCGCATAACTTGAAACATGAAAAAGAATACGAATACTTACGTGTGCCTGGAAGAGTCAAACACTGTGATAACTTTATAAGCTGTGTTGTACATTTTCTGGTAGTGATTACTGATGCCAATTATTGTGTTTTATCAGCCTGCATTTACAACACTCAGAAATTGCAGGGACATTGCGGTTGATCACATGTGGTCCGACACGAGCTGCATATGGTTCTGAATCGTTGCTCTATATTATTTTACCAATGAGGTTCTCATTAATTCAGCTTGGGAGAAAATAACAGGTCAGGACTTTGCCAACGCAAAAAATCGTGGGGGGTCAAAGCCACAGGGCAGCTCCACAAGATTCAATCGTAGGTGTTACGCTACCACCAGTACATCAAATTAGATTTCAAATAAGCCTTTGAAGAGTTTGGAGAGAAGACAAGTTTTACTCAGCATGGAGCCTGCTGGAGAGCATTAACACTATTACGATAATAAGGTAATGCCCGAGGTCCCTGTAGCAATTTCAGAAAACAAAACTTGATAATGGTTATTCTCAGGAAAGCTTCTTCATTATGACCTACATATGGCTACCTGAATGAAACATGTGGCCTGTCTTAAGCAATGCTGCTCCTGCAGTTTTAACGGGAACGCAGAAATTGCCTAGTTACACTGTTGGGCACGAACATATAGAAAGGGTTCTTTAAGCGGCCAGGCTGAATTACTCCCTGTCCAAAATTGGCAAGTTACCATTTTCAGCAGCTCTCCTAGTTGACATTGAAAAAACTTAACAGAGGACAGCAGACCTGTTTTCTAGATCAAACCTGACCTGAAAGTTCAACTTTAACCTCATAAAATGATCTGAGCTTCTTATTAGTATTTGTAACATCTGCAACACGGGTGATGAGCCCTGCTGTAACGACAGACATATGAACAAATGAATAAAGTAGCGTGCTTCCAATGAATCTTCCAATATTCTTGTAAAATATTGTTTAAGAATGGTTATACTGTAAATAAGGGAATGTTAGTTTTAAAAAAAACACTTGGCTGAAGTTATATACTATGCTTTAACTAATAAAGGTCGGGGGGGGGGGGGGGTCAGTTGGGTAGCACAGAGGTTTATGTGAAAAGCAAGTATAGCTGAGCTCCAGTAGTTTCATTTAGAGGAAATATAAATCAGAGCATGGCATAATAATGATAATGATAATGATGCAATGCAACTTCATACTGCTTTATAGAGAAAACATTTTCCTTTTAAAATTGTAAAATGTACTTTTTTTCTATCAAGGAGTGTTAACTACAGTTTATGTACATTTACTATTAAATCCATATGGGTTCATTTTGTTAGTTTAAATACTGTAATATAGTGTGTGTCTTTGCCTGTATAGAATGAAAAAAGGTATAATCATTTAGGATTTCAAAATTGAAATATAAATTTTATCAGTTTTAAGATTCTATACCCTGACATGCAGCAGAGGAGCCTTACAAAATAATGAATGGTGTTTATTTCACAATTTTTTTTATATATCTACTAAATATGTATTTAAAATTTAGATTTTCATGATTAAAAAAAAAACAGGCTTTCTTGCTTTTTGAATTCTGTATTTAAAGACATGTCCTGCACAAAGTATGCATGCATGGTCAACTCCACAGTTTTTGAAAAACATCACTATTTAACACAACTAAGTATTCTCTTGCCAAAACAGAGTCTGTAATTACTCTGTAAATTTCTCAATTTTCCACCAAAAAGGGGTACAAAATTGTTATAGAATTTGCAAGGCAAGTTTCCAAATCCACCATTGACTTTCATTCACTAAAATACCCAAACAATGCTGAAGTTTGAGTACACACTATTGACATCACAGAACCACCGAAATACATTATTATTAATTTCCCACTACAGTCTTCAACATTATTTTGCTAGATCGACATTGTGACATGACACCGAGGGGATGGCTTATGCACCTGCCAGTCTAGAGATGTGAGCGAGGGGTGAATGGTAATAGAGTGTTTTACCTACCAGTCAAAAATCTGACTGTATCTGAATGCGTTTGAAGATTTCTCTCTTCCCATAAAGCCTTCCACCTCTGCTCTGCTATGATCTGGGATATAAATCCTTATTTTCTGTTGTCCTTTGTCGTGTTCACATCTTGCTATTTTCCGTTCAGGCTCAGTTTTAAATACTCAAAACACACGCTATTTTTGCGCAACGCTATTTTTGACTCTCTCACTGGTGCAAATTTGTCACGTCATCTACACTTTACTGAAAATTATGTTACCAGTTTTTGTGTACACAAACCTAGAAATTCAAGTCATGAAAATCATATCTCGCACTTCCAAGTGTTTTGATCGGTAATAATGGTCAAAACCACATGTATTTAATTGATTTTTACATATAAAATTTAATATAAAAAAATATAAAAACCCTCCATGCTGTTGAATGCTGGGGCAGCAGGCTGAGGGTTGCAGATGGAAACAGACTGAACAAATTGATGCGCAAGGCCAGTAACGTTGTGTGGATAGAGCTCTCTGGAGGTAGTGGTGGAAATTCGAATGTTGTCCAAAATAAAGACAATATTGAACCATACCTCCCACCCGCTTCACAACCTGCAGGTCAGTCACAGGAGCACGTTCAGTGATAGACTGTTACCACCTAAATGCTCCACTGAATGACACAGGAAATCATTCCTACCTGTGGCCATTAAATGGTACAACTGCTCCATATAGCAACAACATCCACTGTCATACATTTGCATTTTGCACTACATTTATATTCTATTGTTTATATAATACTGTACATATTACTCACTGACAGGATTCATTCTGTATCTGTTTTTATAGAT
>JAQMYF010000025.1:24682043-24697389 GCA_030014195.1 Neosilurus mollespiculum
ATAATTTTATTTTATTTTATTTTATTTTATTTTATTTTATTTATTTATTTATTTATTTAATCTCAATGCTAAATTTATGTGTAATATTTGTTTCTTAAGTGCAATTTTGAGGAGGCTCTGAGTCCAAGAATTTCATTGCTGGTAGAGATGTTTCATTGTTACCTGTATATGACAAATAAACTTGAAACTTGAAGCTTGAAACTAAATTCATTTTACTATGTAAAGCTGCCTTGTGACTATGTCAATTGTAAAAAGTGCTATACAAATAAAACTGAACTTAATTGAATTGAATGTATATGGTCATGCTAATAAAGCTTATTAAACTGAAACTGAGAGACAGAGAGAGAGAGACAGAGAAAGAGAGAGAGAGAGAGAGAGAGAGAGAGAGAGAGAGAGAGCGAGAGAGAGGAGAAGACATGTCGCTTTGAGCAGACACATAAAACACTTCTCTGTATGTTCAGTGTTAAACTGCCTGATTACCCAATCGGATTCTCGTTTTTTTAAAAACGCTATAAGACGAGTGTTCGTGCGTGACATGCACATGGAGATTAAACTGGCAGTTACTGACAGTTTTAAACTGCCTTTTAAACTGAAGTAATGTCTTAGGCACACATCTTGCTTTTGACCTTCTGTTTTGAAAACCATATCTCCCATCCCAATGAGGTTGACAGCATTTGAGAGCTAAGAATTTGGTAAACACAGTGATATAAATTATTCTACTGTAAAAAGTGTCTAAAGATTTAAAAATGACCCACAAAATGATTTTAAATCATTTTTAAAAGCTCTATTTTGTACTGAACTCTATGGAGCGATTTACAGTACAGCTGTCAGTCGACTCAGAAATCTTTATGACACTTTATCAAAGATTAAGAGAAAACTATAAAAGGTAGAAAAAAGCAGTTTTGTTTTTGATATATACATTGCCCGGGTGCACTTTGCCGTTCAGGCTGCATTAAGTGCGATGGAAGAAGAAAAAGAAGAAAAAGAGCCCCATTTTTCTGGGAGAATAGTAATATGTGTCTGCTCTTATACACAGCCACATAATGATAATAATAACCTAAATCAATTGTTCATCCATTTATTTGCTGAACTGCTTAATCCTACTAGGGTTAAAGGGAAGCTTAAGCCTATCTCAGCTAACTCTGGGCAAAGGCGAGGTACACCTTGGACTACTTGCCAGTCCATCACAGTGCCAAAACACACAACCATTAACACTCATTTACACCAAGGGGCAATTTGGAACAGCCAGTTAACCAAATGTGCATGTCTTTGGACTGTGGGAGGAAAATGGAGTAACCAACAAACCGACGCGGAGAACAAAACGACCCGGAGAACATGCAAACTCGAATCCAAGGCCTTCTTGCTGTGAAGCAGATGAGCTAACCACTACGCCACTGTACGACACTAAATTTAAAAATTCATTAATTTACTCATCACACATAGGCTGGTGCCTATCACAGCTGACACTGGGTGAAGGCGGGATACACCCTGAACATTTCACCACACCATTTCTGGAAAACATACACAACCACTCATACCCACACCTCGGGATAATTTGGAAAAGCCACTTAGCCTAATGTGGGAGCAAACTGGAGTACTTGGAGGAAACTCACACAAGCATGGGTAGAAAATGCAAATGCCCAAGGGCACAAAGAAACACCCAAGGCCAGTATTTGAACCCAGGACCTTCTTGTTGTGAGGCAGATGTGCTAGCCACTATGCTACCATGCCTCCCTGCATTAAATATATATATTTTTTTTAATAAAATAAATTGAAACTTTTGGTAGTGTTCAAAAAGAATAATAGAGAATAAGAAGAGTAGTTTATATGAGAATTATGCAGTAATAAATTTAAAATACATGTTTCTTTGTGGTCTGAGTTGGCATTTTGATTATTCATTTGGGGTAAACTAGCATTAAAAAAGAAATATAAATAAATAAGCATTCATTGTGCTAAATGGATTTCACCATCACAGTACTGCTTTTCTTGGATGAACAAGTTTGATGATTCAGTACATAATGTGGAATGACTAAAACACCATTAGAACTGAATGTCTTCTGGTGGGCATTCCAAACAATTTAGGAAGCTCTACAGATGTGATTGATGGACTGTCCTCTACAATTTTCTTTTCTAAGCTATTCTGGTGAAGGCATTGAGAGGTGGAGGAACTAAAGATGAATGACAAATTAAGTGTGTCAGTAAGGTGTTTGGTCACATGAGAAAAGTTTCAGTGTATTTTGGCATAAATGTTTACAAGTTTTTCACCTGTACTGAAGGGATGATCACATTCTTCCAAAAGATATTTCCTCATTTTCATACTCATAAACCATTCAGAGATTCAGAATGATTTTGTCTGTTTGCAGTAAATCATGATCCTATGACAAAAGGGCCAAAATCATTCCAACAAAAATCCTTCTACAGAACAATAGAACCATTGGGTTATCTTTTAAGTTGGCATGGGTCTGTAGTCCTTAGCACGTCTGGTTTGCATGTTCCCCCATACTTGTGTGGGTTCCCTCTGGGTGCTCTGGTTTCCTCCCACTGTTCAAAACCATGCATAATAGGCTGAGTGGATATTTTCGATTGTGTCTAGGTGTGAATGAGTGTGTGCGGGTTATATGTCTGTGTTGCCCTGATGATGGTCTTGCGAGCTGTTCAGAATGTTTGCCCTGATTCAGCTGGCATGGACTCCAGCTTCCCTTCAACACTAATAAAGAATAAAGCAGTTCAGCAAATGAGATAAGATAATGCGAGATTATCTTTTAATTGTGAATTTGTTTATACTGTGTCTGAAAAGTTGACATATTTTTTTCAAAGAAACATGGATTTGCTTACAGTTTGCTTATGAGTCATGTTTTTCTCTAGCTTCCTTACATAATAATATAATAATAATAATCTGATATGCATGAAGTATGGAACATTGTGCTAAGAATCAGTTTGTATATTGATGCACAAGGGAAGGATGGACATTAACATAATACCTTGAAAAAAGAGCTTATCACTACTTATCTCATCAACAAGTAGTGTTCCATTTCACAAAAAGCATCAAGTGCCAAACTGTGACACTATCTAAGATGAATGTCAAGCATGCGACCCACTTGATAACCTCCTTTTCCTCACACAGTGTATGTCTGGCCACAAGATATACAAGGAGCTGCTTACTTGGCTGCCTTTCCAGACAGTTGCTGCACCTGTGAGAACACCATACTTGAGCACATCCATTCCTTTCCATTTCAGAAAGACAGTCACACATATGCTTTATTTAGCCTCAATCCCAAAATTTAGTGCTTGTTTGTTTATTCAACTATCTATAATGGCACTATTTATAATCCATTGTTGCTCTTGAATATATTTTCTATTGTTGCCTTGTTGTTTTGCTCCCTGTCTTTTCCAATTTAATTACATATTAGTCTGTTTTACAAAAACTTCTTGTGTTCTTGGGTCTCTAGTGTGTGTTGTGTTGCAATAGTCTTAAAATGGAATAAATTGTGTTAAAATGGATGCTGGAACGAAAGGGGGAACACAACAAACCAGAGTGGTTAATCTGGAAGAACGTCTTCAACAAGAACAGCAACAACAACTACTCAAGGAGCTTGGCACCACAATCACAGGGGAGACAGAACTCTCCATAATTCTCATATACACAAAAATTAATATTGTGCCAAAGGCACAAAGAGTACTTTTGTTATGGTGCTCATTAATAATTCCATCTTCACTGTGGAAAATTCTAAAGTTACAATTTTGATTTTATTACATACCAGGAATGCCAAGGCCCGGGAAGTTGCCTTTCAGAGCAGAGACACGGCCCTCCAAGCTACTGACCTGTATTTCGGACTGTACTCAATCATCTTGTTTGAGTGCTAAGTAAGAAAGGAAAATGTCACCTAGGGTGAAAATACAGCAACAGAATATGCTTCTCAGTTTCTCACGCTTGCTTTTGGCGGTGGGATGAATGGACAAGCATTATCACAGCATTTCATCATGGCCTCAGGAAAAAGAAGCAAACTGAATTAGCCTATAGGACAATTTGCTAACTCTGGGAGAGCTCATCTCATTGTCCATTTCGCTGATTTATTTTCATGGCGAACACTGTTCTTGCATAAAACAAACATTATATGGAACCATTTCACTGCACCAGAATCCATTGAATCCATAAAAGTCAGACAGGTAGGATTGACCCAAGAATAAAAGTAAACTGTCTGAAAACAGGCTTCTGTCTTTACTCTAGAGACTTGAGCCATTTGCTTACTGTAGGTAAAATTTGCCTTAGAATTTACCATATGCCATTGTCCTTTCTGTATCATTTAGCAAATTTTTGCACTTTGGAAAAAAAATATATCTTAGTAAGCCTTCCAACAACCTTGGTAGCAATCATGTTCCTCTTTGCCATTGATGGATGTTTGCTGACCTCACTGAGAGTCTAGGAACAAATGTTCACTGTGTATGTGCAATTAAGAAAATACAGTCACAAAACAATGTCTTAGACTTGCCTACACTTACTGATTGTTTTTTCACTCTACGAAGAAACATATACAGTCTGAACATACTTAATGGATTGACTGTTGAGAACATTGCTGCCAACAAAAGATCTCCAGTGAAAGTCCTGTGGGCCCATGACATTTCTAGACAAAGTTGAACTTGTTCTGTGCTTACAGCCTTGTGTAGATATGGGAGAGAAACTAATGGAAAACTGCCTTTGTGGAAACAGGGCACCTTGAATAGTCATGGCTGCACCATGAATGGAATAGACTTTGCATCAGCCAGGTCTATATGTGATTATATTTTGATAATTTAAAGTGCTAGTTTTACACACAGTGCATATATGAAAAATGAAAATAACAGTAAAATTGAATTTAATGAAGTTGCACTATCCCCTTAGAACCGTTAAATACAAAGGTGTGAGTAACATTTGGTCAAAGTCAAAGTCAACTTTATTGTCAAATATGCCATATATGCATGACATACAGCACAGAGGAAATTACAGTCCTCTCGACCCACGGTGCAAACAGGCAAAAAAATAAATAATAATAATAATAATAATAATAATAATAATAATAATAATTATAACAGACATTTTTAGACATAAAATAAACCTGTAGTTATGAAATAAAGAAATGAAAAAATAAGAAATTAAGAAATAACAGGTCTATTGTGCATAAAGTGAGGTAGTGAGGTACTGTGTGCAAAAAAATATAGAATGTATGAAAACGTATGAAAAATGTATGAAAAATGTATGACTGTCTGGCCTACCTAAGGCTTCTTCTCCATTACTGCACTAGGGGGTGAGCTAATACTTGGCCTCATGGTGGAACTTCTGAGGTCAGCATCATAGTTGGGGGATAAGGCTTGGATGGTTGTCCCATTTCAACGAACACAAGTCTGTGCGAGCCCACCACCACCACAGGAAACATAATGAGGCCATGGCATTGATGCTGAGTTGATGCTGATTCTCTGTTTTATATCACTGACCTGCGACATATACCAGGCAGCAGTAAAAAAAAATAAATTAATTAATAAAAATGTAATTGAAATATGAATAAAAACAACTAACTCAGGTAGGCAGACAGACTTACAGATAAATTCAAATGAGCATGTAGCATTAAATGGAACGAGTCCTCCCGGAAACAGTTATACACCAACCTCGTCTAACTGGCAGAGGAGGAGGCATCACAGTTATAATATAATCTAGGCGTAATCTAGGTGTAATAAAAAAAATGTAGAGATAAATTTAATGCATTTGACATTCCAAATACTAACATAGCATACATTCCCGGAAAAAATATGCCCACGCAGCTGATTCCTCTAATTATTATTTACCTACCCCAAGGGCCGTACTCCGAATTCCTATGTGAATTTGCAGACTTCATTTCAAACCTTTCTTGAGATAAAGCTTTAATATTCGTTTTGATAGACCAGGGGATTCTTTAAGAACAGTGTTTCTGTCTATTTTAGATTCAGTAGGGGTAAATCAGAATTTAATAGGACCCACTCATAATGCTGGCCACACTCTAGATTTAATACTAACTTTTAGATTAAACACTGAAAATATAGTCACATTTCCACAATCAGAAATTATTACAGATCATTATCTTATCTCACTTACAATGCATCTTAGTACTAATATATACACCTCACCACATTATCACATTAAACATACTTTTACATCAACTACTGCGCAGAGTTTTATTAATAATTTTCCAGAATTATCAACTATGATTGGATCATCATCAGACCCCACAGAACTCCATCAAGCTACCGAGTGCTTTGAGTCAAATTTAAGCTATACGCTAGATAATGTAGAGAGAGAAAACCAATCAGAGAGAAAAAAATTAGATTTTGAATTTGTTCAAAAACTCTTGTTGAGGAGTTGTCAATACATTGCCAAAGCATTTCAGGTGCTTACAAAAGTGATGCTAGATATCTAGCATTCCCGCTGTTCATCAACGGATCCTCTGTGGAGATCGTCAAGGGCACCAAAATTCCTTGGTGTTCATCTGGCAGAGAACCTCACCTGGTCGCTCAACATCCAGCTGGATTACTGATCTGAAGGTCAGGGGTTCAAGCCCCACTGTTACTGGGTTGTCAATGCTGTCCCCCAGTGCAGTGTCTGTGGTGAGAGGCATGTAAAAGAACTAGTGCTGTCAGTCGAAAAGAGTAGGCTACATTGCCATCAGCATGTTTCTGCCCTGCGATGGCCTGGCGAGCTGTCCAGGGTGTACTCTGCCCTCGCCAAGAGTCGGCTGAGATGGGTGCCAGCCTTCCCGCGACCCTAATTAGGATTAAACGGTTCAGAAATTGAATGAATAAAGAAAATGAATGAATGAAATAGTATCTCTAGGATTAGCACTTCATTTGAGTGTGAAATTAGAGTCAGGTGTTTTTAATCAATAGGATGACAAGCAGGTGTGAGTGGGTGTCTGTTTTATTAAAAAAGCAATGATCTATGTGAAGTCTGTTTTTCACAATACATGTTTGTGGAAGTATATCAGCACAAACAAGAGAGATTTTGAAAGGAAAAAGAGAGTTTTTTTGTTTTTGTTTTTTTTTTAAATTGCCATTATGTTAAAGAGAATCCAAAAAGTTAAACTCCACAGTCCGACAGATGAAGGAGATTCAAAACCATTGCCCCCCTCTAGTAGTTAACCAACAAAAATCAATCCAAGAGTAAGATGCTTAATCGTCCACAAGGATTTAAAGGCACCCAGTGTACCTTCTAAAGAACTAAAGACCTATCTTACATTGGCTAATGTTAATGTTTCCCACCAGGAGAATACTGAACAGTGGCATGTATGGCAGGGCTGCAAGGAGAAAGTCACTGCTTTCCAAAAGGAACACTGCCCTTCTACAGTTTGTTTCAATTGTTTTTGTTCACCAAACAAATTTAATATAATACAAAAAACAACCTGTAAAAAATTATAAGAATTACAGCTTTCAGATGGTCTTGTGATTTATTGAAAGAAAAACCTCACCCACATATATAGTTCAATCGTTATTTGCTGCACCACTTAATCTTACTAGGGTAATGAGGAGGCTGAAGCTTATCTCATTCAAAGCTGAGTGAAAGTGATGTACACAGTGAACAGCTCACCTGTCCAACGCAGGGCCAATACACACACAGCCTTTCACACTCACACCTAGGGACAATTTGGAACAGCCAGTTAGCCTAATGTGTATGTCTATGCACTGTGGTAGGAAACTGGTGTACCCAGAGGAAACCTATGCTAGCATGAGAGGAACATGCAATCTCCACACAGAAATGCCCAGGAATCAAACCCAGGACCTCCTTGCTGTGCTAACCACTACCCCTTTATGCCGCCACACATATGTCAGTAACTCAAATCCATTTTAAATAATAAAGGGTTAAATTAGACACGTCATGCCAAAGATTGCTGCACTGCAACCAATTGCTCGGTCTGTTTTTGAAGGAAGAAATCCTGCATTTAATTCATGCTATCATATTCATTCTTCTACTGAGCAGTCTTGTATTATGTGCAGTGCCTTTTACCTGCTTATACTGCAAAGCCAGCATGCACTATAAGCAGTATACATTTGTGCTAGGGGTGCTAACCATCTGTAGCTTCCCAAATAAGTGAATGAAATTTTATTTTTATCTTTATCTTTTACCATGTATTTATAGTATTTGAAAAGTAATATTTAACAATTATGCACCAAAGGCGAGAAGAATGTCACACAATATTAATTTTTGCGACATCGCTCAAACATGAGGTGCATTATTGTATTTGTATGTAAACTACCACCTAAGCAAAAAAGCAAGTTAAAATTAGGTCTTTATAGTTTATTAATTTACTTTTATTTACTTTTTTTTTTTTTTTTTAATGACAGCACGGTTTTCATGTGTAATGGTGGACCCTAACACCTTTACAGAGTTGTGATGGTATTGTGTGGAAAGAAACATCATGAAAAGTTAATTATAATGAGATTTTTGTAGCTAATATTTAATCAGCAAGGCAGTATAGGCACCACACTTTAAATCAAGTAATAGCACTGTGTAGCTAATGGCATCTGTTCTTGTTTGTTAACAGCACTCCATAAAGATGTGTCCTCCGTACTGCGTTAAAAGCTCCATGTCATCCTCTGATCTGTGCTTTTTCCTGTTGCGTGGCAGGGAAGCTGGACTCTAGGCTACTAGCTTTGTTTTGCTAAAGGTGTCTGTTCGGAAGCAAAAGTAAAATAACGTAATTCATGTAAACTGCATTCCTTAAAGGCGATTTAGAACATACTACTGGAAACACAAGAAACTGAACAAAAACACTTTTTTTTTACACTTTTATGTTTTTTAAATATTTTAAGCCTGACACTGAGGCAGGCTAGTGAAATCGGTAGCCCTGTGCTTTCAGCCAGATAACCGGCGTCTATTGTGTTTTCTGGTGTCTGTTCTGTTTTTAAAAACAAAAGAAAACAGCGCTTCCTAAGGTGTGTTGGTATATAGTATGGGACACACTGGAAAAAACAAGCAGATTGAATGGTTTACAAGAATTTTAAAGCGTGACCGTGATGATGCTGCCTGTTTAAGTGCCCATGAAAAACTGTGAGGGTCTGTAATTTTGATTCAAGGATTATCCACTCTGCTTAATGATTTATGATCCCAAGATAGCATCCCAATCAGATCATGCCATTCTCTTGTGGTGTATCTCTCTCTCTCTCTCTCTCTGTGTATCAGTTGTCACATGCCTGCGATGCTGTGGTCATCAACTTCTGTCGCCACCGCTCCCTGTTGAACTTAGTATGAACTGCTTCAGCCAGACTCATGCCCTTTGACTCTGTGATGTCCTTGGGCCATGATGTCAGGGCCTGCCTCTCTTCCTTTTGCCTTTCACTTTGCCGGTGATGATGGTTCACTCTAGCCCTCCTTGATGACACAGATGACCAAAGAATTGATGTTTTTGCTTCAAGATGCTTTTTCAAAGCATCAATCCATGGCTGATTTAGTCTAACACCCAAGTGTTAATTTTCCTTTCTATCCAAGACATACAGAGGATTCTAATTTGAAATAAGAACAATAAAAAAAACCACTGAATTTGCACCTCTTTTAATACATATCCTGGAGTACTTACTCTTGTATTCGTTTTGTGTTCATAATGATGTCTTAATGTGGCTTAGGTGCTATTATTGACTGGGTTTCACATCAGCAGCTTTTTTTATTATAATTAATTTAATGTTACACCCAATATACCCCTCCTGTCTCTTCTGAAGCACTTTTGAAATATTTAATCTCACTTTTGCCAACCCTGAGTTTAAATTTTGTGAATGTAAATTTGTAAATTTGTTTCTTTTAAAAAAATATAATTTGAAAGATTATGTATACAGTTTTTGGATGGGTCTATGAACACAAATAAAATCGTTCCTAGGGCAAAAAAATTGGTCAGGGCTGGCTTTGACCTGGTAATACCAAGCCATTTGAGCATATGAGTGTTTATGCTTATAAGTTTCTGGTTCATGTCTTTTGTCTCTTTCCCAGAAACTGTTTTTTTTTTTTCTTTTTTTTTTTTGTATATTGCCTGGCTTCTGAATGTTTACTTGACCTTGACCTTGACTCTGCTTATCGTTACGCATCCATTTGCCTTTGGGAATAAAAAAAAAAGAAAAAAAGAAAAGAAAATCAACCTGCAATTCTCAGTGTCTCTGCTGCCTGACATCATGCATTTTTCTAAGGAAATGAATGGTCAGTTGTTCAAGCCTTCTTGGAAACTTTTTACAATGTTTCTATTTACTGGTGATATTTTTTGAAGCTTGAAATCTTTTATTCTGATGCCAGTTAGCGTTTAGAATAGTTGATGTAATAGTTCAGTTTATTCCATGTTGCATACTCAACATACTCAGGTGAATTTTTGTACAAATCACCATGGAACAATGCAATTACATATCCAAAAGTGCTAAGATGCCAAAATTCCCACCCAGCACTGAAAGAAATTGACTGGTAAAAATGAGTAGTTTCTGGCTGTAGCTTAAAAGGGAAATTTGAGGGTTGTGGTAACAGGCAGCAATGCCTAAAAGGTATTCAACCTACCCATTCCTCCGCATTCTGAGGGTACAGAACAGCAAAATTTTGCTTACCATCTGTACAACATTGCTCCCATAGCATCAACTATTAGTGGAAACAGAGGAGGCATTAATGTCGTCCATTACTGTGGAAGTGTCAAAAAGACAAATCCTTCAACAAATCAATTAATCGATTTCATAACTTTAATCAAGCAGTTTGTTTGATTACCAATACAAATGTCAAGAAGCAAGTCCTTGTATTTAAATGCTGTGTCATATTCTGCATTTTGTGTATTGGTGTATTGTTAAAATAGACTATATGGCCATTATGTCCATATGTGAATGCTGAACATCCGGTTTCAGAGTCACTCCCCCATAACAGCCTCCACTTTAAAAAACTCCAATTTTGTTCAACAGCTTTTCTACGGAGTCTTTCCTGCAGATTTTGAAGAGTAACTGTGGGGATTTGTGCATGTTCAACCTTAAGAGCATTAGTGAGGTCAGGCAGTGATGAAAGTAAAAAGAACTGGCACACAGTACGCATTCCAGTTAATTCCAAAGGTGTTAATTGGGGTTAAGATCATGGGTCTGTGCAGGCCAATTGAGTTCTCGCACTTTATTCATTTTGTGCACAATGGCATTGTTATGCTGGGGCTCTTAGTTCCAGTGAAGGAAAGTGTTAACGCTATAGAACACAAAGACATTCTAGAAAATTATGTGCTTCCAAATTTCGAGAAGCGTACATATGTATATTATGGTCGGGTATCTATATAATTTGCAATATACTGTATGTGTATCAGCCCAAGTCAAATATTTTTATTTTTATAATTTTTTTTTTTTTAATAAAACCAGAATTAGTTTTACCATTCCATATTTTTCTAGAACCAGGTTTAAAAACCAGAATGCCAACAGTAATGCTTCTATTTCCTTTTAATACACTCTCAGAACATGATTTACTGGACACTACCTTGGCTCAAGGAGGAATCCATAAAGCTTTGATTAGCTCTACAAAGGTACCCCTTTAACCCTGAGGTCACTAGTGGCCACTTTCTCACTGGAAGTGAATAATGAGTGAATCTCCCTAGCCTCCTCATTAAAATATCTGAAAAACAGCACAAGTAATCTCTTCTTTTTCTTCTCCGGTTTAAAATCAAGAAAGCAGACTTTGCATTTAAACCACATGTGAGATGATCAATTATAAATGAAAGCATTGGTATGCAGCATTAGAATTTCAAAAAAATGTTAAGGGTTTAAGTTCTTCTTGGAAAAAAAAAAACCTTGCTAGCTCCTCTCTAAGTGCACCACAGCAACATGAAAAGAACAACAGTATGCTAGGCCATACCCAGGTTTTATGACCTAAGGAAAAACTGAGTTTTACATAGTCCAAAACCCCAAATCTAAATTCTTAGAAAATTAGAATATTGTGAAAAGATTCAATATTGGAGGCCCAAAGTGTTACACTCTAATCAGCTAATTATTCTAAAACACCTGCATACAATTCCTGAACATTTAAATGGTCTCTCAGTCTGGTTCAGTAGAATTCACAATCATGGGGAAGACCACTGAACTGTCAGTTGTGCAGCAAACCATTATTGACACCCTCCACAAGGAGGGAAAGCCTCGAAAGGTAATTGCAAAGGAAGTTGGATGTTCTCAAAGTGCTGTATCAAAGCACATTAATAGAAAGTTAAGTGTAAGGGAAAGGTGTGGGGAGAAAAAAGGTGCACAAACAGCAGGGATGACCACAGCCTGGAGAGGATTGTCAGTTCAAAAGTGTGGGGAGCTTCACAAGGAGTGGACTGAGGCTGGAGTTAGTGCATCAAAAGCCACCACACACAGATGAACATCAAACAACGTCAGAAGCTCCTTACCTGGGCTAAAGAAAAAAAGAACTGGTCTGTTGCTTAGTGGTCCAAAGTCCTCTTTTCTGATTAGAGCAAATTTTGCATCTCTTTTGGAAACCAAGGTCCCAGAGTCTGGCAGCCGTCTACCAGGACATTTTAGAGCACTTCATGCTTCCTTCAGCAGAAGTTTTACAGAAGTTTTATGGAGATGCTGACTTCATTTTCCAGCAGGACTTGGCACCTGCCCACACTGGCAATATTACCAAAACCTGGGACTGGCAATATTATCAATGACCGTGGGATTACTGTGCTGGACTGGCCAGCAAACTCACCTAACCTGAACCCCATAGAGAATCTATGGGACATTGCCAAGAGAAAGATGAGAGACATGAGACCAAACAATGCAGAAGAGCTGAAGGCAGCTATTGAAGTCTTCCAATAACACCTCAGCAGTGCCACAGGCTGATAACATCCATGCCACACTGCATTGAGGCAGAAATTCATGCAAAAGGGGCCCAAACTAAGTACATATGCATGAGTATACTTTTCAGAGGACTGACATTTCTGTATTTAAAATCCTTTTTTATTGACTTCATGTAACATTCTAATTTTCTGAGATTTTGGATTTGGAGATTTACTAAGCTGTAAGCCATAATCATCAAAATTATAACAAATAAAGGCCTGAAATATTTCACTTTGCATGTAATGAGTCTATATAATATGTTAGTTTCACCTTTTATGTTGAATTACTGAAATAAATGAACTTTTGCATGATATTCTACTTTTTCAAGTTTCACCTGTATGTTCCCCAAGAACCTTAATATTCCATAAATTGTTACTTTGATGAGTATGTTTGATTTTGTACAATTTCACTTTTTTATCTTACTAAATTTGACTTTTACAGTATGGATACCATCATTGTAGCTTACTTCTATAAAATACACAATACAATGGAAGATCCATTAATTTAATAAAGACCAGGGAACAGTGGGTCTGGGGAGCATATAGGGACTGGGGAGCATATAGGGACTGGGGAACATGGGGCTGGACCCATCCTTTGAGCTAGCTTATGTGTACAATCTAATCACACAGTTTAGGTTTACTGAAGCCCAGGTTCATTGAACCGTATCTTCAAAGCTCCACCCTGATGCACACACATGTCCACTTCCTGACTATGCTTTGTCCAGATTTAATTCAATCTTACAAACCTTAGTGTGTATTTGCCAAATTAACACAATTCAAGCCACCAAGACAAATTCCAAGTATGTCACATTTTGGAAAAATACTTAATGTAATTGTTACAAAGAGTAGTTTTCAGGAAGTGGAAAGAAATTGACCCTTTATAGAGTGACCCACCTTTCTCACAAAACTAGTGGCTTACATAAAATTTAACGAGAAGTCTTCTTGGTCTTTGGTGCAGGGCTCTGCATGCTGTCTTTGAAGCATGACCATATAGTCTAAGGATGCTTCTGGAGCCATGGCTCCAGGCCAGAAGAGCAGGTAACAAGCCTTTTCCACACAGCCTGAGTGCTCGCTCATACTGCTAACTTCCTGACTCAGCAATAGGCAGCTTTGAATAAGGAAAGAGAATAAAACTCAAACAGCTTCAAAGCAGTTTTCAAGTTAGAGGTCATCTGAAATGCTCTCAGATAAAAGCTCAGCTAGAGCCCTACCTATACAGAGAGACATGTAAAATAATGGCATTTTGATGGTGATACTTTCCTGTAAGATGAAGCTAGAGATATGATAGGTCTGGTCTTAATAGTCTTGACTTTAAATCATGACATTTAAGATCTGCCAGATCTCAGAGAAATTTAAAAAATCCACAGGGTCCCCATCAGCATTAAGCTTTATGTTGAGGTTAGGTTATGGGAGAGGTCACATGGGATCAGCAGTTTGAAGTGTTAATAAATAATTTTCTTTTGAATTTTGGGTTTTGTGAACTGGTAAAGATACCCCAAAGGAAAACCTAGGTTGTAATAGTTGTATTATAATTTATTTAGTGATTTTGGTCCAGTTTACCACACAACCCTTAAATTTCATATACTCCACTGCCTTTAGATAGCATGTAGTCCAAAATTACCTATATTTCAAGAAAAGAAAAAATATTGTAGCATCTGGACATAAGCAGGGGTTAAAGTGAGGTGACAGCACCAGGAAGAAGCCACAACCATAACTTTGGTTTATGGAAACAGTGAGAGAAGCTGATGGATATTTGATAGAAGCACAAATCATGGCATGGTATGAAAGTGGTAAGGTTTCTGCAGTAAGGTTTCAAACAGCTTTCCAGGGTATTGCTTTCCTTTGGAGATTGTAAAATCAAAAAAGCCAGTGAAGGAAAATTAAATTGCTTTACTTTATTGTTCTTTGCCAAGAAATAATCAGAAGATATTTTGATGTCAAACAAGCTAATAAGAACTTGCGAAAACTGTAACCACCTGACTGTTTGTATTTGGATTGAATATACACTGCCTGGACAAAAAAAAAGTTGACCACATTTAATCTTGATTACAGTGGATAATCACTATGGCATTATTATTACAACAAACATAAGCAGCTTCACGTAATTTATTTCTATCCAGAGTTGGATTCCTTTTTCACCGACATCTTGAATTGATGACAGCAAAATTGAACCACTTCATAAAGTCTTCTCCAGCACATTCCAAATACTTTCAACAGGGTTATGGTCAGGACTTTGTGGTGCCAGTTCATGTGTGAAAGTGATTCCTCATGCTCCCTGACCCACACTTTCACTATTTGACCCCTGAGTTTTATTAGGGGAGGAAAAAGTTCATTGATGGAATAACCTGGTCACTCAGTACATTCAGGTTGTTGGCTGACTTCATTTTATTGCTAACTTATGTTGCTGAGCCTCGACCTGACCAGCAACAATGCCATGGAGATTATAAGCTGTAATCAAGGGGTTTTTTTTTGTTTTGTTTTGTTTTGTTTTGTTTTGTTTTGTTTTGTTTTGTTTTGTTTTGTTTTGTTTTGTTTTGTTT
>JAQMYF010000025.1:24701270-24717625 GCA_030014195.1 Neosilurus mollespiculum
TTGTTTTGTTTTGTTTTGTTTTGTTTTGTTTTGTTTTGTTTTGTTTTGTTTTGTTTTGTTTTGTTTTGTTTTGTATTTTGGCTAGAAAGTGTACTAAACAATTTCTGTTGGCTGGAAGGTAGCAATAGTCAAATATTTTTCTGCAACCAAAAATAAACCCAGCGTACACCAAGTTTCTAAGAGACTGAAGAGAGAAATGTGCTTTTCAGGCAGTAAATGTGAGAATCAGTCAGTGGTTTAAATGCATACTCTGGTGAAAACACTTGTACTTTTCATTTTGCTGGCTTGCTGAAAAGATTAACATTAAGTTCAGTGCATTGATACCATCATATGGAGTAATACATCTTCACCTATTTACTCTGATCACAAAGTATTTGTCAAGCAACGTCTCAGCTATTTATATGACTACAGGGTACTAACCCCAAACCAGGGCTTTAAAACCAACCGCTTGGTTTTATACTCTCTGCAGCTTTAGAGTCAAGAATTTATGCAGGAAACAGTTTTCTGGAAGACTGCACTTCTAAAGCACTTAAACACTGACAAACATTTACGTTAGTAACAGAATTTTAATTCTGTACACTCCTTAGGTAATTTACTATTGTGTTTAGGCATCTTTACAGACCAAAAGAGTTGGTTTTTCACACAACCAACTCTGTTGTATTCTATTCAGATATTCTTGTAATCTTGTATTGGGTAGATAGCACATCTGCCTCACAACAAAAAGGTCCTGGGTTCGATTCCCGGACTCGGGTGTTTCTGTGTGGAGTTTGCATGTTTTCTCCATGCTTGCGTGGATTTCCTCCGGGTACTCCGGTTTCCTCCTACAGTTCAAGGATGTGCATTAGTCTAATTGTCTGTTCCAAATCGCCCATAGGGGTGTGTATGTGTGTGTGTGTGTGTGTGTGTGTGTGTGTGGTGCCCAGCAATGGTCAAAAAAAGTGGTTTAAGTATGACATGAATATCCAAAATACTTATCTTTATTAAATAGCCCTTTAGCTTGGAAATCAAAATGAGTTGAGAGTTTCTGAGCCTAGTATGAAGCGGATGGAAATAGATTGATCTTGTTAGACCGAACAGTTTTCAAAGATTGAGATTACAACGTGAACAACTAACAAACTTAATGTATAAACCCAAATCATGTCTATTATCCTTTGTAAATAAAATTTCCATCTATACGAATGATTATGGATTTGTTTTTTATAACACTATTCATAATATTTATGTTAATATTTATGCTACTTTCTTCAAATAACCATGACGGTGCCCCTTTAACATTTCAAGGCAACAGACACTGTGCTGGTTTATTTGTCTGTTTGTTTACACTGGCACAATCATTACATGTCCCAAAATTATTAAATACTTCTGGAAAAAATATATATATATAATATAATGTGATTATAGCTATCAGATACCATGGCACTTAGCCTAAAATGTTTTTGTAAGTCACATATATTTCTTGCCTAAGCAATTACAGAGCCTGTGGCAGCTAATCCAGGGGCGTAAGTGGTTGCAACTGTGGAGAAACTAATTTTGCTTGCAGCTAATGTCAGCAAACAAGTGAGAGCTAAGGAAAAGTAAAAGAGTTATTTTCCTCCTTGAGAAAGCTCTCTCTCTCTCTCTCTCTCTCTCTCTCTCTCTCTCTCTCTCTCTCTCTCTCTCGCTAGGATAAATAAACCTCCTGGTCTCATTTCCTATGAGGATATAAAGCAGGGAAGCAAAGGTCAGGCCATGAGGTCATTTTCACATACGGCCGGTTACTTGTGAACCGTGCCACATAGTTACTGCAATAGCCTACTTATGCCTACAACAAATCAGCATGGTGGAAAACTTGTCAATGATCACCGGGCTGTATTGAAAATTATTTACCGGTAACTTGGCCTCAACTTAGTATCATGCCATCTTAGTTTGACAAGACACACAAACTAAACATTAACTTAAGGCACACACGTTATTTCACAGTGTGTTCAGAATACACCTCCACTGTTACCATTTACTCACCTCACCCAGAAGAACATATAGTATACCAATATTATG
The DNA here is from genome assembly GCA_030014195.1 of Neosilurus mollespiculum. Lineage (NCBI taxonomy): Eukaryota > Metazoa > Chordata > Actinopteri > Siluriformes > Plotosidae > Neosilurus > Neosilurus mollespiculum. Next base: position 24,703,305 of record JAQMYF010000025.1, read on the forward strand.
CTATTATCTATACCGCTTATCCACCAGGGTCGCAGGTAAAGCTGGAGTCAATCCCAGCTGACTTCAGGGAAAGAGGCAGGGTATAGACTAAACGGGTTGCCAGTCTATTGCAGGGCTAACACAGACCAAAACAAACACTCACACTCACATTCACACCTATAGGCGATATGGAGTAGTGACTTGGCCTAATGTCCATGTTTTGGTCAAGATTCAAACTCCGAACCTTCTTGCTGTAAGGAGACAGTGCGAGCCATGGTACCCCCTTCCATGTTAATGCATAACTTTTTAAACTTAGCAAAGCATTTTTGTGTTTCTCAAATTTTATCCTGCTCTTATAATTTCCTGGAATTGGCAAAAGCAAATCATTTGTATGTGTTCATGTGTTTAATAAGCCAAAAATGAGCGTTGATATTTTAGGAAAGGAAAAAAAAATTTTTCATTTGCCGAACCAATTAATACTACTGGAGTGGCAGGGAGTCTATCACAGCTGACTCAGGACGAAGGCAGGGTACATTCTGAACAGCTCTACAAATTGCAGGGCCAACACCCAACCATTCACACTCACACCTAGGGGCAATTTTGAACAGCCATTTAGCCTAATGTACATGTCTTCTGTCTGTGGGAGGAAACTGGAGTACACACAGGAAACCCGTGCAGGCATGAGCCAACTTGCTAACATGCAAACTCCACACGGGACTCAAACCCAGGTTGTTCTTGCTGTGAGGTGGATGTGCTAGCCACTGCCGCCCCTAGGAAAAATGTAGGCATTATTTACAACCATAAATAAGGGGAGTATTGCAAATGGTAGCTGAATGAAGATTCATTCATCTTCAGTAACGGATTCACCCTGATCATTAATATACCATGGAAGGGATTATATAATATAATAATAATTTAATCATGAACATTCACATTGACTCATTCCTTATGCTAAAAAGCATAACCAATTGGAGAAGTGCGCCCAAAAGGACAAAGAGACACCATGCAAAAATCTGTATAATAGTAATCTGAGCTTAAGAGGACTACTGAGCTGTGAAAGTATCAGATAGAAGATTTCATGTTAATTTTAATATGAAGCATTCATAAATAACAAAGCCGTAAAGATACTACGTCTCAAAAAATGTGACAAGTACAATTTTAAAGCAGTACATAATGCATACCATAAATAAAGAATGGCATTTAACATTCTCATTCATTCATTTGCTGAACCACTTAATAATGCTAGAGACACGGGGAGGCTGGTGACTATGTCAGCCGATACTGGGCGAAGGCAGAGTACACCCTGAACAGTTTGCCAGACTATCACAGGCAACACACACACAACCATTCACATTCACACCTAGGTCATTTTGGAAAAGCCAGTTAGCCTAGTGTGGATGTCACTGGACTGTGGGAGGAAACCAGAGTACCCAGAGGAAACCCACATAGGCACAGAGAGAACATGCAAACTCCACAAAGCAACAACCGAGCCCATTGATCGAACCCAGGACCTTCTTGCTGAGATGCGAACGTGCTAACCATTGCACCACCGTGCCGCCCATAAAATGACATACATCAGCTTATTTGTGCACTACAGATATATTGTATCATGCTGTATGGAGGCAGATCTAAACACTCAGTTGAGCCTGCTATGTGACCTTAGTACTAAAATCATGTATTGCAGATAATGCAGATGAGTAGTTTATTACATTTATGAACTAAGTCACTTATCTGGCTATTTAACTAAGTTATCTAAGACTATAAACACAAAGAAGGTTGTTTTAACAAAGAAAAGTCCTTATTGTTCATTTCTGATGGCCCACTAATAACACCATTTCTAACATTTGGAATATATAAAGGTTTTTCAGTAGCATGGTGGTAGTAGAGGAGGGAGATTTACTAAACTCCAGGGGGTAGATCTCCAGCAGAGGAGCTGACATGGTGAGTGTGATGCCTGGGCATCTGATGAAGGATGTATTGAGTCTGGGTCCTGCTGAGCTGGACTGTGCCTAAGTTAACAGATTTGGAGGTTGTTAATGATTGCGTCAAGAGTGTAGCCCTAACAACTCACAGATGTTGCCACTTCCTCCTGTAGTTTCTCGCTGGGTACTTGACAAAGAGAGAGAGAGAGAGAGAGAGAGAGAGAGAGAGAGAGAGAGAGAGAGGGGCCAGTTTTAGTTTACTATTATAAAGGGAAAGGGAAAGAAAATGGTGTACAGTACCTCTATAGCAAAGCTTATTATTTTACCAGCACTAAAAGAACATTGAAGTAGTCTACCAGTAATTTTGTGTTAATCACCCAATATGGGCATTTTTAAATACTAATGTTAAATATTTAATGTAAGAGTGTACAGAGATTAGTGAATTTACAAATTAAATGTTTATGTATAATGGCGTAGTGGTGGGCACGTCCGCCTCACAGCAAGAAGGTCCTAGGTGTGTGTTCCGTGCTCGATGAGCACGTTTGCATGTTCTCCTTATGTTTGCGTGGGTTTTCTCGGGGTGCTCCAGATCCTGGGTTCGTTTTATGGCTTTCTGTGTGGAGTTTGCATGTCCCCCAGAGTCAGCTGAGATGGGCTCCAGCCTCCCTGCAACCGTAGTTAGTTAGGATTAAGCGGCTTGGAAAATGAATAAAAGAATAATTAGAAACTATCCAGATGGTGAAAATCACTTGGTTTTTCCTTCATTCATTCATTTGCTGTAACAAGGAGGTCAGGGACACGGTAGCTCCAGAGTCTACCCCAGGAATAGGGAGCAAGATGGGAGAATCAGTCCTGACACCCTGCACATACACATTCACACTTATGATCAAGTTAGCTTCCTACAAACACGTTTTGTACAGTGGGGGGAAAAAGTCGAACCCAGAGTAAACATACAGCACACAGGGAGGAGGTGTGAAACTTCACACTGGCAGTTACCTGAGTTCAAGGTTTCAACACTTTCATCACTATTGCAGGATACAGCTCTTGGCATTTGCAAAAGTCTATAGTAAAAAAAAAAAGCCACACATTTTCAAATCCAATAGATGGCGCTAAACGTAATTAGTGAAAAAGCATAGCCAATGTAGAAATACCATAACTCATATCACAATACACATTTCCGGGTACTAGTAATTATCTGAAATACACAAAGATACATAAAATTTAATAAATGTAATTCTTGTGTGGGTTTCCTCCAGGTACTCCGGTTTCCTCCCACAATCTAAAGCCATTAGGCTAATTGGCTGTTCCAAATTGCCCCTTAGTATAAATGTGAGTGTGAATGGTTCTGTGTGTGTGTTGCCCTGAGATGGTCTGGCGAGCTGATCAGGGTGTACCCTGCCTTTGCTAAGTGTCAACAGAGATAGGCTCCAGCCTCCTCTCGACCCTAATAGCGGATTGAGCAGTTCAGCAAATGAGTGACGAGTGGGCAAATATATCTAGACATATAAAGTGGTAGCAGTTGCAAATCTGCATTTCATAGGGGTGACTATAATTCTTGGTGCAGCTCTTTGCTCTTATATACTAGTAAATAGTCTGTGTTTTATCTTCTATTATCAGTTCATTTTAGCTGAATACAACTGTATCCCAGTAAAACCACCCTACCTCACATGCTTAGTATCTCTTACTGACCTGGTTTACATCTTGTTTTGGTTTTCCGTCTGTTTACAATAACAAGACACCAAATGGTTTCAGACAAATATCATGGCTAATTCCATTTTATTTTCAAGGGATAACACTGTATTTCATGTTTATTTAATACACATGGGAAGTGAATGGCCCCTTTAAGTATGTTTATGAAAGTTATCATTATAATGTAAGAGTGGGCAGTCTTTGGTGGAACATATTGTTTAGTATTTTTTTTGTTTGTTGTTGTTTCATCTGTAAGACTAATATACTGTGCTCCAGATGACAAAATATAATAGTGTACTCCGGTAAAAAAAATAAATTGACTGACATAGTTCCTTTTTTAATTTTTAATATTTGTGTCTGCAACCAATCAACATGGTGGAAAAATTGTTAAGGATCACCGGGCTGTGATAGAAATTATTTGATAGTGACTCAACCAAGGTTGGTTCTGTTTGGCTAGCTTCTTAGTCTGACAAGACCCTCAAATTGAACATTAACATTAACACTTTGAGATGTGCTCTGGATAAATTTTCACCAAATATTCAATTCACAATTGTAGCATTGTATTGTAATACTTGTAAATGTGACGAAGTTGAAATTCACCATGCTAAACTTCTCAGGGCTTTTAAATATCTCCATATAAGTAACCATTATAACTCAGCTCATTCATTAAATTTTCCTGCACCGCTTTACCTTACTAGGGATGTGGGGAGGCCAAACTCTGCCAACTATGGGTGAAGGTGGGGTACATCCTGGACAGTTCACAAGTCCAACGCACACCATCCATTCACACTTATACCTAGGGGCAATTTGAAACAGTCATTCAGCCTAATGTGCATGCCTTTTGAACTGCGGGTGGAAAGTGGACTACTTGGAGGAAACCCACATAAACACAGGGAGAACTGAATCTGGGAGTCAAGTCCAGGAGCTTATTGCTGTGAGGACGTGCTACCACTATGCCACTGTGCCACCCAATGAATGTATAAGTAAGGTAGATAAGTCTGTTGGGCTTTTTACACCCAAGCCTACTGGCTTATCACAGCTGGAGCTTATCTCCGGTTTCCATAGTGTGAAGTGCCTAGGAGTTCAACTCCTCCTGGATGGTATTCTAGTCTGTCACAGGTTACAAAACAGTATTTTTTACTGGTACCCATTTATATTGCTGGGTGGACAGAGGCACACTTGTGGTTAAGATCTTGCCCGGGGTCTTAGCACGGTGGGAGTCTAATGGGGAATTGATCCCACGACCTTTCGATCATGAGCCCAGCACCCTAACCGCTACACCACTGGCCCCAACAAATGTATAGTATACCGATATTATTCTAATTACTATATATCACGCTTATCCATCAGAGTTACACCTCAATCAAGGCTGACTTCATGCAAGAGGTAGAGTACACCCTGAACAGGTCACCAGTCTTTTGCATGGCTAACAACCACAAACAAAATACAGTTTGGTCTGTAACAAAATATGCAAATTTCCCCATCATGGGACAAATAAAGGGTTATCTCATTCTTATAAAGGACTATCTTAATATAAAGTGCTCGACATAAAAATAATGCAGCAATGCACATGCTCTGAGAAACAATGGAGAGTCACTAGCATTCAGTGGAAAAGAATATCCTACTGAAATACTACTCTAAAACCCTCTGGGCTGTAGAAATTTGTCCATAGAGATGCAAGAACATTGATTGATGAGAGGATAATTGGCTATGTTGGCACAGAACACAGGTCTCTTTCCAAACATAATTTTCGACATGAAGGGAAAGTTTGTTTTAAAAAGAAGGAGATACAAATATATGCCGGTAAGTGTTGCTTACTCTATGCTCTAAATCATTTTGTCTCAGATGGTTGAGGTATGATGCTGTAGACAAAATAAGCCTTTGCTTTGAAAACTTTACCACTCTGGCATGAAGGTAGGTAAACTGAACTGCCATTCATCATGAGCGACAGCTTTTTTCAGTGAGGTTCTAATGAAAATAATTGATAATAACAAATAATGAAATGTGCTACCAATACACATTTTCTGTGTTTTTTTCCCCAATAACATAAATAATTATTGGTGTTTTCTAGAATCTGTCTTATTAAAGTAAATCCATAAAATGTGGACAATCAACTAAAAAAAATCTACATGCATGAATGGCAGGAAGATATAGTTCAAGCCAATAAATAAATATACGAGACTGATAAATGCTTTATTTTATCAGCCTTGTCAAGCTTGTGTTTAAATTAAGCCAGAGAAAATAAGCAATGCTTTTGGTGCTTTTTGTTTGAGTTGTACTCTAGCCCATATCACATCACTGAGTGAGATGGATCTTGGCTTAACCTTTTGAGAATTCACAAAATCTTCGCTTTTTCTTCACTGTACTCCAAGGAACATAATTGTATATTAACGGTAATCAAAGTGCATTATCCACTCATTTTGTCTAACTGGCTACTTTAATAAGAACATGTACCCCTGCTCGTTCATGCAGTTGTCGAGGCAGCCATGTGGCAGCAGCGCAGTGCATGACGTCATGCAGACACAGGGCAAGAGCTTCAGTTTATGATCACATCAAGCATCTGAATAGGAAAACATGATCTCAGTTTAACCATGGCATGGTTGGTAATGTCAAACAGGCTGATATGAGTATTTCAGAAACTGTTGATCTCCTGGGATTCATTTATTCTTTCATTTTCTAAGACACTTAATCCTAATTAGGGTCGTGGGGAGGGTGGCGCCCATCTCAGCCGACTCTGGGCAAGGGAGGGTGACACTCTGGACAGCTCGCCAGGCCATCACAAGTCCAACACACATACAACTATTCACACTCTCTCTCGCACCTAGGGGTGATTGAAACAGCCAATTAGCCTACTGTGCATGGTTTTAGACTGTGGGAGGAAACGGGAGCACCCAGAGGAAATCCACACAAGCACAGGGAGAACATGCAAACTTCATACAGAAGCGCACCGAGCCCGGGAATCGAACTCAGGTCAAAAAATGGTGCAATAATAATAAGAATGATTATAATAATAATAATATTGATGATGACGATGATGATGATGATGGAGTAAGTTGTCGATGTTGACGAATCTTCCTTCCTCTGGATTTGAATCCAAAGGAAGACACCAGCACATGATGATTTAGGAGACAGTGGGGTGTGCAGTCCCAAAGCCACCCTCTCTTCCTGACTCCCAGCATCCACAGCAGATGTTTAGATCACAACGTGCAGCTAACAGGGTGAGAGCATCAACTGGCCATGATCCCCATCCAAAGGACTGCCCTTACATCTGTTGTAGGAGCTGGTCATTTAACCCTTGACTGGGGCACTGGGTGAAGGAGAAACGTTCTTCCCTCCTCGACCAGGAAACACCCAGCTGGGTACCCGCACGCATTTTAGCCAACAGGGATGAAGGTGTAGCCCAGGATGTGGCTGCTGCCATGCCTAGGCAGCTGTGAGGAGTCATGCATGTGAGCTGCGTTGTGCATGGGGTCCAGAGTAGAAGGACCGTCCAATGAGCATAAATGAGTTTAGGTGAGCAGCTTCATACATACTGGAAAATCAGTATAGCTGAAAACATTGAAATGTTGCACCCATTGAAAACCGATGGATAAAAGCCAGCACTTAAAGGAAATCATTCACCTTAACCTTGCGCAAGCGCAGTCCACATCAAACCATTCCTTGGTCTACCGCAGGATGCACTTACTAGAGCAAACTACCTATGCAGACTTCCCTAGGGCCCACAGAAATCACGCATTGCACATGTGTGGCGCCCCATGGCACACTACCCACCCACCCCACATCAGACCTCCTTTGAATATATGGTAAAGTGCTCAAGTTTTTCTTATAGGGAAACATTAATTTAGCTAATTAGAAATATTGTCAATGTGGACATGTTATGGCATCCAACTATTAGAAAGACATTCAAGGAACTTTTTTCATTAAAATTATCAATTGAATTAACTTTTTGTTTTTGTTTTTTGTGATGGACTGCATTTAATTTAATGTGATAGTACAACACAACTGTCAGCACTCAAAGCAATAATGTATATAAAATGCACCTAAACAAATAAGGAAATGTATAAGTAAGAAAGTAATAAGTTAAACCAAACCATTAAACTCTGAGACATGGCAGATTTTTTTTGTGTAACTAGACGTAACAAGCAGGGCAAAAAAAATCTGGATGTCTCTAACATTTTTTACAACCCCATAAAACATATTTCTTCACTACTGTATAGCTTGTTTCAGTTTATCCTGAAAGACAATAAGGGCTATGGTTTGAACTTCTGCAGAAACATCTGACTTTGCTCATAGTGAAGCAACTTTTATCTCAGAATCAAGTCTGGGAAATAATGGCAACATCTGTTGACCGCCATCTCACACATTCTTCTCAACCATGCTTACTCAGAGACAAATAATAAAATATGGAGATGTGAGGTCTTGCGTGTCACATCCAAGGTTTCCTCATCCACACTCTGAATGCCATACTTGCTTATTCATCAGCCATTAGAAATTTTCCCACCATGCTTCGACATTATGCTTGTGCTCTAGGTACTTCATGCTATCTGATATTGTGTTAGATTGCCTATAAGCATAGTTTTGCATCATTCATCCATTCATTTATTAATTCATGCTCACTAACCCCTTAATCCTTTTCAGGGTAATGTTGGATTCAGAGCTTTTTCCAGGAACACTAGGCACAAAACAGGAACACACAGTTTTGGGAGGTGGGGTGTAATTGGGGAGGTGGGAGGAGGGAGGAAACCAGAGGACCAGAAGAAAGACCCACCCAGACACAGACAAAACACACAGAGAAGCTCAACAAAGACAGCACAGTGCATTGTAGTTTCTTAAGATTATAGGAGAGCAAGTTTCTCCTCCTAAGTCTAAAGATGCATTGGTCCCCAGAATTAAATAAGATTAACAGAGTTTTCATTGGAAATCACCCCCAACAATTAGCTGCTTTTTTTTTTTTTTTTTTTACTAGACCAGAGAGTGTGTGATACAGTTTTGCTTCTTACAGTCCACTTTTGGTTTTGTATCTAAACGTTCAAGGTGTTTATTAACAACAGATTCAATCACAACTCCTATGTGTCACAATGGTTAGCATGTCCGCCTCACAGCAAGAAGGTCCAGGCTCGATTCCCGGGCTCGGGCGTTTCTGTGTGGAGTTTGCACGCTCTCCCCGTGCTTGCATGGATTTTATCCCAAAGTCCAAGAACATGCACAGTAGGCTGACTGGCTGTCCCAAATCGCCCCTAGGTGTGAGTGTGAATGGTTGTATGTGTGTTGGCCCTGCAATAGTCTGACGAGATATTCAGGGTGTACTCTGCCTTCACCCGGAGTCGGGTGAGATAGGTGCCAGCCTCCCCACGTCCCTAATTGGAAAATGAATGAATGAATTAATTAATTAATTAACATTTGAAATCAAATTCATACTTTTATAAATATGAATATATTTGGGTCAGCATGGTGTGTCATAGATAGCACATCTGCCTCACAGCAAGAAGGTCCTGGAATCAAGTCCTGGGCTTGGTGAGGGCATTTCTGTGTTGAGTTTTTTTGGGATTGCATTTTTTTCTCCTTTCTTTTTAGTCTTTAAAGGCAAACAGCTGGTATCAAATGCCCAAATAAGACTATGCTATTCTGCAATAAAGTTTAGTCATTGTTGAGTCTAGATCCTGGCTAATGCGGGACTCACATCTTATCTGAAACTGTTGCTGTTACTCATTAGCCATCCACCACAATGTCAGTTACAGGAAACTCATTGGGTGATGACCAAAAAAAAAAGATTTCTACTTTTCAATCCTCTGCTTGCAGGATGTATACAAGCATAGACTCTTTTGTCTAAACACAAAGAAACATGTGTTCTAATTATTTTAAAGAGATGTTTACAGGAGACATCAACTGAGATCAAAGTCTTAAACATAATCATACTGTTATCTTGGTTAAATTCTTTCATACTGCCAAGGAATCCAACTGGAATGGAAGTGACGTTCCCAATTGAAAATGTGTTTTCCTCATGTTAAAGCACAAAATAATTAGCATAGCATAAAGGCTATCGAGCAAAGCATTCTGGTGTCTTTATTTTAACATTTGCGTTAATATCTAAATGAACCCATTTAAACATCCCTTGCATGAAGCATTCTTTAACATGAGTCTTCCATTATAGATTATGAAAAAAATTAAACATCAACATCAACCCTGTTTACTGAACATATTTCACTTCTATGAAATATTAAGCAGTTATTGAATGAGGCAAAGTATGATATAGAGAATTATTCAGTTGAGTAGTTGTTGTCTATAAAGGCCAAAGACCAAGGCAGAAAACACCCTCTGAGACCAGGTCTTTTTCATAGAAAGAGGAATTGTACAGTTGTTTTATTATTCAGTCAAAATATGATCAAACTAGACAACCATGCTACTTTGTTTCATGTGCCAATTGTATCACTCAACTCTTCTGATGGCAACGGTGCAATAATTTAGTTATCCCATGTCAGTGATGCAATATCAAGCATGCTAAGCTAAAAGCAACCCAGCTCTTTTATTAAGTATTTGATGGTAAGAAAGAGTTTTTTCCCAAGAATTGGAATTAAATAATAACATTACTATACTTCTTTGTAAATAGAATAAAACAGTTATTCTACTCCCTCGGATATGACTGATAGCCTGCTCAGCTGTCACTTCAGTTCATATCCAATCAGAGGTCTGTTGAATAAATGTTAATTGTTACACACAAAATATGAATATTCCAATTCCACAAGTCATATGTTCAACAGGACAATACATCATCCATGTATTTATGTGTTCAACCTTTCTGTCTCTTTTCCTAACTGCAATATACATTGGTTTGCAACACAGCAACCTGATTTTTGCCAAATGTCATTCATTTTATTTATGCTACACTTCAGTAAGCAATTTATGTTATATTGCTAATCAACACCACAGTGTGTATATTGTGTTTTATACCTCCCCTTAATAATTGAAAGAAATAACTAAAATGAGTAGTTATCATTAACATCAAGGTGCAATTGCAAGGTTCTGCTGAAATATCTAAGCTGCAACTCAAGGTTGAAGTAGTATGGGCAATACCTGAAAAGCTGTATTACATTTAGAAATCATCTGACTCATAAATATACAGTTCTTGGATAATAACGTCTGTCATCATCAGTGAGTACAAATAAAACAACACATTTTTATAAGAAAATTAGGAATAAGGAAGTTATTTGAAATGGCAATGCTTGTTCAGCACCTTCTTGCTTTCAGCATTTGGAAGGAACTCTTCATCTTGATTTAATCCAGTGCTGCCATCTTGTGGTCATAGGAAAATGATATGAAACATGACAAGGAGATAAATAGTAGCGTTATTTCACTTTGACAGTACAATTTAAGTTAAAAAATATGCTATATTTCATTATTTTGCATAGTGATCTGATGTAGATGCATGATGGGTATGCAAGGTTTGGTTGCATGTTACATTGCACATACAGGCCCATTGAAAGGTATTCAATTTAATTTTCTGACATTAAATTACTGTCATCTGAAGTGGTGAATGAATAAATACTGGTTCTGTACCTCTATAAAATTTTTGTTGCAAATCAAGAACCCTACAATTGCCTCTTTATCACTTTATATAATGTCTGAGAGATTCCTGTCCTGATTCACCTTATGTCAAAAAAGAGCACTTGGAGAGCACAAAGCTCCACCAAGCGTTTTATTAAGTGTTTAGCGCCCCCTGCTGGGCCCTCTCTAGTACCACACTTCCAAAAAATTGCTGAGCAAACCCCTCAGTACACTGCAGCCATATTGGATATTGGACCGCAACGAAAATTGATAGGCTTGTGTAGTTACCCAGTCCCAACATCCACACTAAAAATGACAGACACACCATTATGCATGAGGCCAGAAATGGGATTTCACATGTTAAATTTTAATTGCTGCAAAATGCTGGACCCTGATGGAACCTGATGACATTAAAGCTTCTGATCCTGAATATACATAGCAAATTTGATTCAAATCAGATGAGTATTTTTCAGAGATATGTTTGTTTTGTTTTTTTTATAGTAACCATTCATTCGCCAAACCACTCAATCCTGCTAGGGCTGCGGGGATGCTGGAGCCTATCTCAGCCTACTCTAGGCAAAGGTGGGGCACATTTTGTATCAATCCATCGCAAGGCAATAGAACAATCATAATACAACCATACACACTCTCACCTAGGTGCAATTTGGAACAGCCAAGTAGAATAATGTACATGTCTTTGTACTATGGAAGGAAACAGGAGTAAGCCCCAGTACCACCAATCTGCCACTGTTGGGTCCTTACCCCTCAGTTTTGTTAATAATAATAATAATAATAATAATAATAATAATAATAATAAATGTAAATCACTCTGGATAAGGTTGTCTGCCTAATGCCATAAATGTAAATGCAAATGAACATCAAAGTACCACCCTTAAGTTATATTATGATGATTATAACATGATCATGACTACTACAATTTACATTTGCACTTAGGTTCCTTGAAGTGTGTATGGTATGTATGTATGTATGTATATATTTAAAGAGGCTGTGTGTAAAAAATGTCAGTTACAAAAAACAAAAACTTCAGGAAAAAAGATCTTCCTAGTTCTGATTTAAATCTGCATTAGGCTGTGGATCTGACACGACGTTCTGTCATAATGTACTGTACACGCTTGTGTTAGACATAAATACATGCTGAATGTGAGATGTAAGTACATTACACAGCACTACAGTCAAACTCGAATTGTACTATACAGAGTATTAAATCACTCATTTTATGATAAGATTATCTGCAGGAATGGATCACACTACAATCAGTCTTAAGGTCAACCAAGGACTTGTCTCAACGTCAGTGAAAATATTATCTATACATACTGAAACTAATTGTGATTATCTTAACTCCACACAGTATACATGACACAGGAGCTATAGTAATTAAGCTGCTTCACTTACTGATAGTACTGAACAGAATTCCGTATTTGCCAACGTATTTGGTGGACAAACTGCTGATGAGAGACACTGGCACTGCCCTCAACTATGCACTGTTGGCATTTTAGAACACGCACAATATAATTATGTTCCCAACAGACAGAACACAACCTCAGTATAGTCCGTGTCCAGGTGGACTGTGCTGTTTTGGGGGGGTTTAGGCAGATGGCAAAGGAAGGACAACTGGGTTTAGAGTTTGTCCAGTCAAAGAGGATTCATTTTGTTTTGGGCTTGGTAGCCAACAGTGCAGTCACCATACAGGAATAAATTGCTTTACTACTGACATTTAAAGTAAATGTATTATATATTTCATTTTACTCATAAGGTGTAGACATTTGTTATGCCTTCGCACTGGCAATAGTCAGGGGTGGAGGTCAATGAGGCCTTATGTGGGGTCACTCTTGTGAACATGGTATCACAAGAAAGTTTTTTCCCCTTAAGTGCTATTTTCTACGAAATATCAGCATTGACTCAAGGATGAACTAATTAGATTTTTGAGGTCATTGGTCAAAGATCCAGGTCACTGCAGTCTGGAACCAGGGGGTAGTTCCAGTTTTTCACTTAGTCAGTACTGGTCATCAATAAACATGATGACTAGTGTTTTAGCATGCAGTAGGTCTCAGGAGAAAGATCAAACCATGATTTTGAAATTTTTCATTTATGCGGCAGTGCAAACTTGGCCTATCCCATTGTGTATTCTTTTTTTTTTTTTAATTTCATCTACTCCCCGATTATGCAAAGCACTGCATAATATCATCCCAGCTGACACAAAGACAAATCTTATTCTTTCTTTGTTAACTGGCCTTTATATTTTCCAATTCTATTTCAAGCAGATAATAAATGCTCCATCTACTGTATATACTGTGCATCTTATCAGGGCTAGAAGTTGCATGAATCTATACAGTTCATGAAACTACTGTTTTAAATGTATAGGAAAATAATAAGGCACTGCATTGTCTCCCCTCCTAAATATGTCCTACATTTTTTAACAAATGTGTAGCTTATCTGCAGTGTTTCTCAGTGGATAAAAAAATTACTAACTACTACGTGCTAATGCATACTGACATGATGTAGCAACATTTATGCCAAAGTAGTACAAACATGAACTCAAGCAGATTTAGCTATGGACTCGAAGGCCACTTTAGCTGTCCAAAAAAACAAGGTTAACTCTTTAGGGTACAAGTGAACCTCATCCTCCCTTTTCCCTGTCCCTCTCCATCTCACATCCACCTCTCGTTCTCTCTTTCTCTGCCCCTATTGGTTCAGCCCTCTCCTCCCCAGCATTGCTGTCAGTGGGGGCTGCAGCAGTGGCTGCATGCAGCTCCAGGAATCTGAAAATACTGCAGAGGGTTTTTTTTTTTAACCATCTATTTTTCTCTCTATTGTTGTTCTTACTTTTGTACAATCTTGATTTGATGTAAAATCAATGCACGTTTGTTTGTGATGCACACAATTTAACAAAGCCATTCTGAATTTAATTAAAACATATCATTAATACTGACATTTCATGTAACCTGTACTGTTGCAGTTACACAAATATTAAATTTTAGCAGTCCCGTCAACAATTTCATAGTCATTACAGAATTATTTTACTAATGTGGACATATATAGGTTGCCTCTTTATTTAAACCACATCCTTTTCATTTCTCATGTCAACCAACAAAAATTTGTTTTATTTATTAGTTTTATTATTAGAAGCAGGTTGACAGTGTGTGTGTGTGTGTGTGTGTGTGTGTGTGT
>JAQMYF010000025.1:24717768-24727818 GCA_030014195.1 Neosilurus mollespiculum
TGTGTGTGTGTGTGTGTGTGTGTGTGTGTGTGTGTGTATATATATATATATATATATATATATATATATATATATGCCTTCATGTTTTATTGTTATTCATAAGCTTTTACCTTCAACCCAAGTAATCCAGTCAACATGGTAATTAATCAATCATAATTTTAATATGGTGGGTTGTGATTTCTATAAGGGAATAATGTTTTACCAACTCCTGGTGTTGGACCCTGAGAAGCACTGACATACATTACTTGTGTGGATGATCTGAGGATGGCTCTTTGGTAATCCTGTCTTGAGATCTGATCTTAAACTTATTGCAGGTGTTTAGAAGATTTCTAGTGACATAAAGCTCTATTCACTCTGCAGTGAAATCAAAACGCACGAGTGTTTTTCAAGCACGTGGCTAATCCAGCTCAAGACTGTAAAACAAGTCCATGCTGTCAATGTTTTTTTTTTTTTTACTAATTAATAGCCGATAATAAACTTTTTTGTGTGTAATATGTGAACCCAAGCCTATATTACTGCTCACGCGGGTATATTCACAGTGTTTCCTTCTCCTACAGCAGGTGTCTCCTTAATGCCTATGCAGTTTCAACAATATCACCAAGGAGCCATTATATTGGCTAGGGTTCATCCAACGTCAGACCACTTGACATTTTCATTCACGAATTTAAAAAACTGGCGCTTTTCTTTATCGCAGCTTTTTAAATGGTGCCTCGCGGCGGTGAACATGGCCAGTGCGGTTGCCTCTCTCTCTCTCTCTCTCTCTCTCTGCTCAAAGCTTCCTATCGAAACACCTTGATACTTCGGGGGGGAAAAAACACACAGAACAACTTTTCTTTAGGAAAAGATTCGGGTGAATGATATAAAGTTTGGCTTTTGTTTTCCCAGCCTCTTGAGACGTGCGGACAAAAGCTGTTATAACGGCACACGCCGACGGGCATTACAAGAGCGAGCGGCCATCTGTGTGCGTTAGGAACTGGCAACCCCAGCAGCTGCAGTCGCAAAACGCCCTTACAAAGCAGGACATGCAAGCAGCTTCTGACGTCTGCGGCCACACTGCGCTAACGACGCGTACCGAAGCCGCGCGAGCGGAAACCATGAGCTCGGAAACGCTAAAAACCGCATCATCTCGAGACCCATGAGTCTCCCGGCGACGGCATTTGGGCCGATTTCGCGTTCACCATCCGCTTCGACGACTATTAACGGCGCGGAAACCCATAAAGGACTCATGCAGGGGCAGCCCGATACCCCGTCATGGCGGCGCGGAAAAGAGGCGAGCTTTTTACGATTTTGGAAACTAGTCCGGACACAGAAGCGAACGCGGCCTCCGACAGTGAAGAGTGCCCGGTAAATCTCCCCGTGGACGTCAAGTGGTTCGAGTTGCCGTTCAGGGAGCCCGAGACGGACGAGGAGGAAGAGCCGGAGGAGGAAGAGGGGGTGAATAACACAGCGGCGGCGGCGGTGGCGGTGGAGGAAGACGCCGCGGACTCGGGCGACTATGTAGCGGGAGGCGGCTGCAACATTATATTGGTGACAGGAAACGGGATCAAACACGACGAGTACGAAGATGAGTCCTTTTATACGAGCTCCAACAACTGCTCTGACACCGCGTCGACCGATTCGGATATTGATTTCTCCGACCTGGAGGAGGAGGAGCGCCCGGATCTGTTCGGATCATATGATCTTTTGGAAGACGACTGCGGCGCGCCGGATTTCTGGGGCGAACCCGATCAGGTAATCTCCATCGAGCCATTTACCGCCGACAGTGGCCCTCAGCACTCGCTAGGGGATGATGCTGACACTTTGGACTATTTCCGGTTGCTCTTCCCAGATTCATTGTTTGAACACATGGTGGAACAAACAAATAACTACGCCCTCTATCGACAGAGGAGGAGCGGTCGATCAGACGCCCACTGGCACCCGACTGATGTGAGGGAGATGCGAGCGTACGTGGGCCTCAATGTCCTGATGGGCATCAATCAGCTCCCAGATTACGGCATGTACTGGGCCAGTGACATTTTCATAGGCAACGCTGGCTTTAAGAAAACAATGACTGCCAGGCGGTTCGAGAAGTTGAACCAGAACCTGCACCTGTGTGACCGCCTGTCCGAGCCTTCCAAAGGCGAGCTGGGATATGATGGCCTGTACAAAATCCGGCCTCTGCTGGACATAGTGGGAAGCACTATGTGGGAAGCCTACTTACCAAATCGGTGCTTGACTATAGATGAGTGTGCCATTGCCACTAAGGGGCGCTTCTCTCCAACGCAGTACATGCCCTCCAAGCCTTTGCGCAAAGGCCTGAGGGTGTGGATGCTTTGTGACTCACGTTCAGGCTACTGCCACCGCACACGGCTTTACGTTGGTAAGCCGAGCGATGATGCAGCCGCCAGTACGGTGGGCCACCGAGTGGTTACCTCACTGGTAAGGGGGCTGGAGGGACGCTACCATCACCTCTTTGTGGACAGTTTCTTCACGTCTGTGCCACTGCTACAGCGGCTGCTGCAGGATGGCCTTTATGCATGCGGGCCGACCAACCCCAATCGTCGTGGCTACCCTGACGCCCTTAAACCCCGTAATGTAGGCAAGCTGGCTCCAGGTGAGTTTTACCAGTGCCAGCGTGGTAATCTAGTCGCCACTGTCACTCGGGATGCCAAAATGGTCAGCTGTCTGTCATCTAACTCTGCACCAGGTATTGTGGGCATAGGGCCAGGAAAGAGGGACGGGGAAGGCAGCGACGGGGACTGCAGCAGCCTTTCGAGCTTTGGGATTGCTCGGCCGCTCCCGCTGCTTTTGTACCAGGAAAATATGCGCGGCGTGGACTTGTGTGACCAGTTGAGGGAGTGCTATCAGGTAGGACGGCCATGCAAGAAATGGTGGCGCTATTTCCTGTGGTTTTACGTGAACTTGTGCATTGTTAACGCTTATATCATCCTGCGAGAGAGTCGCAGTGGTGCTCCGCCAGCCGGCTTTAATGGCAAGGAGTTTACACAACGCCACTTCCGCGTGCGCTTAGCACAGCAGCTTATTGGGGACTACCAAGGTGCCCGGGGCATGGAACGAGCTGCCCGCAAACGCCATGCCGACTCACCCCTTGAGTATGGACATCGACTGGAGCGCATGTCAGAGCGCTCACGCCGCTGCCGGAACTGCACCAACAAAGGCCTGCGGCACGAGAGCGTGTTTGGCTGCAAGATCTGCAATGTGCACCTTTGTAGAGGAGGGTGCTTTAGTGAATTCCATAAATAAGCCTTTCTTCCATTTTTTTTTTTATTAGACTTTGTACTGTTTATGTTGATGTTTGCATTCTTATTTGGTTATGTGACACAATGAATACTGAGGATTTTGTTACACAAAGGCGATTGTTACAAGTACTGTAATCATATTTGTAGTCTGATTTGATTATTAGTTATAGTGTCATAGTTGTAGAGCTGCACGAATTTACAAGAAAACCAACATTTACATTAGAATAGAATGATTTGTCTAACTGCCTTTCACACTGCCAAACAACGGCTTTGTGTCACTTTTTATAATCATTAGTTTAAATGCATTTTATTGAGAGATAGAAAACAGAATAGAAAACCTTTCGGTCTATAACATTAACAACAGCAGTTACATTTTTCTGTGGGTTCTTACTTTTCCAAAATAAATACTCGAAGAAGACATTCACTTATTTTTATCACTTTATTGTTTAAAATATTTACATGTGTGAACTCACTAATAAGGCATAAACTGTCCTGCTGTATTTCTGTGCCTTCACATGACTTTTACAAAAAAAAAAAAAAAAAAAAAAACAGGATGATTTTCATTCGTTATGAATTGTCAAGGGAACACAGCATGTAGCAGTGTCAAGACTGAAAATGGCTCTGTAGTCTCAGCGGAGGGACAGATTGTAGCCGTTTTAGAAGTACTCCAGCCAGGACAGCAAGACCATCTGTGCCCTGGCAGCAGAAGCCTTAATATGAGTACAGAGTCTTTGAATGAGCCACTTTTAAGCAAAGAGCTGCCTCTCTAATAAAGAGGACTCTCCATAAACTCCTTCAGTTTAATGTGCGTGTCTTATTATATGGACAAGCATTTTACTAAGATCTGTTCCTTTACAAGTCACCGTGTTCTGTGCAGTTTTGGAAAGCACACAAGTGGCATAAAATAGGACTTTTACTAGTGGGATACTGACTTGAGTTATTGTTCTGGTGCTGAAGACAACCTGTGTGTGTGCATATGTGACAGCAAAAGAAAGTAGGCACCATCATTCTTTTATCTTATCAATTTTATTTATGATATTTATAAATTTATACATAGATATACATGTACATTTTCTAAAGTGGGGTCCAGAAATCCAGAGGTGCCAGTAATATTAGCTATATCCAGGAGGCCCTGGATTGTATTCATTCATTCATGCACGGATGAATATTCCAAACTGCCTAATCCTACCAGGATTGCAGGGATGCTGGGGTCTGTCACTGCCGACTCTGCTACTCACTGCCAATTAGTCTAATGTGCATGTCTTTGTACCATGGAAGGAAATCGGTGTACCTAGAGGAAACCCACACAAGCACGGGGAGAACATGCAAACTTAACACAGAGACGCCCAAGCCTGGGACCCGCACCCAGGACCTTCTCGATGTGAGGCTGACGTGCTAACCACTATGCCATCATGCCACCCCAGTGCTGTTAGTATAACCTTAATCTTAATTCCTTGGGTAAATCTGATGACTTGACTTATCATCAATTAAAATAAGAAAAGACAGAAACACACACACACAATGCATCAAATAATTTACTATCCTGTTTATGCAGGAATTTTGGCAAGCATAGGAATAGCAGAGACCTGATGGTGTTCAGTGAGTCATTGAATGTTGACTCTGCGCTCAGTGAATCATAGTGTGTTGACTCTGTGCTCAGTGAATCACAATGTGTTGACTCTGCTCAGTGAATCACCGTGTGTTGACTCTGTGCTCAGTGAATCACACTGTGGTCAGTGAGTCAGTCTGTCTTGACTCTGTGGTCAGTGAGTCACTGTGTGTTGACTCTGTCCATTGAGTGACTGTGTGTAGACTCTGTGCTCAGTGAATCATTTTGTGTTGACTCTGGTCAGTGAATCATTGTGTGTTGACTCTGTGCTCAGTGAATCATTGTGTGTTGACTCTGCTCAGTGAGTCACACTGTGGTCAGTGAGTCAGTCTGTCTTGACTCTGTGGTCAGTGAGTCACTTCGAGTTGACTCTGTCCACTGAGTGACTGTGTGTTGACCCTGTGTTCAGTGAGTCACTGGTGCGCTCGGTACAAAGAGTCATGTTGGAATATTTGATAGGAAGCCGAATTATATGAAAAGTTACACAGTATTTAAACACATGGTCAAATGGCGTGCGTTCAGGTCGGAGAGTTTACAACTTTGTTCACTGACAAACATATACCACTGTAATTAAATCACCTTTAGACGAGTCTTGCTTAAATGAGCTACAAGCTCACTCTCTTCCTCCTAACTGTTCTGTTCTGCTACAAGCCACGCCTCTCCGTTGGAGTGGTGGCGGGGGCGTGGACATATGAATCCCTCGAGGATTCACCATGGCAACTCCAATAAGAGACTAGAGAGGGAGTTGCCAGAAGGCTCGAGCTGTTGTCATGGGTAACCTGCCTGTCGTGGGCCTAGAGATAGCGCGCGCACACACACACATGGAGTTCAGTTCCAAAATAAGGCAGTGCTAGTGTGTGAGAAGACTGGTTTTGGTTTCTATGATTAAAAAATAATCCTAAAAACGGCATTTCTTGTGTGTGTATGTATATTATTTTTTTTTTGAAATGCACTTGAATCTAGTTTTTAGTTTTGGTGTTGTTGTTTGGTTATTTTAAATAAAAATATGTAGTAGTACAGTACAGTTCCCTGGCTCAGAGGGTAAAAGTTACATTTAATAAGCACTGTATATGTTTTTCATTCTTTCCTTTATTGTTATCCTGGAATGCAGCATACAGTATCCTTGTTGTTGTTTGGTTCGGCCACTAGATGGCAGTGTTTAAATGCTAATCCAAACACAGTGGCTGCAGAAGTAGTTTTGACTTTAAAATGTAGGTTAATAAGGGTTTGAGTAAAAATGAAACAGTTCATCTGTTTTTAATCAGTACAGTGACACATTTATGGATACAAGCATGTTTCTAAAAAAGCTTGGAATTATTTGGGAGTGTGCTTTTGCCTACGCCTTGTTTATGATCGCAGAGATCTCTGATCTCATCATCAGATTCCATCATGTACTGTAGCCAATCCTCCTGCTAGCATGTTTCTGAGAGGTACAGACAGTAACCTGAGCTCATAATCAGTTGTAACTTTGATACCACAGTGCTGCTCTTAAAAAATGATATGTAGAAATCCTCTGAGGGTGGCATAGTGGTGACATCTGCCTCACAGCACGAAGGTCCTGGGTTCGAGTCCTGGACTCGGCGAGGGCGTTGTGTTGCTTGGGTGGGTTTCCTTTGGGTTTCATCCCACAGTAAAAGACATGCACATTGGGCTGATCTAAATTGCCCCCGTGTTTGAGTGTGTGGGTTTTCTCTGCGATGGTCTGGTGAGTTGTTCAGCCTTCACCCAATGTTGGCTGAGAACTCCGTCGGCTCAGTGACCCTGCGACCCTTGTAGGGTTAAGCCGTTTAGCGAATGCATGAGTGAAAACGCATGCATTCGCTTACCCGACACGTCACTATTATTCACCATATACCTCTGACTAGAAACTGTAACTAACAGTGTGGTCCATGTAAAATTTGTAGCTCTTGAAATGAACATCTGGAATGTTGATGGGAACGTTGAACACCTCCCACTCACGTTGCTCAGCTGAGTCATCATCCTCTTTCAAGAGATCTGTGTATGCATTCCTGCTTCTTCTACATGCGGAACCTAGGTTTGATTTCATGACATACTGTTCAGAACACGCTCACCATTGTTGCTCATGTTTACACAATGGAGTACGTGATATGTTGATGGGTTAACAGTATATAAATATCTTATTTACACTGTGTCCGTCCTTTGTGCCAGCATTCCTGATAAGCCAGCGATCCACTATGAACTTGAGCAAGCAAAAAACAGATATGATTATTAGCAGTAGTATTTGTAACAGCACTGCAGACGTCAGTAAATTACTGAATTAACCCAACCTGCTCTAATTAATAAGGGTCGTCAAGGGTTTAAAAAAAAATGCATATCTCCTGTAGAGGACGGTGGAGTAGTAGTTAGCACTTCTGCCTTAAAGCAAGAAGCTGCTGGGTTCAAGCCTCATGCCAGTGAGGGTGTTTCTGTATGGAGTTTGCATTTTCTCCCGGCGCTTGAGTGGGTTTTGTCTGGGTGTGCTGGTTTCCTCCTACAGTCCAAAGGCTTTAGGCTAATTGGCTGTTCCAAATTGCCCCTAGGTATGAGTGTGAATGGCTGTGTGCCTGTGTAGGCCCTGCAGTGGTCTGGTGAGCTATTCAGGGTGTACCCCTCCTTCACCTGAAGTCAGCTTGGATGGGGTCTAGCCTCCCCGCGACCCTAAGAAGGATAAAACGGTTTGGGAAATAATGAAATAAAAAGAAAATTTCCTACTCTTGGTGTGTGAGGAGAAATAATAGGTATATTTATGATTATGAAGTAACAAGATTTGAACTTGGAAACTATATTTTGCATGTTTATTCAACTATATTTATTTTAATACTGTAAAATATCTTTTCAGAAAAATGCTTCCACCATGAAATTCTAGATCAGACAGTGCTTTAATATACCTTAAGAACTATGAATGCATTAATTGTAAAAGTGAACTGTGTATGCACTTTATTCAGATACCTCAATACAGGTAGGAGAATTTCTTAGAACTTCGGCACACTTCACTTCCCACTTAAGTGTAGTTTATCATATGGTACCACCTATTGGATGTCTTGTTTTAGGGTAGGTCAGTAAAGTGGGCTAAGGTCTGAAATAATGCAGATCATATAGCGACCTATCCATCCATTATCTAATTCTGCTTATCTATCAGAGCTAATCCCAGCTCACTTGGTACGATGGTCTGGGTTCACCCTGAACAGATTGCCAACTGACTGCAGGTCCTATGTTACATTATGTTTTAAATATAAATTACAATATATAATATATAGGCCTATACAAAACTATAAAGTTCAAAAGTTGCATGGGAAATTAATCCCATGACCTACTTGGTCATGCTTTATTTATAGATTGTACTGGTACTCATAAAACCTACTTATTAAACTTACTATTGTTAGTCTATTGCACGTCATAATGCCACGTCTGTCACATGAACAATGTCTCCGGGCAATGGGGATGGTGGCGGCCAGGTTGAGCTATAATGAGGTAGCGAGGCATATGGGCTGTACACAACCCACCATCAGAAACCTGATTGACCACCACAACATGACAGGGTCAGCTGACAACAGGCCGCGGCCAGGGCGATAGAGAGTGAAGACTCCAGAACAGGATCGCTACATCCGTTGCCACATTGTGGGACCGGTTTCGTCGTGCTCTATCACCGTAAATCACTATTTGTATCATTGCAAATCACCACCTGTATCACCACAAATCACCGCCTGTATCAACATACAGAGGCCATACCCAATACTGACTGTTGTGACTTTCATTTTGTCAAGTGCCATTTTGTTTTGTTGTTTTTGATGTTCATAATTTATTCTTGAAACTTTTGTTTGTTGCTTTTTGAAGCCAACATGCTAAACAAATTATCCATATTACAAAAATCCAATTTTGAGTACCAGAATAAAAATTGTATCGAAAATCATGGTCTCAAAGTTTTTAATGACTGTCACTGTATAATAGTGTACTGCAGTATACATTTACCATCACTGTGTTGTCCTCTGTTGGGTAGCTGAGCTGTATATGTTCATTCACTCATGTTTCCCTTCATATCATCTAAACCTTTTACTCATTACTGAAGATTCCCATGAAGAGAAACATTGGGTATGAATTTTTTTTCTGCTCCTGCTTCACTGTGCATCTTTTTTATTTTAGTTTTAGTTGGTTTAGAATCTGTATCACACAATATCTTTACAAAAATCTTTGAGCCTTTATTAATCAAACCAATAGAGGGAAAAATCTTACTCAATTTAAAGAGGATATATCCATCCATCCATTCGCTGAGCCACTTAATCCTACCAGGTAGGTGGGGAGTGTAGCATTCAAATTTTAGCTCATTGTTACCTTGACCATAATCCTTATATGGTTGGCCTAAGATATACCGTAAGCATGGCTGGGTCACTCGCATTAACGTCAAGGTTACAGCTTACAATCAAACGTGAAATTACCTTTGGTGAGTTGAAAGATGAGTTGTCTGTGATGAGAAGCATGTGAAAGAACCGTTGCTGATTTTTGTCAAGAGTAGGCTGCATAGCCATCAGCGTGTTTCTGCCCTACGATGGCCTGGCAAGCTGTCCAGGGTGTACTCTTCCCTCGCCCAGAGTCGGCTGAGATGGGCGCCTGCCTCCCCACGACCCTAATTAGGATTAAGCAGTTCAGAAAATGAATGAATGAATGACATTGGTTTAAACTGGGGCACGATGTCCGCAATCTCCACCATTCAAAAAAGCGCGAAGCTTCACGATTTATGACCATGCTTGAGGTATAAAAAGAAGACAGTGTGCATCCAAAAGATGAAACTTGAAGGAATTGTGTTTCCAAGTTCATCAAGACCCCCTACAATTACACATCAGGGTCTGATCCCAAACACACCCCCCCGCCAAGGCCAGAACACCATAAATTAATTAATAAATAAATAATAATAATAATGAGAACATTGAAAAAGCTTTTCTGTCTTAAAATGTAAATGAATTTTTACCTCTATACACAGTATGTTTATGGTTAAGAAAAAGCTTAAAAAGATTACTGTACATGCTACATCTTTTCCTTATTTGTATGAAAAAAGTAGGCTACAGGGAGCAGATGTGTTTTACCTTTGCTCTGGTTTATAAAAAAAATAACAAGAACAATAATTATAATAGTGTGTGTGTGTGTGTGTGTGTGTGTGTGTGTGTGTGTGTGAGAGAGAGAGAGAGAGAGAGAGAGAGAGAGAAAGAG
>JAQMYF010000025.1:24749323-24777457 GCA_030014195.1 Neosilurus mollespiculum
TGTGTGTGTGTGTGTTTGTGTGTGTGTCTGTGTGTGTGTCTGTGTGTGTGTGTGTGTTTGTGTGTGTTTGTGTGTGTGTGTGTGTGTGTGTGTGTGTGTAATATAGATATGTATTAACAATAATCTGTCCCTCTCTGACCAACTACTGTACACTTGTCATACACTGCATCCTGCCACCACACAAATTCAGGTCCAGCCCCTGAAATGCATGTCTCTAATCTGCAAAAAAGGTGGGGGTTACAGAAATTAAGGGTGGACATGCTCTATAAATAAAGACGAATTTGCAGTGATTAGTGTACTAATCAAAATGACTATTCACTCCTATTCATTTACATTATATATTAATAATAACAAAATGCTAGATTTTTTACATTGTATTATATTGTCATTTACTGTCTTAATAGTCTTTGTTTTTATTTGATTATTTTAAGTTTGCCACTTGATTTAAGGTTGCATGATATTGGACTTGATATCAGTGGTAAATTTTCACTTTATTCTTCAGTCTTCATTTTCTATCCCCTGATTTCTCTGGCCTAAAAAAAGTGTTGCATTTAAATGCTGTAGTTAGAGACTTGAAAAACCCTGTGCAAACAGAATGCTTATGTATCTTTGGACCTTAAAGGTGACCATTCATCAGTGAATGGCCTATGTGTTTTATCTCCCTTTTTTTTAAAAAAAAAAGGGAGATAAAACACATAGAAAAGCCTATGTGTTTTATCTCCCATTATCAGTTTATTTTGGTCGAATACAAAGGTTTCCCAGCAAAACCACCCATCTTACAGGCATGGTATCTGTTATTCTGTGTCAGTTTACATTGCCAATAATAAGGAAGCATGACCGAAGGAACAACCTTGAGATAATCAACCAATGCTTTCGCTTGACTCAAGATGGCAATGTTTACTAGTATCATCACACCCAGTACAGGGCTCATTGACACTCCTGTACAGGAGTAAGCAAATGGTTTCAGAAAGACATTGTGGCTGATTTCATTTTATTTCCCAGAATAACACTGTATTTCATGTTTATTTAATTTGGCTGGAAGGCGAATGGTCCCCTTTCAGTCACTAACTGTGAACACAGCCCTAAATAAGTTTTTGTAGCAATCAGAAGCAAAAGTTGGGTTCTGCTGATAAGATTTTGACTTAACAAAGAGAATGATGGTTTTCTTTATCAACCAGTAATAACATATACCAGTAATGCATATTAATCATTGCCAAACTGATGTTCATGTAATGTTATGCTAACAAAAACCTTTTTAGCGATCCTTATGGCAAACATTATTTACTTTAGCTTAAATTACAAATGGGGAGGAACGGTTGTGCAGTGGTTAGCACTTCTGCCTCACAGCAAGAAGGCCTGGGTTCAATTCCCGGGTTCAGGCAGTCCTGTGTGGGGTTTGCATGTTCTCCCCGCGCTTGCCTGGGTTTTCTCCGGGTACTCCGGTTTCCTCCCACAGGTTTTTATCTCCCATTATCAGTTTATTTTGGTCGAATACAAAGGTTTCCCGGCAAAACCACCCATCTTACAGGCATAGTATCTGTTATTCTGTGTCAGTTTACATTGCCAATAATAAGGACGCATGACCGAAGGAACAACCTTGAGATAATCAACCACTTTGTCAAGGACAGTAGGGTGATTGGTGGTTCCAAATTGCCCCTAGGGGTGAGTGTGAGTATGAATGGTTGTGTGTGTTGTAATTAGGATTAAGTGGCTTAGAAAGTGAATGAATGAACAAATTACAAATGCAGTTAATTGATGTGGTTTCTCATTATTGGAGTTTGTATTGGCTTAAAATTGGATTGTATAACATTAGATTTAATGCATTCTGATCAGACACACTAACGTTACATGGCATGAAAATATGTATTGGTAGCTGACACTGATTGTTTTTAATGCAGGGTGTCATCACCCCTGTGTCATTTCACACAAGTTGGCAACACAAGAGACGCTTTCAGAAAGTTGGCTTGGTACTAAGAGAATGTCAGCATCAGATATAGGCCTTACACAAACAATAATCATGTGATGCTATAATGATGAAAATGGGGGGAAATGGGATATTTTTTTTATATTTACCATCTTTTTTTAATCCACCTGTCTCTTTCAGGCTCGCCCTCTATGTTTATGAATATCTGCTACATGTTGGAGCTCAGAAATCAGCACAGACCTTCCTCTCAGAGGTAGGTAGCCTGGAGTGCAGCACGACATCAGATTAAATAATTACTCAATGCAGCACTTTTAAACTTGGCTTCTATATGCATCTAGGATCCATAGAGGAAGATAGTTCCTGTGTATAAGCTGTAGGACACTCTGGTGTTGTCCTTGCTCCAGGCTAATTGAGTTACTCTGCACACAGATGATCTCAGAGAGACACAGACTGGTGCTCGTGTGCATGTTCACACTTTGTCAAGGACAAGCATTAGTATCCACCATGCTGCGTTTAGTGTCGTCCACGGACTATACATTATGTGGGTAGTTCAAATCTGTGTCCGCTAATAGAGTTGTGTATAATCATATGCAGATTTTGTTTTATATTTGATATGTCAGATTTTTTATTAGGTCTACAGTAATTGAATAAAAAGCAGTCACACATATTGAAATAGGTGTTCAGTCTATATATGATCAAACTGCTGCACAGAACCAGACTTATGGTATAAAGAGGCATAGAGAAAGGGTATTAGAAATCAAAAGTCAAACATGTCTGGCAAAAAGAAACAGGAAAACAAGATCACTCCACAAACACCGGACTTCCGAGACACCCAAAACTTATTGTGACTTCGACAAGAACGAGACAAGTCTTAAGACATTCCCTTCTATTGTGTAGTGCTTCCTTTGCGACTCCCATCTTTTGCCACCCTGGTCATGCAGCCAGCCCACACAGCCCCCAAAATAACTCTCCTGTATCTCCCTAGCAGTGACACAGACTCAAACAAACAAGCACAGTGGATAACATGGGCACTCAGCACACCCACGCTGTTTACAGCAGCCGCTGGATCATTGCGTGGACAGAAATCATGGTCAGATCATCCAGGCAACTCAGTGATGGAAATCAGAAGTCTGACATAAAAGCAAATTTTGAGCAGAAAACACTGCCTCTGTATAAGTGATAAACAGAAATTTGTGTACAGAATACATTACATAAAAATGAGTTTTTAAGTTAGGGGGAAAACGAGACAGTGATGAGAGCATGTTTTTACAGGAAAATGACAGTGATAGGGCAGTGCTACATGTTACCACCACAGAGCTCTTTTTTCCCAAATAACACAGCATCCAGAATATATTTAGCAATTAATCATTATTTTATTTCTTTATTTGTTGACATATACAGCTTATTTTTTCATTGGATTATAGTACTGTAATATTGTGGGTGGGCATAGTGGTTAGTATGTCTGCCTCACAGCAAGAAGGTCCTGGGTTTAAAGTCTCGGGCTTGCTGAGAGTTTTTTGTGTGAAGTTTGCATGTTCTTCCCTTGTTTGCATGTTTCCTCCCACAGTCCAGAGACATGCACATTAGGCTAACTGACTGCTACAAATCTCGCCTAGGTATGGGTGTAAGTGTGAATGGTTTTGTGTGTGTGTGTGTGTGTGTGTGTGTGTGTGTGTGTGTGTGTGTGTGTGTTTTTGCCTTGCAATGGCTGGCGAGCTGTCCATGGCGTACCCAGCTTTCGCCCAGAGTTGGCTGAGATAGGCGCTAGCCTTCCCGTGACCGTAATGGGTTATAAAGTGGTTTGGTAAATGGACGGATGGATAAATATTGTGCGTTGTCCATGAACATTCACATTCAAGTCACATTTATAGCAACTATTAGCCATCCTTCCCAAACCAACCTTTCTTTTGTTCTCAATCTTGAAATTAATTAGTGAAACTGCATAGTGCGACGTCCTACTCAGGCTCCTTAGGGTCTGAGACTCTGCAGTATCAGAGAATCCTTGGACTTAGATTATATGAAGTATCTGCTGTCTGAGACGCTGTTAATTTAGCTTATCCTGTAGAAAAAAAAAGAAAGAAAGAAAGAAAGGACCCTGGAGCTGTGAGGTGACATTATTACCCATAGTACCACTGGCTGCCACCAGGTTTACTCTATAGTAATAATATATTGTGAAAAGACATGCTGGATAAAATTTAATTGGCAATATTGCAATGGCTGTAGATAGTTTCTTAATTTAAGGCTATTGTTTACATTTCATTTACGTCAGCTCCCAAACTGAAGTATATAGGCACAGTTGCCTTTTCCTAGTCAATTTACAAGTTGTACATGTAGTTTTATCTGAAAGGATGTGCTCATATTGAAGGAAAACAGAGCTTGATGTTTATATTGCACGATTCACCTTAAAGGCTGCAAATAATTCTAAAATGACTCCCTTAACATAAACAATAGTTTCATATTAAGATTTATTTCATAAGTAGTTAGTGAATTATTTCCAGTGCAAGCCAAGTGCAAAACCCATGACACAATTGTAATAGTACACACAGTAGATAGCACATCTAAATTCTTCTGTGATGGGTTTATAGACTACAGACTTTATTTTCTCATCAGTTATAGCCATGACTCCAGAAATAAACTGCTATTAATTGCGTGCAAGGGATATGACTCAGCAGTACTTCTTCAGTACGCCTGTAATCACTCATCCTAGTGTTCTTTGTCTGACCCTGACAGATCCGATGGGAGAAGAACATCACACTGGGAGAGCCACCTGGGTTCCTTCACTCCTGGTGGTGGTAAGATGCTCTCATCCAGCATAACGAATCTCCATGCATGCCCGATGAAGTCTGAGTTAATTAATGCAGGGGTCGCTTGGATTTGCAGTGTTTTCTGGGATCTCTACTGTGCAGCTCCAGAAAGAAGAGAAACCTGTGAACATTCGAGTGAGGCCAAAGCTTTTCATGACTATGTGAGTGGCATGCTTACAGTGAGCTTTGTTAGACAACTGTTGTGGTTCGAATTCGCTGTAAGCCAAATCAGGACATGTGTTATTTTTGTCCATCAAGATTTTTTTTTTAACAAGCTGGATGTTGTTACTGGGGAACTGGAGCAGCTGCAGCTGTGAGTCAGAGAAAGAGAGGACCCTCGGAGGGATGATGAATGGGCTGTGAAGGGACATAAAGGATGATGTCATACTTTTCTGATCAACACCATTAGAAAGAGGAGAGAGGGACTGAAGGAAAAAATGCCAAATGGAAGTTTAATGCAGGACAATATAGAATTCTTTCTTATTCTTTTTCTTATACAAAATGCAAATTATTGATATCACAATATATAGCATGGCTGCTAAGCTGCTGCGCACATATACTACTAATACTTTGCCGCAATATTACAAACAAATCCAAAAGATTGGGAATGGGTAAGATGAAGAATAAAGAATAAAATGTGATGTCGTATGCCATCATAGGAAAGTAATTAAGGTGGTTTTACCAAATGTTGATTGACATTATGGTTAATCCTGTGGAATGTTTGTGAAAGAAAACAATGGCACTGTATCAACATTGAAATGTGTTTTTATAACCTGTGTATGTAGAATCTCTGCCATTTATGTCTCTGTGTAAATTGTGAGATAGAGGAGCAGAAACTAGCTCAAAGCTGGTACAGTTGCATAATTTTTTTGCTTGGCTTAAATTACTAACTTTAAACTTTCCACTTAAGGTGGATATAAAGTGAGATATGACAGATATGAGACATGGTTTTACCACCGTGTATACGTAGACAACCGAATGTATACTGAACGCAATTGTTTACATACTCGCTTACATACTACATAATTTGGGACATCAGCAGTTTCCGCTGTTGTAAAATAGCCTCGGGTGCATTAGGCACCATTTTGGTGTAGAGCTATCTTGAGTTTTTGCAGAATTGTGGCAGGGAGTAAACCAATCGATTTGTGTCCAATCAAACCAGGAAGTAGTGCATTATAATAACATGTTCTTTTGGCTTCCTGTGTAAAAACATAGACGTTTGGCAAAAAAGAAAACATGGAATCATGTTGTTGGCTGTGGTTTAATATTAAGCTAATTTATTAGCTCTCGCCCATTAGGAGCTATAGGAATGGGTTCCGTCCATCACACTTTAGTTTTCGGCCATTTACCTGCTACGTGCTGAAGCTGGGGTTTTAAACTTGGTATGCTGGCTCACTGCTATGAGTTTGTGTGTGAGTGACCTTGACCTACTTTTCAAGGTCACAAATGCAAAACTGTTTATTAGGTTTCTGGACATTTACTTGCAGTGCGCTGAAGCTGGGGCTTTTAAACTTGCTATGCTTGTTCTATATTGGCATATTATGAAATGGTCAGAAACCTTTGGTCCAGAAAAAGCCAAGGAAGTAGCGGAAACTGACAGAAATAGCCGAGGGACTCTCAAATGCCCCTGCTACAGATATAAAATTAATGCCTGCTCCAACATGGCTGGCTCCTGAGGCAGCATTTCAACAGAAATCGCAGAGGTTTCTTGAGTGTGTCCTACGCATGTTACTGAAGGATGCCACTAGAGGGCACACCAGAGAACTCCGTGCTGAATTTGCTTAAACCTACTTACCCAGTTAAATCACATCCCAATAACTGCCTTACACTGTCCCTACCTTTCATGTAGGTATTTCATCATATGGACATGCAGCTTTATTTTCGGAGGACATGCACAACCAACACAGCAAACACACAGGATATGGAAGGCAGCCATCATTCAGTTTGTTATATTTAGTCAGTTTACTGATATCACCAGAAAATGACTTCCAATTTCACTGACACTGAAAGGACAGTGCAGTGGTGTAGTGGTTAGCATGTCTACCAAACAGCAAGATAGTCCTTGGTTCAAGTCCCTGGCTCAGCAACGGCATTTCAGTGTGGAGTTCATGCTTGCATGGTACTCCGGTTTCCTCCCACAGTCCAAATGCATGCACATTAGGCTAATTGCCTGTTCCAAATTGCCCCTAGGGGTGTGCGTGTGTGTGCGTTGGCCCTGCTATGACCTTGGCGAGCTGTTCAGTGTGTACCCCACCTTCACCCAGAGTCGGCTGAGGCTCCAGCAGTTCATCAAATGGATGAATGGATGGATGAAACTGGAATCCTATAATAATAGCAGCATTTGAGTCAAAATTGTACCATTGCGTGGCTCAGTTGTAACTATAATCAAATTCTTTATGCACCCTGCAACTGCAATTAATTATGCATACAGGGATTTGTGTGTGTGTGTGTGTGTGTGTGTGTGTGTGTGTGTGTATACTTGCTACATATTGAGGATTGGAGCACCTTTTTAACCAACAAAGTGAGGACATTTTTGAGGAGTGAAAATATTTCGGCTGGTTCTCACTTTTTCAAAGAGCTTTTGAGGATTAAGACTTGGCTTTAGAGTTCAGGATAAAATTAGATTTAGGCTGACATAATGTGTTCACTAGCCGCAAAGCATTAAATGACCAACAGCTAAGGGGCTAGTGAATACATAATATCAGTGAGTGTCCCAACAAAAACACAAGTACAAGTGTCTGTGCGTGTGTGTGTGTGTGCGTGCGTGTTTGTGTGTGCGCGTATGTGTGTTCTATCACAGTGCTGGCATTTTTCAGTATGAATAACATTCTGAGCCCCTTGAAGCAAGATGCTGTACAACTAAACCCTTGTTACAGTTGTACTACTAGCTGTTCCAAAGATTTCTCACAAGCTTGCAAACAGAAGGAGCATACACACACTGTGAACACTATTCTAACAGATAACACAGAGATAATTGTGGAAAGGAGGTCTTTTTTACCTACTCTGGTGCACAAAATGGGCTTTTACACATCTCTCCAGGAGGAGATATCCTGCTGTGTGTGTGTGTGTGTGTGTGTGTGTGTGTGTGTGTGTGTGTGTGTGTGCGTGTGTGATGACAGACACAGAGACGAGATTATAAAACAATAAAAACAATAAAATTATAACAACTTCTGTATGCACATGAAGAATTCAACAGTGCATGTGTGCATTTAGAGAAAACAGGCTGTACCAGCTCTCACATATAGTGTAAAATTAAATGTGCATTCATATAAACCTGTCATTTGCTTTGCAATTTCTAATCTTGTTTTCTGAGATTTACCCCCTTTTTTTAGCAATCACGTATTATTTACACTTCTGCAAACACTATGAACATCATGTTCTCTCTCTAACTGAACACCTTGCATGAGAGCAGAACTGGCTTCATAAGTACAAACTATTTTTATCCACAATCCATTAGAGTGTTTCAGAAAAGCTCTACTAGACAACCTAATTGCCTTTTTTTTTTTTTTTTTTTTTTTTTGCTGCTGCATATGGATGTTCCATCTAAAAGTGGCAGCTTACTGTCATCTTTTGAAGATATTAAAAGTCTATACTGCATTCACCAAATATTTGAGTCACCTGAGATTTCAGTTCCTGTAAAGTCTCTGTAGTAATCTTTACAAAAAACGAAGGCTTATCTAAAATGATCAGGTTGATATTTTCTGAATTTCACGTCAGCTACTGTTCAGTATACATTTACATTGCGCTGACATTCTAACCTGCTTCTTTTTGAAGTCTCCTGTTCATTATTCACTCGCCAGTGTAACACTTAGATTTCCTGCTGACATAATGCTGTTTAGCCCTAGAGCCAGTGCTACCCACACCCTCATTCTTATTGTGTTCACACACCCCTGAACATAAACAGGAGCAAGATGAGAAGCATGCCAGCATGAAATAGCTTGTAATATTTTGTTGGCATTTAAGTGTCTTAATGAAGGTTTTCAACCCAAACCGCAGAGGAGGAAAGAGAGTGAGGCTGTTTTGGGGTCTCATTTGCATTTTAAAGAGAAAGATCAAACCAGAGCTCTTAATGCTGAGTGGAAACTAATGTTGGCAGTGAGGACGATCTCATAAAGCTGAAATTCTTTTGATTACACACTTCTGGAACTACAGTGCCCCGTTTTTGTCCGAAACATTACAATATAAAAGCTCTAAGTTATGTTTCAGTGTAAATATTGCCTTAAAACTGTTTTCCTGGATTGTCCATATTTGGTGCCATATAGTAAACTTCTATATAGACAGTCATGACCTTGCCTGTGAAAACTGGTGTCCCTTCCCCTTTTCCTGATGTCCCTCAACTCGTATTTCTTTCCTTCCTCACATTTTCCACCAAGCTTCCAAAGTTCACTAGCAATGAAAGAGAAATCATGTATCCCCCTTGTTTTTAAATGACATTTTTCCCCAAAGCTCACGCAGGAAGTGGGTTAATGGCACAGCCGAGGATGGATGGATGGAAGTAGTGGGGATGGAAGTAGTAGGAAAAAAAGGGGTGTTGGAATCTGTATATTTCCTGTCATTATGTTAGAACTGTTTACTGGCTAGTTGTGAGTCACATAGTCTTTATTTCTAACATATACATTACATTCAATCATTCATTTATTATTTGTGCTGCTTATCCCATTAGGGTTGCAGGGAAACTGGAACCAATCCCAACTGACTTTGGGCGAGAGGCGGGGTACAACTTGAACAGGTTGCCAGTTATTGCAGTACGGCATATCACATTACCGTACAGTGTAATTATTATTTTTCATGCTCCATGAAGTAATAACCATATAAGCTTGTCCACGCTGTCATTCCTCATGTGGTCAATGTTACTTTACTGACTCTAAGATAATAACTGAATAATTAAAACCCTGCTCTACCAGAGGGAACGGGAATTAAATTAGTCATTGTATTTGCTTTCAGGTTGCCTTCTAGTGTATACTGTTAACGCCTTATGCTTTGTCCTTGTTTCCACTTTCTCGCCACCGTTGTCTAGTTTGCAAGTGTGCATGCATATGAGAAATTGTTAGCTGAACCAGTCATAAGTTTTTGATTGCTAGGGTTGTACTGGCCTGTTCCATGGTATGTGTGTGTGTGTGTGTGTGTGTGTGTGTGTGTGTGTGTGTGTGTGTGTGTGTGTGTGTGTGTGTGTGTGTGTGTTACCTATCTGCTGCTCACAGGCATGCGTGAGTGAGGGGGGGGCAGCTAAAAAATTCCTGTTCAAAAATAACCTTCCAGTGGCCAGGTTTACCTGTGCTTGACTGTGAATAACTCAATACTGTGAACAGAAAGTATTTTAGATCTTATTAATAACTAGAATATCAATTTAAACATTGTCCTGGTTCCAAAAGACTATCATCACCTTGACTTACTCCAGATGACAGTCCCATTATCATTTCACCATGTGTGAGATTTGCAGACAGGATAATTATAATTAACCAATGTCTAGAGACAGTGTAAAGAATGTTATTGTGAAACAGAAGAATAGGACAATTTTTTACATTAAACCTGTTAATATCTCTGTTATGTCTCTGTTGCACGCAGTTTTTCTCTGTCTTTGACAGACGCTTATTCCACAGTGGGGGTTGTCTAGACGAGGCCACTTATCATTCTCGCTGCGTTTCTCTAATAATGAGAGAGATGGGATCCTCCTCTCTACTGAAGTTAACACACACACACACACAGACCGATGCTGAAACAGCACATCTAATCAATATGGATGATGATGAATCAGTAGACAAAGCTCACCTATAAATATCCTTAACAAGTTTTATCAAGATCCATGAAAAATGTGTGTGTAAAGAGCTGTTTTATAACGTTAAATTAAATCCTCCATGTAGAATGTATGCGTGTAATGTATATCCGGTATGAACCAAATCATTTTTGATTATTGAACATAACATTTAAATGAAATGAAAGGAAAGGCCTTCCAAGCTCTCCTGATGCACTGAAAACAAGTATATTTTCATCATCAGGTGGTTTTTACTTTATTTTCAAAGTTGCAATCTAAAATCTGTTCAATAGTGCATTAGCCAGTTTGAAAAGGCCATCATTTGGAATCTGTTTCACCATCGGGCATGCACTAAATTGCAAGAATAGGATCTGGACCTCAGTATATTTAAGGCAAGATAACTGCAAAACTAATAGTATACAGGCATTATACTATCAAATCAGATATAAACTAGTAAACTTTAACCTACGTCAGACAAGCGTCTGTTCGTATCCATGAATGAATGGTATATACCTCAGTGCCTTATAATGCAAAACACCTCTGTGTTTACTGTACACAAGTAAGGATTTATTACCCATTTAGTTTTTTCCACGAAAAAGGGTTAATAATGCATACCATGGCTTAATAGGAATGGACATAAATTATGCATGCAAGCTTTATTAAGTTTTTGTATAATTCCACTTTACTTCTAGTTCAGTGTTCACCAGCTTCCTGAAATAGTTGGAAATGGCGCACACTTCCATATGCAGACCTAAAACAGATGCTATGACCTTCTCCTTTGTGCTTTGCCTGCGGTCAGACGTTGCAGCTGTGATGTCTGTTGTGATGAATTGTTGCTGTTTTCATGCTTCTGAATACTGACTCACTACCAAAACTCTGTCTCAAAACACACTGTCCTCTGTGCCATGCTGCAAGATGTGAAATAGACAGTGACTTGATCATTCTTCAGTCAGCGAACAAACTGATGTATAAAATTATCAGGAGAATTTGTTCCGATTCAGTTTTTGATTTTAGAGATGGATAGTGACGGCTTTGTTTACAAAAAAAAAAAAAAAAAAAAAATAAGTTGATAATTAAAAAGCAACTGTATAAACTTATAAAGTTAAACACAGTCATAAAAAAGTAAAACATAAAACAGTAACACAGATAAGTTTAAATATGAGGAAGCGTTTATGTCGTGTCAAAGTTATGGTGTTTATGAGTTTCTCATAATTACAAGCATCTCAAACCATTCCCGCAGTTGTAATTAATAATTGGTAACTGAATATTCTTAAAGCTCTTCTTAACTGTTGTGATACCATATTATCAACAAAAATTAAAGGTTAACCCATGCTTACAGGCAGATTTGATTACGTGGCAGTGTTATAACTGTATAGCAGCGTCCTGCATAGGTTCGGGTACCTGGTGAGTGACCAGCGAGTTTTGATGTAATGAGTGAAAAAAACCCCAATATAAATATATAGCTGCGGGTAAAAATAATAAACCACATCTAAATATTCATTCATTATTTCATTTGCCGACCCATTTAATCCTACTATTGTCACTGCCAAGCTGGAGCCTATCTCAGCCAACTCCCAGCGAAGGTGGGTTACACCCTTTACAGCTTGCTAGTCCATTGTGGGCCCAACACACACACTCCCACTTAGGGGCAATATGGAATAGCTACTTAGCCTAATGTATATGTCTTTGGACTATGGGAGGAAACCGAGTACCTGTAGGAAACCCATGCTGGCATGGAGGGAACATGCAAACTCCACATTGAAACACAATCTCCAAGCCCCAGGGCTCGAACCTAGGACCTTCTTGCTGTGAGGCAGACGTGCTAACCACTACGGCACCATGCTGCCTCTGTCTAAAGAGCAACACTTATTTATAGTAAAACATAATTTTTTTAAATAAAAAAAGTACTATTTTGATTCACACAGCCTTGGTTTACATTTCAAATTGATGATCATGGCTTAGTAAAATTGTGTCAGCTATTCCCACATGCCGTCCCTAAGCTCTCTGCTTGAAATCACAACCACTTACATTGAACAGTCAGTACAAAAGCCACAGAGGTGTTTAGAAGATAAATAGCTATTAGAGATTTAAAAGTTATCAAAAATATGTTAGCTACAGTCATGCCTAGTGTTTAATAGAAATGTGGAGTAATAATATAAACATTATTAATCATATTAAAGCCCTTGCTGAATGCACAAGCTTTCTTAAAGTTTAAGTTTATGATAGCTGCAATTGTGACTTTTTCACAAAGGAAACATACCAATAGCTGTGGTGTTTCCCATCCCTGAAGTGCCATGGAACAGATTCTCGCAATGACCACAGATCCCTAAATAATTTCTGTCCAACTAATGTAGTTGACTGATTTTAATTATGGTATGGTTCAGGTGTGGTTCAGTGTTTGAAGCGGGTTGTTTGGGTATGGAATTAAACACTGCTGTTGAATATTGGGTCAAAGGTGGATTCAGGCACTGCGGGTACGGATGCAGGTTTACAAAATAGGACCCATGCAGGACTCTGCTCTGTAGCCACAACCATGTGTATGTACTAACCATAAACCTCTGTAATTTTTTTTCTTGTGATTGCTTTAAAATAGAATATTACTTAGTTTCTCTAACTGGAAGCTCTCTTAAATATTAATGTGCTTATTTTGGTATCTTGCCATAAAATGCTGTTGGCCAAAAAAAATTTCTTTACTAGAACTCTGTGGAGATGATAGTGGAGCCAGTGGTGTAACAGTTAGGGTGCTGAGATCATGATCGCGAGGTTGTGGGTTTGAAATCTTGTTAGACCCCCACTGTGCTAAGACCTCTGGGCAAGGTCTTAACCACAAATGTGCCTTTGTCCAACCAGCAGTATAAATGGGTACCAGTAAAGAAAATACTGGGAAGGTAACCTGTGATTAACTAGCTTCCCATCCAGGAGGAGCTGAACTCCTAGTCGCTTCACACCATGCAAAGCAGGGATAAGATCCAGCTTTTGATGAGTCAGAAGGTTCGGGTGTAAAAGCCCAACAGACTTACCTTACCTTACTTTGAGGACATGAACAGACACTGTTGTAGTTCTTGTAATTTCTGTTCCATCATTTATGTGGTAGATTATATACACTTGAATGTCTCACTTCTGTCATTCTTAAACCAGTTACTTATATACAGTACTATGTATGTGTTGGGCTCGAAATAACATCAGTAAAGCATGAATAATACACATGCAGATGTGAAGAACTGGATAAAATTAGAGTATTTTTCATTTAAGTTACTCAAACAGCAGCACTGTTAATTATTCAGTGGATCAAATGAGTTTACCAGACGGTGCAAGGTTTTCTTGACCTGCTATTGTTTGGGGTTTCCTCTTTGTGTTTTCAAACCTGTAAAGTACTATATATGAACTGTGTGTGGATCTTTACTGAAAGGTGTCTGCTTAACTCATTAATATCCCTCAAAGAGTCGAGATTTTTATTTCTCATACTCTTTACTTCAGACCTTCTGCTTAGTTTTTCTTAGTAACTAACTAACTTACAAGTAATAAAGATTGGTGTGTGTGTGTGTGTGTGTGTGTGTGTGTGTGTGTGTGTGTGTGTGTGTGTGTGTGTGCCTTCCTCCCAGAGTGCAGCAGCCGTTCCCTGTCCTGGAACTGGGAATCTCCCTCCTGGAGAGGGAATGCCATTACCTCCCGGATTCTTCCAGGTACATAAACACATGCTGGCATGCATTAATACATCAACCTGAACTGAAAAGAGAAACAGAGGCTTAAAAAAATTAACAAGAGAACACACCTCAAATAAAATAAATAAATAAATAAAATATTACAGGAAACTTCCACCCTGAAGTAATATTTGTGATGTGAAGTAATTTTCATTTTCAGGCAAATTTGTTGGTGGTGCTGTATTTTAAATAGTATCATTAGTGCTGATACCACAGGGGGACAGTTAAAAATTAATTTAATCTCAAAATGAGGGAATTATGCTCAGGTTTCAACTGAAAACCATACAGCAACTCACATTTTTGGTCATTCAGCAATTATTAGTACTGGAAACATTCCAGAATGCATTGCAAGTATATGACCCAGTTGTACTAATTACCGCTAGTTAGGCGTTTGTTAGTGATCTATGAGATGATTAGTAGAGTATACAGAAGAGGAAGTGATTTTCTGGCCATATATTATTGAGCCGTGATTCACCCTAGACCCTGCTTGTGGTTGGAACATGGGGAGATGATAGCGAATCTCATTTTATATTTTTCTTCCCAGAAACTGGTATTACAGTGTTATTGTGTGATATCGGGAATTCATTAGGTACAAAGGAAGTCTGTGTTTGTACTTGTTTAGCTATTTTTTTTTCTTTTGTAAAAGCCTGCACTCCTGCACACTTGCCAATAATAATACTCTGGAGTCCATCAGGGAGGAATTTATGGAGATCCACTCAGAGTAGAGAATAAACCAATTGATTTAATGTCAGCTGCTGAACTCTGAACCACTCTTCTGCCCCACTAATGACAACTGACGTTCTTCATTCGCATTCTTCAACTCGGCTCCCAGAAAAGCTTTCACATCTCTCCAGTCCCATGTCTATCTCCAGTAAAAACCTATTCATCCTGTCATCGGATTACACTTCAAAAGAAACAAGCTAGATGTTAGCATCTGTGTGTACAGCCATGAGGATTGGCATATAGGAGATTTTTCATTGCCATATTCTTCAACATATAGACTTGCCAGCCTTGCATTGATCTGCTAATTTTTTTTAGTTATTCATTCAGACAGGCATGTACCAGCAGTACATTGCATAAAATTATAAACATGCAAGTCAAGAAGCTTCCATTAAAATCAAACATCAGAATGAGTAACATGTGAACTCAGTGATGTTGATCATGGCATGACGGTTGATGCCAGGTGTGCTGGATTGAGTATTGCAAAAATCGCTAATAGGAATTTCATGCACATAAATCTCTAGAGACTGGAATAAAATGCTGCAGTCAACAAACAAACAAACAAACAAAGCCTTTGGTGCAAGGCTCCACAGGAGTACATCCTATTTATTTTAGAAAAAGAGAGGTCATAGGAGGCTGACCTTTTAGAGCTGACAGGAAGTCTATGGTAATGTAAATAAACACTCTTTACGGCTGTGGAGAGCAGAAAAGCATCTCAGAATGCACAACAAGTCAAACTTTGTTGCAGCTGGGCTACAACACCTGAATACCATATCAGGTACTATTTCTTCAGCCAACATCAGGACTCTGAGGCTCCGGGTTTATTTGCTCTTTAAAAAGAGTCCAGGCTATGTTTAAGATTTGCATGAAACCAGCATTTACTGGCCATTCTTAAATGCTGGAACATATTTTAGCGTATCATAAGATTCTACAACCATAGCCATTTTTTGTAGTTTATTTTTCGGTTTATTTGTTTCCTCTATTTAAGTTTAGTATTCTCTATAATGTTAGGTGGTTTGGGCAAAGCGGATGTTTGTTGATGAAACTAGGTCTTATATTGCCCTCTGGTGGTTCTTTTCAGAGCTGGTCATTAGTCAGAGTCATTGGGCTTTGTCTGTTTACGCCTTCTTTCACCATTACAAGAGTGAACACACAGATAAGAATTATCTACTTAAAGGTTTAGTATCACACTTTTTTCCAGAGGTCTGTACTCTTGCATTTTAACAGCAGTTCATGTCCCCTCGTTGTCCCGGAGGCCCCAGAGCTCCTCTCAGAATGCCCATTCAGGTACAGTCTTTCAACCGTAGTGCAAATTGTATCTTTCTGTTTCTTGCATGAAATCTCGAGTCTTTGTAAAGATATTGTGACATTTACTAAAAGTTTTCTTCAGGCAATGGGCCCAGGCAACCAGCCACTCTTAAGTGGGATGGATCCTATGAGGCAACCGGGTGAGATGTTTCTTATTTTATAGATGCTTTTGTCCAAGGGTAATTTCAACTGAAAGATGCATATAAATGAGCAGTTAAAGGGTAATAATAATAATAATAATAATAGTAGTAATAATAATAATAATAATAGCCTTACATTTATACAGCGCCTTCCAAAAACCCAAGATGCTTTACATGGGCCTTTTAAGTGGTAGAGGAGGAGGAGAAGGATTCTCAAAAGAAAAGTCTTTAATTCAGACTTGAATGTAGAAAAAGAAGAGCAGTCATGGACAGACAGTGGAAGAGCATTCCAGAGTCTAGGGGCCATGGCACTAAAGGACCTGTTTCCCAAGGTGGAAAGTCTGGTGCATTGGTCAGCGAGTAGATTACTGCTAGAAGACCTTAATGAGCGAGAGGGGGAATAAGGACTCAGGGGGAATAATGGGCAAGGTTATGCAGGACTTTAATGGTTAGAATTATGATTTTGTATCTGATGAAGAATTGAACATGTAACCAGTATAGCTGAGAGAGAATGGGGTGATTTTAGCTACTGAGTTATGGATATACTGTAGGTTTTGTGAAGATTGTACAGGAAGGCCAATAGAGAGGGAATTGCAGTAATCAATACGGGACATGATAAAATCATGAAGTCGAGTTTGTACATTAGTATTAGTGAGAAACAGGCAAATACGAGCAACATTACAGAAGTCAAAGAATGCCAATGGGCTGCTTCACTGACCCTGTGCATCATAACACATTATCGGCCAGTGCTGAGTTGCCCAAACAACAAGTGCAGAAATTGCAGAAAACATTTCTTTTTGTTCCTAAACAAACCGAAGACAGGAAAGCTAAACTGGCACAACATTAGCTGCATAAGCCATTTTGGATTTACTGTCACACACATATCTGGCAGCATTTTCGTCCTCAGAGTCACTAGAATGTGACATTTCACTGTCTCCGCAAGACTACTCCCTCTCAGGTTATAATAGGTAACCATTTACACCCATTTCCTCCAAATTGCTAGCCATACAGGTGAAACTCAAAAATTTTGAATATCATGTAAAAGTTCCTTTCAGTAATTCAACTTAAAAGGTGAAACTAATATTATATAGACTCATTACATGCAAAGTGAAATATTTCAAGCCTTTATTTGTTATAATTTTGATGATTATGGCTTACAGCTTATGAAAACATCAAATCCAAAATCTTAGAAAATTAGAATATTGTGAAAAGGTTCAATATTGTAGGCTCAAAAGTGTCACACTCTAATCATCTAATTAATCCAAAACACCTGCAAAGGGTTCCTGAGCCTTTAAATGGTCTCTCAGTCTGGTTCAGTAGAATTACCAAACATGGGGAAGACTGCTGACCTGACAGTTGTGCAGAAAATCATCATTGACCCCCTCCACAAGGAGGGAAAGCCTCAAAAGGTAATTTCAAAAGAAGTTGGATGTGCTGTATCAAAGCACATTAATAGAAAGTTAAATGGAAGGGAAAAGTGTGGAAGAAAAAGGTGCACAAGCAGCAGTTATGACCGCAGCCTGGAGAGGATTGTCATGAAAAGGCCATTCAAAAGTGTGGGGGGAGCTTTTGGACATGGGCTTCAAATGTCGTGTTCCTCTTGTCAAGCTGCTCTTGAACATCAAACAATGTCAGAAGCATCTTACCCTGGCTAAAGAAAAAAAAGCTGCTCTGTTGCTCAGTGGTCCAAAGTCCTCTTTTCTGATGAGAGCAAATTTTGCATCTCATTTGGAAACCAAGGTCCCAGAGTATAGAGGAAGAATGGAGAGGCACACAATCCAAGATGCTTGAAGTCCAGTGTGACGTTTCTACAGTCTGTGTTGATTTGGGGAGCCATGTCATACGCTGGTGTTGGTCCACTGAACTTTATTAAGTCCAGAGTCTGGCAGCCGTCTACCAAGACATTTTAGAGCACTTCATGCTTCCTTCAGCAGACAAGTTTTATGGAGATGCTGACTTCATTTTCCAGCATTTCCTGGCACCTGCCCACACTGGCAGTATTACCAAAACCTGGTTCAATGACTGTGGGATTACTGTGCTGGATTGGCCAGCAAACTTGCCTGACCTGAACCCCATAGAGAATCTATGGGATATTGCCAAGAGTAAGATGAGAGACATGAGACTGTACAATGCAGAAGAGCTGAAGGCTGCGATTGAAGCACGTCAGCAGTGCCACAGGCTGATAACATCCATGCCATGCTGCACTGAGGCAGTAATTCAAGCAAAAGGGCCCAAACCAAGTACTAAGTACATATGCATGATTATACTTTTCAGAGGGCTGACATTTCCTAAAAATAAATCATAAAATCCTAAAATTCATAAAATCCTTTTTATTAACTTCATGTAATATTCTAATTTTCTAAGATTTTGGATTTGGGGATTTCATAAGATGTAAGCCATAATCATCAAAATTATAACAAATAAAGGCTTGAAATATTTCACTTTGTATGTAATGAGTCTATATAATATTAGTTTCACCTTTTAAGTTGAATTACTGAAATAAATGAACTTTTGCACTATATTCTAATTTTTCGAGTTTCACCTGTAGATCTGCTTGTTTACTTGCGCTGGACAACCCAGCCCAATGAGTTCACATCATTTTCTGGAAAAACACTGACCATTGGTTTAGCCCGATTAGTATCAAATTATCGGTTAAATGTATTATATACGCTCAAATTATGCTGTAAGGATTACCAAT
Organism: Neosilurus mollespiculum; assembly: GCA_030014195.1. Taxonomy (NCBI): domain Eukaryota; kingdom Metazoa; phylum Chordata; class Actinopteri; order Siluriformes; family Plotosidae; genus Neosilurus; species Neosilurus mollespiculum. The sequence continues at coordinate 24,768,371 of JAQMYF010000025.1, forward strand.
TCGCTACTGATACTCCTGACCTAGGATTGTGCTGAACTAATGTGATAAACTGTTGCCTGTTTGTAAGATAAGAATACCTGTAAAACCAACAAAGGAATTAGAAATGAGTGTCATGATTACCAGTGTCAAATGCTGTGCTTAGGTCAAGAAGGAGGAGACTGTTCAGGAAGCCACTATCAGCAGACTGGAAGAGATAATTAACTATGTGGAGGAGAGCAGTTTCAGTGTTGTGCTATGAAAATAAGTCACCCTGAAAAGACTTGTAGAGAGTGTTACTGTTAAGGAATGTATGAAGTTGTAAAGCAACTACTCTTTCCATTACTTTTGCTATAAAAGGAAGCTTAGAGTTATGGTTCAGCGGTGGTTCTGTAACAACTTTCCAAGATTTTAACTCAAGTTTTTATTGGATACTTTAATTCTGTATGTGTGAAGTGTTTTCATGAAAGATTCTGATTTTTCTCAGGTCATCTTCAAATGAATGGGCAAATGCAGAGAATGATGCCTCCACGAGGAATGGTTCCTATTGGACCACAGGTTTACATACCTCAGCAGCTCCAGTTGTGGATGATACAACTACATATTTATTGTTAAACTGGTAATCCAATGATGTCTTCTTTGCAGAACTTGGCAGGTGGAATGAGGCCTCCTGTGCATTCATTAATGGGACCAGCAATGCCTGGCATGTGAGTGTGCACTAAAGCCAACATGATTTAGTTTTAACGATGGCCTTCATTTTGATCTTGATTTTACAACACATCAGCCATTCACCTGTCCTTTACATGTGGGAGGCTGGAACTGCCATTTCTGTTCTGTCATGATGTGTGTAGGGCTCCAGGAGGAGGGAGGTCATGGATAAATCCTCCAAATGCCAACTCGGTGAGTTCATTAGAACCCAACCCAAAGCCACAGCTAGTAAACATTCACAATAAACAATTATATAAACAGTTTGTTCATACACCCTCTTTGTCCTTCTTTAATGCAGATTTCATACTCATCCTCATCTCCAGGGAGTTACACAGTAGGTTGTTTCTTGACAGAGAAAATCTGTTTTTTCGACATATAGAAAAGCCAGACAGTTTGACTGAGCTGATTGAGTGTATGCATTAGGGTCCAACAGGAAGTGGAGGAGGAGCTCCAGGGACACCAGTCATGCCCAGTCCTGCAGGTAAAACTGATCCTTTTTTAAATTGCTGTCTCAGGAGTGCCACACTAACACTAAATCATCTAAGTGCACACAGAAAGGAATCAAGAGGATACTGGATGGGCAGAATGATAACATAGGCTACATGGCCACAACTTTGAGGATGCCTGGCCATGACCCACATATGAGGGCCTTCCCTAAATTTCTGCCACTGGATTTTCTAGAATGTCTTCATATGCTGTATAATTACAGTTTCCCTTCACTTGAAATAGGAGGCCTATCCTGTTCCCGTATGACATTGCTCCTGTGCACTGTGACCTCATCCCCACTGAACAATTTCGGAATTGATTGAAATGCCATCTACATGCTATGCCTTCTCGCCTGGCATCACTGCCTGATTTCACTAATGCCCTTATGGCTGAATGAGCACACATCCCCTAGCAACATTCTCAAATCTATTAACAATGTCTGTTAGAAGGTTATTGTAGCAGCAAAGGGAGACTAAAGCACAAATGGGTGTGGTGATCAGAAACCTTTGGCTGTATAGGGTATTGGAGGCTATTTTAAGTAATAATGATTTTATGGTTGGTTCCCAGCTCATAATTGTGAAATAACATTTAATAATAACTTTTTATACTAATTATTATAATAACTAATTATTTAATAACTTTTTTTATTTTAGAGTCAACCAGTTCAGGAGACAACATGTACAGTGTGATGAATTCAATCCCTCCAAATGGAAACAGACCAAATGTAAGACGTATCCAACACCCTCTTCTTATTTCTTCTCACCTGCACTCAATAATATTTAATAACATGAACTTTTTACATCTTAGATAATTATTAATTCTTTTAACGAACCACTTAATCATATCAGAGTCATAAGAAGGCTGGAGCCTATATCAGTCGACTCCGGGCGAAGGCAGGGTTTACCCTGAGCAGTTTTCCAGTCTGTCACAACATACACACAAACATTCATACCTCACAACTAAGGGCAATTTGGAACAGCCAGTTAGCCTAATGTGCATGTCTTTGACTGTGGTTGGAACCTAGAGTACCCAGAGGAAACTTTACAAGCACAGGGAATACATGCAGACTTCACTGAGACACACCTTTGTTGAGTCTAGAACTTGAACCCAGGACCTTTTTTGCTATGAGGTGGGCATGCTAACCACTACGCCACATCCCCTCTTAGATAATTAGCTGAGTTTAATTATAAAGACTGGTGTCTGGGTTAAGTTAGGTAACATATTGCTAGCATGTTAACATTTTTCCATGACTAAAAAAAGATCAGGAAGCTGCAGGTTCCCAACTCTACACGGAGTTTGTACATTATTGAAAATCCTGGGAAAGTTGTAGGATTTGGAAACCATATTTTTTCAGGCCTGGAAAAGTTTTGAAATTTTTAAATTAGTGATTTGGGTTTTTTTTCATGGTATAAAAGTATAAGTCTCCCTCACGCAGTACATCATCCTCTGTCATGTATGTATTTTATCTCCATTTCCTCTGACAAATTTCCCTCAGCTTTTGTCCGGTTTAAACCTGCAGAGCATAAACGCTTCCTCTCGGGGATAGTTTTTTGCTCATGGATACTTTTCTTTGTGCTCACACACACACACACATGGTTTACAGGGTCCTGTAGAGACTAAACATTTTTATAATCTTTACCATTAAAAAGAAATTATTCAATCTATCAAGTTTATAGAGACTCTGTAATGTATTAAGCAGAATAAAAATACAAAACATTCACTATTTTAAAAATCTTCATTCATTCATTTTCTGAGCCACTTAATCCTAATTAGAGTCACGGGAAGGCTGGCACCCATCTCAGCTGACTCTGGGCAACGGCAGGGGTACACCTTGGACAGTTCGTCAGGCCAGCTCAGGGCCAACACTCACACAACCATTCCACTCATACCTGGGGGCGATTTGAAACAGCCAGTTAGCCTAATGTGCATGTCTTTGGACTGTGGGAGAAAACCGGAGTACCTGGAGGAAACCCACGCAAGCACAGGGAGAACATGCAAACTCCACACAGAAACGCCCGAGCCCGGGAATTGAATCCAGGCCTTCTTGCAGTGACGCAGACGTGCTAACCACTGCTTAACCTTGGCACCATTATTATTATTATTATTATTATGAGTGGAAGTGGGAGGTTCAGTGGTTATGTGTGTGTTGGCCTTGCGATGGACTGGTGAGCAGTTCAAAGTGTACCCTGCCGTTGCAGAGATCCCTTTGACTCTAGTAAGATTAAGTGGTTCAGCAAATAAATGAATTAATGAAAACCGTTGGTTCTGCTACACAAAGTACGTGTCTGTAATGCTATCAATCAATGATTACATAACCAACTAAAATTACTTTTTCCTGAATTGGTGAAACAAATCATTCTTGGAACTGGTTCTATGGGTGGCACGATGGTGCAATGTTGCCTCACAGAATTTGAATGTGTGTGTGTGTGTGTGTGTGTGTGTGTGTGTGTGTGTGAGTTTCTCATTTTGATCCATTTTCTCGATGCTTTAGTTTCCTGTTGGTCCTTGTGTTGACTCTGCAATGGGGGGAGTTGCAGTAATAGAAGCTCATCCTCTGAATGGATCATTAGGTATGAGCATGATCAACATATTACAAAACACTGCCAAATGAAGTGTTATAATACTTTTCTGCCAATCATTTCTTGTTTTTATCAGCATCAGGTGACATCGACAGCCTCTCAAAGGTAAGAGATATTTCTTTGCTTTTGAGGGACTATAAATTATGTTGATGTCAGTTTGCTGACGTAGTATTCATTTGTATTTGTATATTTCCCAGAGCTCCCCTGGGAACCTGAGTATGAACACCCAACCCAGTACGCCAAGAGGTGATGGAGAAATGCCAAGCAGTTTCCTCAACCCCTTTCAGAATGAGAGCGTATGTCACCAAGTTTCTGGTATTTTCCTGTCTGAAGAGGTTTAAACAAACAAGAAGAAAATTACGGGATAATTTATGTGACCACATCTAAAACATTTTAATCAGGAGTGGAGTTTGCCTTTTCTGAAAAAGTCTGATGTAATCCTACAGTTTTCAAATACATACATTTCTTCATTCATTCATTCACCAAACTGCTTAATCCTATTAAGGTCGCAGGAAGGCTGGACCCAATCTCAGCTGACTCTGGGTGAAGATAGGGTACATCATGAACAGCTCGCCAGTCCTTCTCAGGGCAACACACACACAACCATTCACACTCACACCTAGGGGCAATTTGGAACAACCAGTTAAGGTTCAAAGGTGCATGTCTGTTTGAGGAAACTGGAGTATGCAGAGGAAACCCATGCAAACAAAGGAACAACATGCAAACTACATTCAGAAACACCCTCGCCGAGCCCTGGATTCGAACCCAGGAACTTTTTGATGTGAGGTAGAAGTTCTAATCACTATACCACCATGCCGCTCTGTTCAAATATACAGTAAACATAAACACACAACAATTTTCATTGCCTACAAAAAAAAGTACATGAGAACACAGACATATATGCAAGTTAATGTATTTATTTTGTTAGGTTAATAAAATTGTGTAGGTAATTGAGTTCCAAACATCATACAGATTCATCATAAAGATTCCTTATATAGATTCCTCATATAGATTCCTCATATAAATTCATCATAAAGATTCCTGATATAGATTCCTCATATAGATTCCTCATATAGATTCCCCATATAGATTCTTTATATAGATTCATCATATAGGTTCATCACTTATTTTGCAATTCAGATGTGAAAAAGATTATTCTCATTTGTTTTGTGCAGGTGTTTATCTTCTGTTCTGACTCATGACAAAGATAAGGTTATGCTGTAATAGGTGCATTTAATTCACTGCTCCATATCTTCCTCTGATTATGAATGGAGAAAATGGAAACTCCACCCTGAAACACATTCAATAAACAAACAGTAAATTATCTGTGACCCGGTCTAGTGAAACATGGTGATTGTTGGCAAATTACATTATGGAGAAATGAGCTTCAAACAAGCAAACGCCGACTCGCTATTTGATTCTCAGACTGTTTTTCTACAAACTCCATAGCAAAAATATCAACTGTGTAGTCAGAGATTCCAATAAGGAATCAGCTTGGATACTTTCACTTTCATTTGCCCTTTTCTTCATTGTTCATAAGCGCTGGGTTTCACTAGATCCAGTCACATATGCTTAGTAATATTGGTTATATTGGTTCCAATTTGTCTGTTGACTATCTATTTTTATGATTCCCAAGAGAAGATTCAGCTATAAGCATAAAAGTGACTCTCATGCAACACTCTTAAGCATGGGATGTTCGAGGCATGGCACTGTGGCATGGCAAACTGAAAATAAACCAGTGTACCACTGTGTTAATGAATTTGAGCTCAGAATTTAATAATAAAAGTTTTAGTCTATGTGGTCATTTAAAAATGATTATTCAGGTTGTTCAGGGTGGATTCTTCTCACTAGGCAGGTTCATTTCTTTGACAATGTAACTCTCACATGTGACAAGGAATTATCGCATCTGTATTTACTATTAAGTGATGATACAAATAGCATATCAGTATTCAGCCTATCAGAGCTACACAGCTTGTATTAAAGCTACGCTTTAGGTTACAGGTAATGAGTTAATACTTTCCTTGCCTGTGCCATTTTTACAAACTGTATCTAAGAGGTTTCTGTTCATCTGTAGTACTCTCCCAACATGACGATGAGCGTGTGAGACTTGCAGGAGCAACGAAGAAACAAAAGCCCCTAAGTTCTCTTCCTGGATGTTCCCGTGGGAGTGCTGAAACATCTCCCGTCTTCACAAACAATCTGAACAAACCACAAGCAGGCTTGTTTTAATGTCACTCTGTGTGTAAAAGAACAATTCAAATGTTTCTGCAGGATTTCTGCTTCATTTTCATGCTATACTTCTATCAGTCTGTCCTGATGCATGTCGTGTAATTGTATAGCGTTATCTTCATCAGTCATTTTGTTCAGTTTTTATGGGGAATTCCTTTTAATTTGAAAGGAACAAAAATGTGGGGGTTGCTGCTTTTTTAGGAGATGTCAGTGTTAGCCAGCTGTGTATAAATGCATTTTTTAACTGACTTCATTGAAAGGAATGTTGATAGAAAGTTTGTTTCCTGTTTTTAAAGTGGCCAAGTTCTTTTTCATTTATTGTGTACATTGTTGCAGTTTGAATTTTTGATTATGTTTTTCTTAACAGTACATCCTTACAATACATTGTTTACATAATATAACTAAATGTGGGAGTTTCATTTTAAGTGCCTTTTTTAAGCTTTTTTCATGTTTTCTTAAATGTTTCTTCTTTTTTTTAATCAAACACAATTCTAACAGGTGGTTTGGGAGGACGATGAATGCTTGTGAATGATTTCTTTGCGTTTGCATTTTGCTGTGCAGGCAGCAGAGAGCTTAGAAAATGTCACACTGCTTCTTTAGAGGATAGAAATTCTTTCCTGTAGAATTTCTGAACCAGTCTGCTTAGAAGCACATTTCTTCCAATAAAGGGAAAAAAAGTCAGCTTGCAAATCATAACGATGAGATTCTAAGTCATTATTAAATGCTTAATAGTAATTCATAATTATGAGAGGCTAGGTCATAATTATGAGATGATAACCCAAATATGAGTTTGTAAGTCATAATTATGAGAGGCTAAGTCATAATTATGAGAAAGGCTACTAAGTCATAATCATGAGTAAGCAAGTCGTATTTATAAGATAGTCGTAATTGTGAGTTAGTAAGTCATTACTAAGTCATTTCAAATTCATGAGATTTTAAGTCATAAATAATTAGTAAGCCATAAATTATGGGATAGGCTACTAAGTCATAATTATGAGTTGGTATGTCACAGTTATAGGACAGAAAGTCATAATTATGAGTTAGTGTGTCAAAGTTAAGAGTTAGTAAGTCGTAATTAGGGCACTGTCTCATAATTATGACTTACTGTCTTAAAATTATGACTAACAAATCGACTTTATTTTTCTTTAATGGTGAAGATAGACTTCCGTAGTTCTGGGAGGGTAGATAAACAGGGGAGTTTGTTCTTACAAGCTTGTCTGTTTAGTGGCTCGATCATGATACCATCAACTTGCTCCACAGACCCTTCCTACCTCTCAAATACTGAAGCTGGTGTGTTCATATATGTCCAACTTACTATTAAGTGAAGATAGTGTTTTTTTTTTTTAAAGATATTCCTTAAGGATCATTTAAGAAGGTGGTCTTTATGGCTAGTATAGCTAACGCACATTTGCTACGAGCAAAACCAGTCCCAGTCCTGACAGTACTTTTTTTTGTGGGGTCACGTGCGGTTTGCTCACGCAACCAGTTTACTGTACTGGCTGCTCGAGTTGCTTTTGAAAGTGTCCAGGTTGCTGGCTGTGGTGCTGTCACTGCTGCTCCTGCTGTGCCCAGAGTACTCCAGTGCAGACTGGCGCTTGAAGAAGGCGAGCACCTGCTTCTGACAGCGCGACGAGCCGAAGTAATAAAGGAGCGGATCCAGGCAGCAGTTCAGGCTTCCCACGCAAGTGGCCATCAGGTAAGCGGTGTACGCGGTGTCGTCGTGCGCGCGAGCAAAGCGCACATAGTGCGTCAGCAGGATGATGTTGGTGGGTCCGAAGCACGCGGCGAACAAAGCGAACACCGTGGCTGCCATGGCAACAGCGCGCGATATCCGGGCTCGGTTTTCCCCTCCGAGTGCGCGCAGTGTGTTAATGATACCAATGTAACTCACTGTAGTGAAGATAAACGGGATAAAGAAGAACACGGAGCTGAAAATGGGGAAGAAATAAAGGTAATAGCTGCGAAGGTGGTGGATGTCCAGAACGTCGTGGCACGTCGTGATTCCCAGTTCGTCCAAGTGCACGGTGTGTTCGGTCGCGAGCAGAGGCGTGACCCCGCCGACGGAGAGAAGCCACATGGCGGCGCACGCGCCCCAAGCGTTCCTGGAGCTGCGCCACAGTAACGAGTCGATCGGGTAAACCACAGCCAGGAAACGGTCCATGGCGATGCACGTGATCAGCAGCACGGAGCAATACATGTTGCAGTAGAAGGCGGCAGTGACCACACGGCACATGGCGGAGCCGTAGATCCAGTGGTTTCCGTTGTAATGATAGGCGATGCGAAAAGGCAGCAGCAGCGCGAACAGCAGGTCTGCACAGGCCAGGTTCTGCATGTAGATCACAGCCGGCTTCTTGGGCTGCACCCGGCGGATAAAGATGACCAGGGCGAGCACGTTTAGAGGAACACTGATGATGAAGACCAGCGTGTACACAGTGGGGATGAAAACGGTCATCGAAGAGCCCGTGAGGAACTGAGAGGCCTCTGGAGTGATCTTCACACGGTGTTTCCCCGCAGCGGGGTGACGCTCCTTCTCGCGGTCATAAATGAAACCCGAGCCGCTGCCCTCCAGCACATCCAGGAAGTCAATCGGCTCGTCCGTGACCGTGTAGAAAAATCCTGAAAACGTTCTTATGACGCTCTGGTTACCTGAAAGGTCAACCAACATCAGTTAGAAGAAATGACACCGAAAAACACTCAATACAGTACAAGTATAACTGAATCAGATCTAAATCTACAGTAAATCCATCATTCATTCATTCATTACACTTAGTTACCAGATTATCTATTAAAGTTTACTTACTGATTTCATTCCTACACACACACATTAAACCCCCACACACATTCACCTTACACACACATTAAACCCCACATACACACTAAACCCCCACACACATTCACCTTACACACACATTAAACCACACACACATTAAACCCCACACACATTCACCTTACACACACATTAAACCCCACATACACACTAAACCCCCACACACATTCACCTTACACACACATTAAACCACACACACATTAAACCCCACACACATTCACCTTACACACACATTAAACCCCACATACACACTAAACCCCCACACACATTCACCTTACACAC